>JAMPIT010000575.1:26255000-26332500 GCA_026261815.1 Monarcha castaneiventris obscurior
CCTTATAATCATTCTTGTATTACTGTAATGCAGTATTTGAGATAAGAAATTATCCAACTCATTAACCATGAAGGAAGAATCGCAAGTCCTGAAACACAGAGAAGTCACCACCTGCCTGCTTTTTAGCATCTTATATAGACTCTGTGTGTGGTGTGTCTGTGGGGAGCTGAACAGCCAGAAGAGGGTAGCATAAGTTAGTTAATAAACCTCGTCTGTAAAGCAGAGTTATTTTTGAGAGAAACACCTACTTACGTTTCTTGCTGCAAGGTAGGGAAACATAACACTGAGAAACTCATCACCAAGCTTTTGTCAGAACGTGGGAAGGCAGATTTACAGTCAGCACTGACAAGGATTAGACTGAGAACAGGATGCAGAGCTTTTTGCACTCTATTAACTCTTGTTTGACCAATGCCTCTATTAATAAAAATGCACATCTGAAGCAACTTGATTACTTTGATCAGCAAAACTAACAGTGTTAATGAGTACATTCTGGCACATGATCTTGCCTGCAGCAAATCTGAAAAGCCAGATGGGGAAGGCATGGAAATGCTTGACACTGAGAGCAACTTAAGGGGATGGTTCAGGGCCAGGTAATAGAATATCAAACAGAAGCTTGCTGAGTTCACCAGACACATTTGGCAACCTGAATCAAAAGTCTCCTCTTGCTTCTGCCTGTAATGTCTACCCAAAAGAAAATGGTGCTCCCAGGGTCTGTATGCAATAAGTGAGTATTCACAAAGGGAATGTTGCTGTGTCTAGCAGAAGCAGAGACACCAGCTCACAGGAGCTTTGGAGAATCCTCTTCTATGCTGAGGATTGTCCCCTATTAATGCATGTGACTCTAAACAGACCTGAATTGCTGCTGGGCATTTCTTTATACAAGGACATATCTACATGAGTTAGCTTGCAATTTTTTCTTTATAGAAATCAAACAGCAGCACTCTTCTCTGAGAATTTGATAGGGCTTGCCTGAGGAGATACATGAAAGGACAAGGAAGACTGGGGGATGGCTGTTGTTATTTGCATCACAGTAGTGGTTAGAAATCCCAGACAGAATCAGGCCTCCACTGTGCTAAATGCTGTACTCTCACACAGGATGGGAAAAGATGTAGCCTGGAAAAGGAAGCTGAAGGAGACAAAGTGAGAGGGGAAACAGGTGTGCAGACATGAAATACAATGCCCAGGAGCATACACCCTGTAACTGGACAAGGAATAGAAAATTCCTGTTCTGTCAACTTGCTTCTGACAGAGCTGCTTTAAATAGCTCAGAGTTTGTTAGGTGAGGGAGACTGGGTGTGTGTTTACACCTTGGGAAGGCACTGAGGAGATAATGCACCACGTATTCATAGTTTATTTGTACTGTATATGTGAAGCAAAGTGGAAATGCAAGATGAATATTATTTCTGTAATACTTTTCTCTACACCCTTTCAAAAATAGCACATATTGGAAACACTGGAACTTTCCATTTCAAAGACTGTAACATCAGACTCTAAATGCTAAACTAGCTGCCCTTCACCCTGCTGCTACAGTGCAGCCACTTTTGCAGCTTGAGTGTGCCCACTGTCCACATGGCACACACAGCCAGCAGCAGCTGGAGAAGGGAAGGGGACAGAGCATGCTGTATGCAGGTGGCATTAGGATGGCAGACTGATTTCATCCCCTGAGGGGTTTAGTTTCAGGTATTGTGAAAACCTTTATGTAAGAGATTCAGAAAGCCTTTAAAGCAGCGCTGTCCCTTCAAATGACCAGTTGCAAACTTGCTCACAGTTCTCCCTGGACTTGGCTGTTAGTTACAGAAAGAAATTCTAAAATGACACGCTAATATCCAGCTGCCATGTCTGCTTCACTCAGTCCCATGCCTCTGACCATTTTTAATGTGATATAGAAGCAAAGCTAACTGAAATGATTCTTTCTGGACATCATCTTGAATGATGCATAACAGTTACAGTAATAAGCTGCTTCCTATGATATTTCCTGCCTTTGCATTTTGGCTTAGCTGGCACACAAAAGGTACATTATGGGAAGTGATGAAATCCTCTTCCTGCATACGTTCTGCTCTTCACTGCACTCCTCGGGGATCATTTGCCATTTGTGTCAGTCTTGTTTGGCTGAGCTTCCCTTGGGAGTTGCCTGTCCATTAAAAGGAGTGTGAGGATGTCCACACAGAGTCGGACAGTCTGGCCAGAGTGCCTTCCCCTTGTGCTTCCATGCTGCCAGACACCATTCCCTGCAGAGGGATTTGCACTGATGATGCAGCAGGTAAGGGAACATTACCCCTTAAAAACATGCTTGAAGGGCTGCTGTTCACCTCGCTTCCTGGGTTGGCAACATTTACAGCACTGTTGCTCACTGTCCACAGGCAAGGGTAGTGGCTGGAAAAAAAGCAGCACAGATTGAGTGACTTGTTTCAAAGCATTTAGACCTGCCAGAATTTAGCATGTAGCCAGTAAGACTTGCCACAGGAAAGTAAATTTCATTATCTGTTCAAAGGCAGCTATTCAAATCAAGTCACCAAACTAGATCAACCTTGAAGATCTTAAGTGAAAATTCACCAGCAACCATCACACCTGGTGACCTCAGAGGGAGGCATGGAGAGAAATGTATAAGTATATGTGAGGTTTTAAAATTTAAGGATCTTTTTATGTGCCTCTGTGACTTCTCCTCTTCTCAGGAACTGAGTCGAAAGAGTTTCTACAGAGGGAGGTCACAGAGTCTCAGGATACTGCCTGTCTGCTGTGGTATAAACACTGAGAAGAAAACCTACTCAAATCAGGTAACAGTGCATTTGAAATTGCAGCTGATTTTCCTGGCACAGAAGTTAGAGAAAAAGATATTGCATTCATTTGGGGAAAAGAAGGGAAAATATTTGATCATTGATTCTCTAGGTCTAAATTCCATCTACTCCTAGAATAGGATCCTCATTTCATGCAGGATAATAGTGAGAAATATATGGAGAAAAGTAATTTGGTTTTAAAATGCTCACAGATTGTAGAGACCAGAGCTCTTTGTGGGTGTTCCAAGATCCTGGTTTTCAGCAGTGCTGGGGATGAAGCTCCCATAGATTTAAGAGCAGAAGATCATTAGCTTGTCAGAAAAATCTGCCCAGGAATCTTGAATTGGGCACTTAGGACACATTTCAAATCCTGAATGCTGGTTAAAGTTTGGGACAAAGGACAAATCACCAGGGTAGTCCTACAAGCCTCAGTACTCCTCATACCAGCAGTTTTCCTGTAACCTTACCTGGGTCCAGGGCTGGCACCTCCCTTTGTGTGTGGCACTGAGAGCAAATTAGCATGTGGAGAGGATGGCAGAGTCCAGCTGTCATGTCCTGAGAATACCTGCAGATTATTGCTGGAGCTCTCCAACAAATTAACTTTGGGGAGGAAAAACAAAGCAACAAACAAATCCTCAGTGACTATTGCAGACATTGTCTTAAGACAAGGGAACGTGGGCAGGCTTAAGGCAGCAATCTGATCATGAGGTCCCCAACCACAGGTAAAAGGACAAAACTCCCAACCATGGTAAAAGGACAAAATTCCCGTGTTCATTAAGAGCGTAGCAAGGTGCCATTGCAATTCCAGGTGTGATTTATGAGAAGATACAGCATGATAGACATTGGGTATGCATTTTTGCAAGTCTGACTAGTAGTTTTTAACTACTAATTGACATATATCAGGCAATGTTTTGATACAGATTTCCTTATAATTTGAGCTAAAATGCTTAATAAAATTTTATAAATATTGCCCCATTCCTGGAAATTTTCAAGGCCAGACTGGATGGGGCTTTGGGCAGCCTCGTCTAGTGGAAGATGTTCCTGCCCATGGCAGTGGTGTTGAAACAAGATTATCTTTAAGGTCCCTTTCAAACCAAACCATTCTATGATAAATACTTCCATTAAACAGGAATTCTTGCTAAATTACAATTAGCAAGCAGATCACTTTATCTTTATTCTTCTTTCTGACCAACTTCTTCTGATCAAAGTAGAATCAGTTTCTGGGACTCTACACCCAGATCTAGAAAGTGAAAGGGACTTGAAAGATGTTCTGGCAATACCAAAATGCCTTTATCTCACATCAGCTCCTACCATATTCTTGAGAACTGCTTTGACTTGAGAGCTCAACTGCGTAATGGCAGGGCATTGAAAGAAGACCTGCAATGCTCTTTTTATGTAACAGGAAGCTGTAGCTAAAGCAAGACCATACACTCTGGTTTATCAGTAACAGTGCACCCAGCTCTTGGTGCCTCTTGTTTTGCTGCCTCAGTCACACTGGGTGCGTGAAGGGCTCTGTGCAAGTTGTTCCAGAGACTCACCATGCCCTTTCCTAGCCTCAGCTCCTGCTTGCCCCGTGCTTGTGCTAGCCTAAGGAAGGGGCAGGCAGGCAGAGCTGCAAAGCAGTGCTCCAGGAGTACCTGTAGGGGAGTGATTCCTCTGCATGTAGGAGGGCGGGTATGGAGCAGCCCGGTGGCCTCGCAGGGCTGAGTACCTCTCGCAGCTGTGCGGGGCGTGCGGAGCGGGCAGAGGCAAAGCTCCGCCGTACTGGTAATTCGAGCTTCCCGAGGCACACATTGGATCTGGGTTGGAAATCAACCAGCCACCCACTTCGAGGGAAAAGACGGAACAAAACTGTTACTATTGCCGCATTCAAATGCTACAATACAATTAAGAAATAGCCAGCCTCCTTGCAGAATCAGCTGTGCCTCAGAGATACCAACGAGATTCCAAGATACTGGTTTGTGAAACAACTGCCAAAACATACCAACCCTCCACCCCTTTCCCAATGCACCAACCCTAAAAACAAGACCTGAAAGCAACCAGAAAATGTCACAAACATTAAAGAAAAACTAAAATAAAAACTACCAATAAAGCAAATGCAACCTCTTCTCCCCCTCATTTTTTTACCTGTTTACCTATGAAAGGTAATTTTATAGGTGACAAAAATATTCACAAATAAAAAAAGGGGGGGTGCAAGAAAGCCCTAGAAATGTCATATATCATCATGAT
Source organism: Monarcha castaneiventris obscurior (assembly GCA_026261815.1). Lineage (NCBI taxonomy): Eukaryota > Metazoa > Chordata > Aves > Passeriformes > Monarchidae > Monarcha > Monarcha castaneiventris. Next base: position 26,260,004 of record JAMPIT010000575.1, read on the forward strand.
TCTAGATTCCTTTTAATATTGAAAAACTGGATTGTAAGGAAAGTGATCCCTCTGCAGGACCTCTCACATTATTTCATACTATGAGGTCTCTTCAATTTTCTTATGTTTTTAAAAGGGTCCCTCTCTGTGGACACTGTTCAGGACTCAGTAAGTGATCAGTATGAACCAGTTAAGCAAAGTCCAGGTTCCCAGCACCCATCATATCTCACAAAACTTTCAGCTGACATGAATAAAAACCTTACAGTGAGAGTATGTCATATGTTGACCTTCAGAGACTGTTTCTGGAGCATCCTTAGAATGGTTTCTGAAAAGCAAAATACTTCATAATAAGTGTTCTCGTTGAGAAATTACAAAAGTTATAACCAGAACTATGCAGTAAAAAATTGGAGAAGTGAATAAAAAAGGAAGGAAATCCCTCTTCTTTGACCACTTGCTAGGCAGCAGTAGACCCTCCTACATTCTGCCATAAAGGAAGCAGGACCTTATGTTTGATGGCATTAAAAAAAAAACGTTCCTAAGTTTGTGCCACATTTGGGAGCTGAACCTGGAATTCTAAATCTACCCGTGGGCACCATTCCTGTGTTTGCAGGCAAGCTGAAGGCATCATTCCCCCCTCCCCAGCTGGAAACCCTGACACTGAGACACAGCAGCTTCTGAAGTGGTGAGAGGAATGAAAGGAAATACAGATTCTCCTGCAGGTACATGGGACACTTCACATGCCAGAAGATAAAGCAGGTACCAAACAAAATTTATTAGAAATTATGGTCTGGAATGCATCGTTTGCATGCCACTCTGCATTAACATGGGTGATGCAAACAAAATTTTGAAAGACAAACTACAATTAATTTCTGATGGGAGCATCTCTGACATCTTACCTTTACTAAACACATCATGTATTATCACACAGGCTTAATAACAGCAGTGTAGTTACACCACAGTTACACTGCAATTTCACTTCAGCTATGCTTTTTGACACCTGCAGTTAACATTTTTTCTCCCTGGATTCACCAGAGTGCAAGTCCAATGTAGTGAACGTATGCAGGGTATAACACTACTGGGGAAGTTCACATCATCTCATTTCAGGTTTTCTGTGTAGACAGAGATAAGTGCTAGGATCCCCAAGAGCATATTCACCCACTTGAGCACCTATTGTAATAATTATATAGTCTCCCCACTAGTATCATTGGAGTGACTCTGGATTTAAGACAGCAGAAAGAAGCTTCAGTTATGTAATTTGTCTTTCATATGGTGATGTCACAGTCTTAACCATATCAGCAGCAAAAAGCTACTCGAGCAAAAAACAAAACAAAAAAAAAGAACTCACCTTTCCTTGGCATCCAGGAAGGCTTTGGCAAAGGGATTATACTTGATTTTGAGAGCTGTTATCTTGAGTTCACAGAAAACAAGGCATGTTAGTGAAGGCAATTGGAAACAGAAACTTGACAAAACATCTTCCAGAGTAATCTGATCTGAGCTGCCTGGGTTAGCCTAAAATATATCCCCACATATGATGTTTTCCAGGGCTGGGTAGGAGACAGCTTTGCTGTGTACTGATCAGTACCACTGGCAAAACACCAGTTGGGGCAGCCTGGCTTGAGCTGGTCTGGCAAATCTGGTGGAATGGTGGACTCTTTCAAGAGAGCTTAAACACGGAATTCCTATCAAGTGCAAATAAAATCTGCAGCAACATTAGCTAAGGGATGTGGCACAGGAGTTAGCAATTCTTACAATCCAAGGCGTCCCTCAAGTGCAGAAATTTTCCCATGGAGTATTGTGTTGTTCTGCAGTTGTATGTGTTATATGGAACAAGGAGAGATGGGGTTGTCATTATAACTATCAGTTATTGATGGAGAAAGATATTGGGCTCGACTGTAGGGCTGTTTGGCTTTTTTTTCCAGTAAAGGCTTGGGATGCCAGGACAGATGGACCGGTCTGGAACAGCTGTGGCAGGATATTAAGCTAAACCTGGCTTAGTACTGGAGCCAGACACTAGATTAGTCAATGTTCTACTGCAGAGAAATGACAGAGTATTAAACTGGATGGACTATCACACTGCATGGGACTGGTGGGGAAACAAGAAACAGGCACGCTGGTCTTGTAGTGAATCAGCTTCTAACAGATCTCACCAGTGGTGACCAGAGCACAGTGTGGCACCTGCCTACCTCTTCATTCTGATAGGCAGTCACAGCTATGAACTGGGTCTCAGGGAAGGAGCAGTTCATCACCATCCGGTGAGGGCCTCCCACGCGAACTATGTGTACCTGGGGCTCGTACTTGTGCAGGGAGTTCAGCATGATCTGCAGGAAACAAAACAGAGAAACAGCCCCCAGTGCCACTCTGGTACCTCCCAGGCAGCCTCTGGCTCTGGGACAGGGCCGGTGTCACTGCTGAGCCTCCCCAGGTTACTGAAGCAGGAGGGCCAATGTCTTCTTCCCTTGCAATAAGCACAGGGCTGAAAAGAAGGAGACTTTCACTGGACTGTATTTAAGGCTTTGGATGCAGCAGCATCAGTGAATATTTGCGTTAGCAGCTATGGCCCTCAAACCACTGGGCTTCCACTGCACTAGAGGCTGCTGAAACAGCTCAGAGGCACTCCCTGTCCTGCTTCTACTGTCTGGAAGATTCAGAATCACCACCACAGAAAAGGTGCCAGGAGGAAGCTAAGGCAGTCACCCAGTCATCTCTCTGGGCAAGATGAAGTGTATCTAATCAAGCCTTGGCAGAGCATCTAAGCTGGCACTAAAAGCTGTGAATAGCATTGATTCCAGGAAGTCTATTAGGTTGTTTAATTATCTCTAGTGCAAGAAAAAGATTATTTTTTTAAATTTGTACTTTGCAAAGTGATGTATACCTACCTACCTACCTACATATATATACATACATACGTATATATACATATATATATAAAATAAAGAACACAGTAATTATTAGCATAATTACTTTCTAATACCATCACAGAAAGGGTAGCACAGAGTGGGGACAGGGTTTACTTTAACACTGTGGTCAAGATTTCAAAAGAAAACTAGAGGAACAGCTTCAGTTATTTGTTATTTAGTGACTTTGGTCTGGGTTCTGTTTCGCATATAGCTTTTCCTCCCCTGCTTTCTACTATTTTCCTCTCCATCATATATATATACAGTGTTCCCCTGTTTTTTTCCCCAGGGACTCTTTGACCCTCCAAGTTTCCTGCAGCTTCTTTCCCCCCCTGAATATTTTTCTGAGGCTTTTGACTTTTCTGAGGTCCTGGATACAAGACAAGCATTTGCAAATTCAGATCCTGTTCTATGCTCAACAATAATTCTTATGTGCTGGTTCCATGTAAGACTTAGGAAAAGCCGGATCATCTTGCTGTTCTCCAATCTCTAAAACCTGAGATAATTTCCTGCCTCATTAGAGTACTAAGCTTATAGAGGTACCTCACAAACCTAATGGAAATAACAGATCGACAACGTATAACCTTTACATGAAAGAAATTGATTCTGGGCTGACAAGTATCATCCACTGTAGGAGTTTTGTACAAAACAAACAAGTGAACAAAAGGTCTTGTGCAACATTTTGCCTTTAGATGCATCTTCAAAAATAAAATATGAAACAAAACCAATTTTCCTGTTTGCATTTTTAAGGGGTTCAAAGAGAAAGTCACTTATTTCTGGTACATGTGGTTTCTTTCCAAAGGCCAAAGCTGATTCAATAGAATATTGATAATTATCATGATGCAAAAGCAGACATAGTAATTATTTCATTTAGGAGCAGCCTTTTATTCTGCCATCTGACTCCTGCCAACATTCCACTTACACCACACAACATTGGGGAACACAACAAAAACCTAATACCCGTGACCATTTTTCCCCCCTTTCTCTGAAGTCCTATGTAAAAATCCCCAGCACACAAGACCAACTCTGAAAAGACCCCTGATGATTAAGTAAACCACAGCACTCTGTCTCTCTTAACATCAAGAAGTCCATTAAAATCTGAAAGTGCCAATTAAGGCCTGTTTATCCCTGTTTACATTTGGCCTCCAGAGAATAATTGGCATCCGTGGGTGAAGAGGCCTGTAAGGGCTTCTATAATTACATAAATGCACCCTTGATATTTCTTGATTGGTAGGTGCTTGCAATTGAAGCCAAGAGGTGGTGTGGAAACATCAGGCCATACCTGCCCACTCCCATTGAGCTTGTTGGTAAGTTTGACTTTGCTGAAGGAAATGGCAGCTTTCATCCAGTGGGCCCCAAAGTTGGGAGAGTCTGGGTGGATGTAGACACAGCTGTGGTTGGGTGGCTCTGGTTTCCCAGCTGGCACCCATTCTCCATTGACGTACTTCCAGCGGTGGCCATCCGTCGGAGCGAAGTCCAGCAGGAAGGAGTACATGGCATTTGGGTCCAAGCCTGACACGCTGATCTTCAAAACAGGGAACATCCTCCTGGGCAAGGAAACAAAAAAGGGGGACACCACTGGAAACGGGTCTTCAAAGATTCTCCTCAGTGTTTGTTTCCAGATGCTTACTGACTATTTCAGTATAAAAAAAATCCTCCATTCCTTCCATCCACCCTTGCCATCAGACCTTGCACTTGGCAGTTCCTCGAGCAATTTGGTCCCGTACTTCCATATTCCCTGACCTCACCAGCTTGACCATGTTCTTTTGCTTTTAGTTCCATCTTACACACAAGCTCCAAACTTCTATCCAGCCTTCCACCATCTCGTGTGTTTAAAACTGAAATCCTGCCTTTGTTTAGTTTTGGGGAAATGCTCCGTTTGTGCCCAGAGGTCCAATGCCACCTTTTCTCAATCCCCTTTTACTACTGCTTTTTTCTTTTGTAAAGGAGATTTGCAGGAGCTCACAGCTTGATTTTCAGTGGTTTTCTATCTGTCCCAGTGCTTGTGATTGATGCCACACAGCTCTGAATTGGCACCTCGGTGCCTGAAAGTCTGCAGCAACTGAGATAGTAGGGCTCCAAAAATTTTTAGGAACTGGGAATGATTTGTGGACAGCAGAACAGAGGGGCCTCCCAGAAAAGGAATCCTATTCATTAAGTTTCGTTGCTTTTCAAGGAATACATGTAACTGCTGTTACATATCACCTCCTACATTCTTCTTCCATGAGTAACAGGCCTCCCTGCCCCAGACACCTCCATACTGACCTCTCCTGGCTACTTCCCTTTCTCCATGCCACGTTCTTACGGACAGGCCAATGAATCTTCAAGCTCCTTTTCTCTGTGGGTACAGAGACGGTACACCAAGCAACCAGAGGAATGGCCTGAGGTCCGTGGCCATGGGGCTAAGGTAAGGTAGCTCTCTAGGCTTAGAAAGCTGTACAAGACTTCCAAAATACCTAAGAAGGGAGCTGAAACTCCAGGGTGTCTCAAAGGACACTGGAAGTCTCTGCCCCTGCAGTCAGGCTCTCTAGTGACATCCAAATGCAAATTGCTAACGATTAGTCTCCCATGCCATCCCACTCACCTTTCAGGATACCTTTATAATAGTTTTTGCTGTATGCATTCAGCACCTTCTGCTGACAGGAAAAGACAGAATTTGAGAAATTTGAGATTTTTAATCTAATATTAATACTTGCTGATACAGGGTCAGTGCAGCATTGAGGAAAACATCATAGAATGGTTTGGGTCGGAAGGGACCTTAAAGATCATCTTGTCCCAATCCCTGGATTGGTGTCCCCAATACTTTCCACTAGACCAGGCTGCTCCAAGCCCCATTCAATCTAGCCTTGAACACTTCCAGGGATGAGGCATCTACAACTTCTCTGGGCAACCTTTTCCAGTGTCTCACCACCCCTTGTATCACTCCATGTCCTTGTAAAAAGTCCCTCTCCAGCTCTCTTGTAGCCCCTTTAGGTACTGGGAGGCTGCTATAAGGTCTGTGTCCTCTGCAGGCCAAAGAGCTGAAACTATCTCAGCTTTTCCCACAGGCTTGCTCTAACAGGTGCATGTCCTTCCTGTACTGGAGACCCCAGGGCTGAATGCAGCACTCCAAGTGGGATTTTACAAGAGTGGAGCAGAGGGTGGGAATCCCCTCCCTCCCCTGCTGGCCACTCTGCTTTGGATGCAGCCCAGGATGCATTTGGCTTGCTGGGCTGCCAGTGCACATTGCTGGGTCATGTTGTGCTTCTTGTCCACCAACACTCCTGAGTCCTCTTCCTCAGGGCTGTTCTGAACCCATTCTCCACCCAGCCTGTGTTTTAAGTTCACTCTATGAGGTTTGCACAGGCCCTGCTCTCAAGCCTGTCCAGATCCCTCTGGATGACATCCCTGCCCTCCACATGTCAACCAGAACACACAGCTGGGGGTTGCTGGCAAACTTGCTGAGGGTGTGCCCCTGTCACCAACAAAGGTATTAAAAAAGCTCTAGTTCCAGTACTGACCCCTTAGGAACAGCACTCGTCACTGGTCTCCAAGGCACCGTGAACCATGACATTTATAATTAAATAGACGCTTAGTCAAGGATTTATATGCTACACATCTTTCTGATCAGGATGCACCAGCTACCAAACTGGGATGTGATAAAAAGTATGGATGCATTGCTCTTTCCAACCCTTAGATCTCCCCCAGTTGATGTTCAAAGTAACACATTTAGATACATAGCTGAAATTGAATTAGAGGGGAAAATTAATCCACATGAAAATTTAATTTCACTAGATTTCTCAGAGCTATTTGTGTTACACGCAGATTGTTAATTCCTCTGCCCACAATGCAGGCAGGCTGCCCTGCCTTTTTATTTGAGAGGCTCAAGTTTATCCCCAAAGGACCTATAGACCAATTCCAGAAGATAATGCAGTCACCATCAATTTTAACCTCCTGTAGCACTAAGATTAGAGCACTTCCCTGTGTTAACTGGCTTCACTCCCAGTTAATCCCTGCCTTGCTTGGACCAGCATGCTTTGACTGTACAGACTCTAATGATGGAAAACTTACCACCTAACTTGTTCTGCTGATTAAGTGGCTTTACTGCTAAAATCTGTCTTTTAGCAGGGTGAGTTGTGATTTCTCCACATTTGTTTGTCAGAACGTTTGTTTCAATGATCAGGTAGGTGCACACGTGACCTCCACTGCTGCAATAGCTGAGCACTTCAGCCTCTTCAATTTATTTAGAGAAAATCTGCTACAATTACTCTGCAGTACAGACCTTGAATGGGAAGATGTTTGATATCAAACTTGAATGTGCAGTAACCAGTAAAGTTGCTTTAGCATTTAAGCCTAGAAAGGGCTTCTTTCCCCCACTCATGGCTGCCTGCACTGATCCCCTGGGGATTCTCCCCATACGCAGAGAGGAACAGTGGCACCTTCCTGTCTCCAGGCAATAACAGGGGTTGCAAAGTCTCAGGATACTGCCTAGGTAATATGGTATAAACACTGAGAGAGAAAACCTACTCAGTCAGATAAGTGCATTTGATGTTGAAGTGTCAATTGAATACAATAAGTCTGAGTAAAATAGGAGATGGTTTCCCACGGTAGCAGATGCACCCATTGGGATGTGTTTTGTGATACAGAATGTGGTTTAATTTTAATGATGTCTAACCTGTTCAGAATATATCTATCTCCCCCAGGCATATTGCTAGGGCAGGTGATTATAATAATGAAGTAAGATGCAGCCACAGAGACCTATCTGTATATTAACACTGAAGTTGGTTCATCTAACTGTGACATTTTGGGACCTCCGGTACAAATTAGAGATGACTCAGAGCAGATAGAATTGTGCATGCTAGAATTTGACACTTAAGGATCACTAATCAATTAGACTTTCATTCTCTGGGATATTCCTGTATCAGGTTTCTGTTTAATTTCTGAGCTTTGCTGACAATGTGTCTGTCCACACCAACTGTTTTAGTTTTCACACCCAAAAGTTCAGGCTGGCTCTTCTCTTTCATTGTAGAATGCAGCTTTCAAAAGCATTCATCTACCCTTCAGCAAGAATGATTTAGTTGTACTCATTTAGCAGCAGCGGAATAAGATCAATATTTTTTCTACTGAGACTCTTTCTGGAGACAATCACTGAAGAATCCTGAACCTGAGAAAAACTCAGCAGTCATAGGAAATTGTCTCAAGTTTGTCCCTTTTTGAATAGCATGGAGTTGTTCAGAGTGCTTTGTTGCAGGCCACAGTCTGTATTTTCTTTGTTTTAGTGTGCTGATGTGTTTTTTGATGAAAGATACTTTCAGAAATGCAGAGATCCTTTTTCATAGCGTCTGATGCTACGGTAACTATGTTAAAAGGATTAATGCAAATGGCTGTGTGACATACTTCTGTAATTTTTTATTTTGAGATTGCTATAGTTTGATCATAAAGTACCTATTCCTGCCCCCACTGACATTTCTAGAGATGTCACAGGCTATGGGAAAAGTAGAATCAGGCTGATAAGGAGTGTATAAATTGAAATTAAAAAATCAGGCAGCTTACACAATGAAATAAAAAGTACCCAGGCATATTCAGATAATGAAAGAGTCCCTTATCAACACTATATTTTATCTACACATTCACCCTGACATTTCAGAAAGAACTAGTATCACCATGAAGTCATGATTTTCATTAGCTGCAAGGAAAGAAACTGAAAAAAACTCTGTTGGTAAGGTGTGATTCTCTGTACCAATTTAATTAATCAGAGGCAAACCCATCTTACCTCATTTTTAGTCACTTATGCTGCTAAGGAGCCAGTTTAAGCTACTGTACACCAAGTGAAAGTCCACCTAGAAGTCTGCTGTAGCCTAACAGCAGTTTTGAAAGCAATTTAAATGAAGCAGAAGCAGTTTCTCAATATAAAGAGAATCTCAGCAGCAGATTTCTGTCAGTATAGGTTATTAGGAGGAATCAGAATGGCAACAGGTATGGTTACACCCAGAGCTGGGTACTTTGGGAAGGTAACTGTTCTCTCCACAGAATCACCTTGCTGAGCCTAAAGAGACTAGATTTTTCCTTTTTACTGCTTTCACCTATGTCCCTCATCAAGCTACAGTCAGTAGTAATTTTGTCCACAAATTCTGCTAAATCAAAGTCTGCAAAATTAATGAAAGTCACACCACATAAGTAAATCTTTCTCTCCATCTCTTAATTCTTGTCTCCTCTGTGGATCTCCTGAGAGGTCTCGCAGAAGAAATGTGTGCACGTTGAGGGAGCAGGTGGTGGGGCAGGGGGGAGCAGCAGAGGGCTGGCAAGGATATATTAAATAAAAACTTTAGTTCCACTATGCTGGAAAAATCTTATTCTGGTAGCTGCTTGTCTGTTATGGGCTGGACTCTGCTGTCAGGCCAGTTCAGAGCAGAACCTCTGTGGAGAGCCCTCCTCAAGCCAGTGACTGATTCAGAATTAGCATCCTTCTCGCCAGATTTTTCACTCTTTTCCTGTGCCTTTCTGTGCTCCCCAAAGAGTAAGACATGTGATCCATTTACACCACGATATTTTGTCCTTCTAAAACTGTGTAAGCTAAGCAACATTCCCCACTTGTTTCTAAGGGCACCAGCAACAACTGTGGGACCATGCAATTCAGACTGCACCTACATACAGAGCACACAGAGCACAGTTTTACTGCACCCATTCTGGTACAGACTGCTCGTACAAGCTGTTCATACCCAAGGCCAGAGGGGTGGGAACTGCAGCTGGGGATAACAACACCAATCTGCTTCTATACAGTAATTTGAAGTGTACAGGTGAGGACTTGCTAATATAGGCTGATGATTATTAGCCTAAGAAGTCATTCCAAAGGTTTTGAGAGGCACCATCTATTCCCTTGCAAAAGTTTCCTTTTTGTGAAATCACAAGTCAGTCAATATGTTTTTCCAGCATGTTTCATAGAAGGAATGGTTTAGCAGAGACCAAAAAGAAGCAGGGTCACCACATCTTGTTCATACGCTGGTTTTAGTGGACTGCAAAGCTGCAGTCCCCTAAAAACTCTGGTGTGCTTGTTGCAGTTCCCTCAAGGCTGCACACACAGTTAATTATTATAGAGCTTAACCCCCCTGGCTGTCACCTCCGCTGAGCCCGCAGCACTGAGCAGATCACTCACCTGCCATTCTTGGTCACGATCATCTCATTAGTGACTTCCCTGAATCTCTGCCAGAGCGTCGCATCCTCCAAGACAACCTGGAGCTGTTTCTCCGTGGGGTCACCTTTGTCCCTCCCAGCCCGGAGCTCGCTCTCCACGACGCTGAGGAGCCTGGAGACGGTGCAGTCACTGGGCTTTTTGCAGCCCAGGTCTGCCATGACGGCTTTATTGTCAGAAACTTGAGGCAGCTGTTGAAAAGACAAAAATAATAAGCTAAATAAAAAACGAAGTCAGTTCGTTGGGCACCGTCTGATGAACGTGCTCTCCTCACTCTTTTGCCAGTGCCTAGCTCTTTCCCCTGGAAGTCCCAATGGGCAGTGACACCAGTGTGTGGAGGTTTACGCACACGCTCCACACAAAAAGAGGACTATCTCCTAATTACCTGTTAGACAGTCAGGTGGGTGGCTGGCTGATGACTCAATTGGCTGCCTTGAAAGAAGAGTCCTCCATCCAAATTAGCATGCTTTTATCTTTTTTTCAACCTGAAGTGGGTCTAATTGTTCTGCTTGAGAACCACGTTTCCATTAATGAAAATTGTTTCATCTCCAGACTGAAACAATGCATGGAAATTGCATTCACGCTGGTGCGGACTCTAACTGAAGGAGCTGGGAAGAGTCAAGATAGTTACACAGAGAAGGTTGTCTTAAAATATTTTCACCAGGAATGTTTCATAAACACATTAACCTCATTCTTCTATGTTCCTAAATCAAAATATAATAGTAAGAGACCCTTCTGCACTGAGGTTTCAATGCACAAGGAGAAGGTAGCGTCCCTACGCACCACTGTTGGTGGGTGTTGTGTCCATCCCTTGGTCCCACTGTCATTCACAAAACCCCTGCTGCACCTTACAGGTGGCTGAACTCCCCTCTGGCTGCGTTTCCAGGGACAGACTGCACACTTCTGGGGCTGGTATCAGCTTAACTGCCTGAGGCCTGGCACTGCTGACCGACTCAAGGTCCATCTCATACAAAACTCCCTCAGCATCCCTCTCACCTCATGCTGAGACCTTCTCTGACAAGCCTAATCCAACAACACTTGCCCTCCACAAAGAAGCCACCATTTTACAGAGGACTCCAACAATGTCAGAATTCAGCCAAGGTTATGAGAAATGTGGCTTCAGTCCCCTGCTGGAGGGTTAAGTGTGGGCCCCACGAAGCACAGTGACCTGTACACACTGGGCTTTGGTATATAACAAGCGTTTGAGTGCCTAACATCTCCTGGTACATCCATCTCTGATAGTGTCTTTGAAAATTCTGGTCTGTTGGACATGACAGATAGGGATTTGATTATGAAAACGTAGTGCTAGAGGTCACTTTTGGAGAAATACATTTTCTGTCTGCTTATTTGGAACTTTGCATTTTTTCAGTGCAATAGTCCCTGTTGAATTTCTGTGCTTCTGTCTCTTTTAGAAAGACAAAATAACTTGGTGGATCACTGTTGGGGGTTTTTACAGACAAGAAAGAGTATGGCAGACTTTATAAAACAGAATTTCAGTTAAATCCATCATTTGTCAAGGCTCAGCAAAAAATCTGAGAGGTATCATCCACCTAAAAAGCAATGGCCAGAACTTGATGGCACCTTATTGGCACTCTTCCAACCCAAATCATTCTATGATTCTATGCTCCTTTCAAACTTCACACTCTGACACCTCTTCCCCCTCTTCTTTTTTTACTTGTCAACTCATAACAAAAATATTTAGATTATTTTGTAAGTAAACTCAGGTTGTGAGTTACAGTAGCATGTGTCAAATAGCAACTTCTAGATCATAAACAGCCCACTTTCACTGCTGAACAACAAAAGAATGTACTTTAAAATCCATAGGATATTTAGATACCTCGAAGGGTACCACTTTACATTTGGAAAAATAATTGCATCTCAGGTATGCTGGTGTAAATGGAACATGTTTATGTTTGGGTTCCCCTTTCCAAACACTCAAAGAGGAGAGAGAAGCTACTACTGTAATTTTCCCCTGCATGTGATCAAATGGCATAGGAAATGCATAGGAGACTGTATGAGATGATGTTTAATTTTATTGCACTACAAATGCAAATAGGCAGAGAAATTGGAGTTGGTTGAAGTGCTGTGTATTTCAATTCCGTATCTTCAGGTTTTCAGTCAGTTCTAAAACAGGTACATGTTATTTTGGGATTTTTTTTAGCTGAAGCCCTATTTCCATACAGCCTTTTAAGATATAGTTGCTCAGAAATCAGGAGTTTCAAAGTTGAGGCAAGTAAAAAGACAACAGCTCATAAAAGTAATAATATTCCAGTAGTTACACACAGTTCTTTCTATCAACAAATAAAAAGAGAAGCCTCGCCTTTCAGAAGTACTCACTGCCCATCTCTCCTTCAAGTGGAGTGATACTGGATTAGAACCTCCAAAAATCAGATCCAATCTACCTTCCTCAAGACGCTTAGGACTTAAAGGAAACCAAAAGCATGCACAAAAGCAACAACAGTTCACGTTGGTGGAAGGGTGTCCAAATGAGGAAGTGAAACTCTCTCACCAGCAGACACCGGTGCATCACTAGAGGTAGAGAATATGCTCAGCAAAGATGGGTTGGAAATGGAGGCTGCCACAAAGCAAGAGAAAGGGAGGTCCTGCTTGGAGTGCACTGCTTGCCCAAAGCACTCCTGGGACTGAGCTGTAGAGAAGGAAGGCTGTATGGAAGGAATGGATAATGACCTGTTCCTGTAATGGGTTGGGAAGAGAGTTTTTCAACAATAAGACTGGGTTTTTTACAGCCAGCATCCCTAAGGGAGAAGCTTGAATGTGTTTAGTTTGGAGTGCCATACCAGAACTTGTGTCCTGCACAGTAATAAATGCCCTTTCAGATAATACAAGTAGGTGACACTTGTGTGCTTATGGTTATCACTCATACAAGGTGTCTGATGCTTGAAAGCCTAGAGTCCAGAGGAAAAAATAAACCACAAATCTAACAACTTAAAATACCTGACTTTCACACAGTTTGAATTTTAGTAACTATGTTACTATATCTCAGGATGCCTGAAAGCACAACATTTTCCAAAATGAGAGTAGTTACCTGTGGCTGCTTAGTGGGAACAGCCCAATTACTATTTTCAGCATGGAGAAGGGTGTTTCAGCTCTAAGAGGTCAGCCTGAGAGCAATTTGTGATGCATGTAGCAAAAAGCACAGTTCACCGCTGACAAATCTTTCCAACCTAAGAATTAGCCTAAGGAATAACAAGTTTGCATGCATGCAAGCACGTGATCAGCTGCATGTACTTGGACCTGAGATTTTACTTTAAAATATACATCCAGATTCCATGAATCAGGCTTCCTTGCATTGCTGTGTCACACAGCTTCCATGGGAGAGGGCTGCAGAACAGAAACCGGATAGATTCAGAGTCACAGTTATTTGTTCATTGTTGGCTTTTCGTTTAACAAAAATGTGTGGAAATTTATTTTGAATATTTAGCCTGTTTTAGGAGAAGTAAGAGACATCCTCTAATCTTTTGCCCCTTTGTTCACTTAAATAACAACTTGGAATGCTTTCCAAACAACTCTTCTTTCTCCTACTTTCTTGCAAGAATAATTTTTCCAAGTCTACAGGTGCTGAAACTGAGGCACAAACAGATTAATGCCACTGGCTGTAGGTATTGCCAGGGCACCCAGAACAATCCATTCTCAGATGTGGGTTATTTCTTGGGCTAGAAGTTAACGCTCCCTGAACCTGACATTTGAAGAAAAGGTAGCTGGACTTAGAGAGGAGCACAGTAGGTGCTCCTGATGCCTCACAGCCAGAGCCACTGCAAGTGGGACACACGAAGGACAGAAGACTTTACTGCCCTTCTTGCACTTGCCAGCCATTTAATTAGACAAGCAAATCAGCAGGGGCAGCAGAAGGAACAGAAAATGCCCCTACAACACCTGCAATGTAAGCTTTGTAAGCTTTCCCTGACACCCAGCTGGGAGAGCTGGGCACTTCCAAGCAGGGATCGGACTCCTTGTGGCTCATAGCCAGTCAGAACTAGCTCAAAATGCAAGCACAATACTCACAATCATCTCCAATTTACTAATAAGAATTTAGTAACTCATATTTTAAATGAAGCAATGAGGACTGGGGAGAGCAGTGAAAGAACAGTCAGAACAATCCTGCAATACTTACTGGATTTTACTCACCAAGTTACAGCAGGAAAAAGCTAGGGGTTATTTTTGACTTTCTAATTAAGCTTGTTCTTAAATGCCCCTGGCCACCAGCTGGTGGGGTACACAGAAAGAAAGGACAAAAAAAAACCAAACAAGAAAAAAGGTAATTAAAGAGCCCTTTCTTGCCTTGACATTGGATAGCTGTTTTTTGGCCTTTAGCTGCATGTTTCCAAATAAAAGGCAGCCCTTCATCATCGGATGAAATTGCAGAAAATAAGACTCACTCTTTCCATCTCCAAAGCTCCCACTGCAGCACTGAACTAACCCCCCTCTGAACACTGAGTCCCAACAACACAGGGAAATGTAACCTCCATCACCATGACACTCCCAGGAAATCAACACCTATCAACTACCACGGAATAATTAAGAAAGGATAAAAAGACAGCTGCTTTCCTTCTGTTTTTTAATCATGTATTCAGCCCCTTAAGAGATTGCTAGGCTAGAAGAGACTTAAAGAAGATTAGCCTTTGCATTAATGTCAGGGTGAGGGGACAGTGCCAATAACTTCCATTGGGTATGATTTTAGCAGCAAGGCAGGCAGCTTGTTCAAGTGGTACCTCCCTGTCTGGTGTTATAACTGAGATCATAACTGAGATTAATTCTGAGCCCAGAGAGCAGGGAAGGCTTTCCACAGCAATCTTTCTGCTTTTTATAAAGAGAAGGAAAAACCTAATGTAGTGTGATGGGTTGACCTTGGATGGGGGTCAGGTACCCACCAAAGCTGCTCTGTCTCTCTCCTCCTCAGCTGGGCAGGGGCAGAGAAGATAGAACAGAAAGCTCATGGGTTGAAATAAGGACAGGGAGAGATCACTCACCAGTTATCATCATGGGCAAAACAGGCTTGACTTGGGGAAATTAGTTTAATTTATTACCAATCAAAACTGAGAAAGCTAGTAAGAAATAAAACCAAAGGTTAAAACATCTTCCCTCTACCTCTCATTTCTTCCCAGGCCTAACTTCCCTCCTGATTTTCTTCTTCCTCCCTGCCAGCGACCTTCTCAGGGGAAGGGCTTCACACACTTCCCCCTGCTCCAGCATAGGATCCCTCCCATGGAAAACAGTCCTCTATGAATTTCTCCACCAGTCCTTGCCCCAGCCTGCAGTTTTTCACATACTGCTCTATTGTGGGTCACCTCCAGGGGGTGCAATCCTTAGGAACAGGCTGCTCCAGTGTGGGTCCTCTGCAGGGTCACAAGTCCTGCCAGCAAACCTGCTCCGGTGTGGGCTCCTCTGTCCAGGAGTCTGCTCCAGTCTGGGCTTCCCACAAAGTCACAGCCTCCTATGGGCATCCATCTGCTCTGGCATGGGGTCCTGCACCAGCTGCAGGTGGGTCTCTGCCTCCCCATGGACCTCCATGGGCTCACCATGGACAGCACCACGAGCTGCAGGGGAATCGCTGCTCTGGTGTCTGGAGCACCTCCTGCCCCTCCTTCTGCACTGACCTTGGTGTCTGCAGAGCTCTTCCTCTCACAAATTCTCTCCCATCTCTTTGGCTGCATTAGAGCAAGGCTTTTTTTCTCCTCAAATACATTACCCCAGAGGCACTACCACTGTTGCTGGTGGGCTCAGCCTTGGCCAGCAGTGGGTTCATCTTGGAACTGGATGGCCTTGGCTCTATCAACATATGGGAAGCTTCTGGCAGCTCCTTGGGGAAGCCACCCCTGTAGCCCCCTCACTGAAACATTGACAGCAAACCAAATATATGTATATATAAATATATACCAGTCAGGCTGGTGATAAATGTAACTTAGTTTATTTTAAACAATAATTATACTTTTCCCTAATTAATTTGTTTCTACTTGAAGATCTTCAGTGATGTCTTTAGACATGAATTGTCATCTAGAGGAAGAAACTGTTCCCATCTTTTAGGTCAGAAAATAATAAAAAAAGTAAGAGATTCTAAACAAAGCTTTAAGTTCTGCTTACAACATCTCAGAACAAAAGCAATACATTCAGTGTTTATTGGGCAAACCAAACATGCACTTTTGACCTGGATGTGTAGATTAAAGCTTTCTGCTAACTATGAGCGTTAACAAGTTGCAAGTATAATCCCATTGAAGCAGTTCATTCTCTCAAAAGCAGTGAGCCTCACACATCCTGTTACACACAACCAGAAACCACAGGAGTACATGCCCATGATAAAATATTTTGTTTTCACACCACATATTGTACTATGGTACAATATGCTTGAATGGTTTGGGTTGGAAGGGACCTTCAAGATCCCCTCATTCCAGCCCCCCTCCCATGGGGAGGGCCACCTTCTGCTAGACCAGGTTGCTCAGAGCCCCATCCAGCCTGGCCTTGAACACTTCCAAGGATGGGGCATCAAGAGCATCTCTGGGCAACATATTCCTGTGCCTCAGTAGTCTCACAGTAAAGGATTTCTTCCTAATCTTTAATCTGAACTTCCCCTCTTCAGTTTGAAGCCATCCATCCTTGTCCTGTCACTATGTGCCCTTGTATCAAGCCCCTCTCCAGCTTTCAGTTCTTCCCCAGCTTTCAGGGCATGGCAGCCCTTCAGAGCTGCAATGAAATCATGCTGGCCACACAACACTTTCATTGTACCATTTTTACAGTACACCCATGTTACCCCACACTTATTCCCACAGAGGTTTGAAAGCACGAATTCTCGGGAATAACTTCTCTTAGAGATGCCACAAGGGAACGCAAGAGAAACTTAAAAGGGTTTCAACCAGGCTAACTTAAAATAGAAATCCCAAAGATTGGCAGCTGAGATCGACTATTCCATCTCTAATTCATCAGCAGCTTTCTTCTGAAAAGTGAGAAAATCAGAATTCCTTTCCCTTTCTTCAGCGCTTCATGGCTGGGCAGTTACAAGCCTGTACTCCCACAAGTATTGCAACCAAGGCTGAGCTTAGTAGGAAAGGTACAAGCAAGGGATGGAAATAACTAATCAACCCCCACCTTTGAATGGCTCACATCTCTGAAATACCTCCTCTTGCAAATTGGGGAAGGAGAAGGGAAAGGGGCAGACATTACAGCAGCTTCCCAAGAGCCTTGTCACTGAATTTGAATGCTGGTGACTTTGAATGCAAGCTAATGGGATTCAGGGACTCGATGCTGTAGCACAACTGACAAACCCTTTAAAAGCATTTCTAAGGAGCAAAGTCATGCATCAACAGAATGCACTTTAGGGCAGCTGATCACTGTTTAGGGATTCCAAATGAAGATTTCACTTTTTTTTTTTAATCATTCAGGTATTAAGACCTCAGCATGAGAATGAAGTGGCAAAGTTCAACAGCTTTGTTGTTATGCAGGAGGTTGAGTTAGGCAAGCAAAATACCTCTAAGCTATTAGACATGGAAAGGATTTGTTGCCCTTTGAGGAATCGCAGTTGTCTTGATATGACACAGATGTATCCAGCTTTCCTGACACTCCTGGGACACTCTGACCTTTTCAAAAAGATAAAATGCAAACCCCTAGGTTTCTATACTACAGCAGATAGGCTGCTGCTTGTATTCCAAACACAACTTTGAAGTTTCCTGTAGGACAGAAATTTCACTTGAGTCAGCTGCGAGACAGAGCTTGCAATCAAAAAAACAATCAAAAAAAAAAAAAAAAAACCCAAGAAAGAAGAAAGGTAATTGAAAACTTAATGCAGTCTCCCACTCCCACAAGTCTTACCACCACCCCTGCAGACAGGAAAAGTAGCATGGACTAAGGATAGCTTGTTGGCATATCTAGGTTGACTCTTGAGGTAAATAAATAAGAAGCAATAAAAATATTATCCTCACCTTAACAACTCCAGTTGTGCCAACCAGTTGTCTAGGTGCCTGCAACTGCTGGGTGAAGCTGCTGCAAAAGATTGGTGACACAAAGACTCCCCCCAGCAGTACATGTTGTGTGCACAGCAAGGGAAGTGAGGACAGGACAATAACGTTAAAGAAAAACAAACACACAAAAGAAAACAAACTACCCACAGCAACTTCAGCATCATCTTGGAGAATCAGCACCATTGGAGAATCAGCATCCATAATGCTGATTGGAGAATCAGCATCATTAAAAAAGCCATAAGAACATTAACAATATTAACCATAAGAACCATTCATTTAATGCAGTGGTAACTTTATTGAAGGGAAAAAACAGCACTTGTAAAGGTTTCACTTCGTTAGAGAGTTGTAAGTCAGAAAAAAAGATATTTATCAAAGTAGAAATCAAACAGTGTAAATTCATAGAAAAAGCACATCAGCAAACAGAATCAGTAACAGTACAAAATATTGCAGAGAATTTCTGAGATTGGTTTTTCTTTTACAAAACGATTCCACAGCCATTAAAAAATTTAGTGGCCATATTACAACGAGGCACGGGGTTTTAAGACAATAAACCATTTCTGTGCTTTCTCTCCAAAATGGTCAGTATTTGCTATGGTTGTAAACATCAGTATTTAAGACAAATGTGTTTAAACATCCTCCTCAGTTTACAATAGCACAGTGATCTCACTTTCATGAACATGATTAAGTACCAAAACGAAGCATGAGCCATTCTCAGAAAGTCAGAGGCACACATAGAGCCCAACACACTTTCATTTTTAAAACATGGTTTCTGAAAAGAATTTCAACTCGTGGCAGAAAATTTGTCCTTGGTTTTTGTAACAGCTCATGAGCAATCCTATTACTGTAAATACTAAATGAGATCAAATTGTTAGCATCATTGGTGTAGAATCATTTCAGATAGTACTAGTATTCATACAGACTTCATCACATAAAACAGAGCAAAACCTTGAAGTAGTGAAAAAGAATCCCACATTTCAATGCATAGAGTCCCAGTACTTTGGGAACAGATGACTACCACCCTCCCCACTTCCATTTCTACCATAGCTGGAAAGTCAGGTGATCCAGGATATACAAGTTTCCCGCTAGAACTGCACACTAAGGCCACTTGGCTGAGGTTACGTTATCTGTACTGCAAAACGTTAAAAAAGTGGACAAGTTGGTCAACAGTGAGGCTGGGCAAAAAGCACTTCCTGGTAGAACACCAAATCTTACTGAGATGGGCACCCAAGATCAAACAAGTTTCCTTGGGGAAATCAGCCTCGAGTTAAGTGCTGTAGGCAACTGAACAAGGACTTTTGGAAGGAAGGAGCTTTGTGATTTAAACCACAAACTCTCTATTCGCAGTAGAGCACATACAGCAAACATTCCTGCCCTGAAGGACAGTGAGACAGAAAGCTTCAGAAATGCCCACCATGCTTCCTGCCAAGCACATGACCAAAGCTGATGATATCAAAATGTAACACAAACTAGGTTTAATGACCAAAAAGAAAGTATAACGGTATAATCTAATTCAGACTGAAAACTACTCAAGAATGAATATTCATATAGTTTGCTCCCTGGTTATGTAAAAATCATATAAAATAAAGTATTCAATAAAGTGGAAATTTCTTTTGCTGTTAAACTTGGCAACAGCCTCAACAAAACTACTTAAAAGTGAGTAAAAATCTAAAGAGTTTTGTTCTGGGAGAGCTATTTTAAACCAAAACTGCTTGTAGACAAAGTGACAAACCCTGAGTATGTTTCACATATTGGCAAGAATATGGCAAGTCTCTCCTACTGTCTGATGTCCCCAGGAACAGAATACAACACCAAAGGGCAACATAAACCCCAGTGGCACTCTGGTGATCCTTGTGTCCTTGCCATCTCCCCTTGGGTTCCCTTCCTGTGAGGGTACAATTTCTTAGCCTCATGTGCTGTGCAGTCAAATGAAGATTTGTTCTTCTCTCTTACTGAATAAAAGGCTGTGAATCTGGAGTTAACAGTTTTAAACTGGTAAGAGAGGAGGAAAGGGAAAAAATTCATTTACGTGCTATCTACTGGTAGTTCCATAAATTTCCTACTTCTACATGGCTGTGCTCACAAGAGCCAGCTAAAAGGTTCTAGTTAGCTACTCTCCAAGTTGAAAAATTAACATTCAACATACCCCATTCTATTGTTCTTCCAGAAGAACTGCCAGAGAGTCTACCAGAATCCTGCCCAAGCTAGCCAAGGAACAAGCAAAAGTCTTTTACTCCTCCTAATCTGAAGTAATCAAAAAAAAAAACCAAAAAAACAAAACAAAAAAAACAAACAAACAAAAAAAAAACCCCAGAAGTCAAATTCCATTATCTTGGCTGCTGAACCTGGAACGATGATCAGGGTTAACATAACCTTGCTGGAGAGGGGAAGGAGAAACAACGTATACTGTACTTGTGGCTTTTTCCAGGGACATTCAGAGATGTTAAAATAAAGGAATATTGGAATGTAAAAGGCATTAGGGTAGCATTTCAATTTCCCTTATACAAAGGAATTCTGTAAACATTATCAAAGTCCTAAGAAGAGACTAGCATAGGTCCTTTGACAGATGTAAATTAAGTTTTGAACTTACTCCCTGATAAAAAAGACACACATCACTTTGGACACTAGTCTTAGACCAGCCAGGGAAAAAAAGTATCAGTTTTCTTTAATTCCCAGTCTCTCTTGGGTATGTAACCAATTCTTTTCAAGAAGAGTAATAGACAACATACTTATTTCAACACTAACTTCTAAATCCTGGGAAAGAAAAAAAGCACCAGGATAGAGCCCTTGAACCTGTGTCATTGATTCATCCCAACATCAGTGCCATCTTTCCAAGGTGGCATTTTCCATTCAAATGCCTTTGCAACAGTAATTCTGGACACCTGGAATCCACAGAAGGCTTGTCAAAATCTTCCTTTCATACCATCTGCAAAAGGGAATCTTTAATTTTATTTTTTTTTAGAGGATCCTAACAGCTGGATGGTACTGAGCTTCATAAATCATCAGAAGGACACTGAAATTTAAGATTTTGGATTAGCTAATTTCTTAGTAACTTTCTGGAAGCCATAGAACTATTTGCCTTCACTGTGAGCTTATACTTTACTGCCAAGTAGATCTAGGTTTTTCCTACATTAAAATCTTTGTGGTACAAGTCAGGGATACACCTGCCATGTAAAAACAATGCTCTTAAACAACTAAACTCTTGGTAGACTGAGGAAGAGATGCTTCAGTTCCCACTAGAGTGCACTGGATAATCATCATCTCAAACACTGACTCCAGCACGACAGTTTGGTAAAAGGAAAGGGGAAAGCAGTTAAACAGTACCTCACACAGCAAAAGCAGGAATCTGTGCTCAGATGTTAAACTGACCACTGCACTGCTGCGGGAGTGAATGATTATATGCAGCTCAGAAGATAAAGAGAACACAGAGTGGCCTTGGAATTTGATTATGGACGGCACAGCACTTGTTTGGAGCTGGCAGCAGGATTGTTACACGCTTTCCTTGCTACAACAGGCAGTAGAATATTGTGCTTTCTCCTCTGTGCAGAGAAGTTCACTGGTGTGTGCAAGAGTTTTACCAGAAACTAAACTGATTCCACTTAGAAACAAAGAGAAATGTTGGAGTTTTAACTTATTTACAAGTTCAGAAGAAAACGTCTTTTCCCTGACCCAGGCTGCTTAAACAATAGCTCACTTCCACCTCATGACAGTTTGTCCTTTGAGAAAGGACAAACATAAATTCCTTTATTGCTTGCCTTTGCATTGCTCTTATGCTACAGCTGGAGGAGAAGAGAAGCACCTCACTTCATGTGAAAAATGTCAGCTTCCTACTATGTAACCAGCAGCTGTAAACAAGGAGAAGAACTCAGGTTCCTGGTGGCTGAAAATGTCAATGAACCTTATTTTACGAGTGCTTTTCCTACAGGAACAAGTTTTTACAGATCAAAATGTCCCCTTCATGTATTTTAAGGAAACACTATCAGTACAGACTGAGAATTAAATACTTCATTACAGATGCAAACATCTCATGGTTAGTCCACAACAGTGTTTGACTTTAGAATTACATCCTTTAGAAGTCTCATAAACCTAAAATTTTCCAAGAGAGACAGGAAAAGAAAGAATACCAATATTCCATTATCCAAGGCAAACAGTGCAAAGATTAAGTGACATAAGGCTATTTAAAAAAAACCCCAAATTGTTGGTAAGAAATCAGTTTTCAGCTCTAGAACTGGCACAGTCCCATCAGAGCCAAGGTCTTCATTTTACAGACTTCACGTATTACTTTGAAACTTTTGCAAAAGCAAATGCATGAATCCATGCAAGAATTATCATAACAAATGGTGGATCTCTGCCCAGTTCTTCTGCCAGACTGAATTTCATTTGATCACAAGCCCCCTGTCCCACAGACACCATTGCTTACAAACCCAAGCAATTGCAGACACTGGGTGTAACACAAGGAGCTTCTAACAAGCAGCTCGAAGGCACATGTTCAAGACAGAGTAGGGAACTACACGACACGGTGATCTCAACACAGTTCTACCTAGAGCTTCCTAGAACCTTGTGAGGCATCCAGAATTCCTGTTAGGACAGACAGACTGAAACACATTTCTTCACAGCATCCCTACAGGCAGGAGAAAGAAAAAAACACAAAGAGAGTCAGAGTCACCTTAGTTATGTTACTTGCTAAGAGTCATTCCGTGCTGCTATCACACTGACACTGAGGACTGTAGAGATCAGCTGACCATGTGTTAATTGCATTAATATGATTTGCATGGCTGCACAAATGCCTTAGAGACAAGCAGCTCTGCTCAGTGCCCACCTGCTGTGGAGGTGGCACCTGCAAGGCTGCACTGAGGCAGTGCACTGGAGAAGGGTGGGGCGATGGGGCAGGAGAGAGAACTGTGCTCACACAGAACAGGGCTCACGGGGGAGAACAGGACAAAACGCACACAGAAGAATACATTTGTCTAGTAACATTTTGGACCAACACTTAGGCATTCCAAAGGCAAGCCTTATGCTCAGCATTTGGTCAGCAGGCTTACATATTTCTAAGTGAAGCCCTCTCATTTTTTTCATTTGTGTTCTCCCATTAGAGAAGATGCTTATTTTCATTTTCAGATTTAACTACTTGTATTTCCTGCACCATGGAAAACCTTCTAAAGCCACACATTACAATGCCTCTCTAAACTAACCTTCTGTATGATTAAACCTCAAAATGACGAAGAGTAAGAGAGTAGGGAAGCTTACCTTGCATATGGTATGAAGGAAATGCTGTACCTAAGAAGAAAGATTTTGAAAATTACTTTTCATGTCAGATTTTATTAGAGTCACAAACAAGAATATGATATGCTAAACTGCAAGTTACATAACCAAAATGAAGCTTTGAGTTTGTGAGTAACAGGAAGGAGTATCCTTGCAAGCCATCTTAGCCCAGCCAGGGTATGAAACTCTATGGCAAAATAGAGGGGGATGTTGTGAAAGCATTTTAAACACAGCTCTCCTGCATCCAGTATTCCTCATGCTCCAACACCTACAAGCAGGCAAGATCAGCGTTGAGGAATGGCTAGGTGTCCATATCAGTCTGTGCACTCCTTTAGTGACCTTGCACAGACCATATGTTAACATGAAGAACATTGACAATTTGATTGGCATAACTGGGTCTCCGAACAAGACAAATTCAGGAGAGTGTAAAAGAGGAATGCCAGACAGTAGGCAACAAATTGATTTAAAAGGGAAAGAAAAAAACCAAGTTCAGTTCAAGCTCAGAGAAATTCAAAGGAATTTCCTCCAGAAATGGAGCCCTGAGCTCTGTCTCCAAAGCCTCTGTAGTGGTGTGAGAGACCAAGACTGAGGAACACGTCAGCTCCTCACTGATGCATTATCTTAAATCTAAGGGATTGACAAGGTAAACATTTTCCTTCCCTCTAACTCAAGGTCAAAATCCACTCACAATTCAGCTGCTGATGTCAGGTGCAACAGAAACTGGAGTGTGTAGGAAGGAAATCACTCACCATGCCATGGCAAAAAACTGTAAGATGCAGAAAAGCAGCGCCAGTCCTGCCTTACGCCACTGGAGGGGAGAGGAGAGGGGGACAAACACAGCAGAGACAACAGTGTAAGAATCTTACTTTTAAAATATACTCCAGTTAGATATACATACAGGACTCCAGTACTCACCCAGAAAGCAGAGCACAGTGTTAGTATGAGGCACAACTAGAAGAAAACAAATGATTTAAATTAAAATAGAAACAACTCCAGTTTCTATAGACATTCCAACACTGTAATGGGGTCCTTCAAAGAGACAGAAATGAATTACATAATTTCATTTTTTTCAATTCTGCATTGTAAGAGTTCCTCATATTTAAAAGTTCCTTGTATATAAAATGCTCTAGCTATTACATTTCTGAAGTGAATTAAAGCAATCAGGAAGTATCAGCCTGGTATCTCCAGAAAATGATTTTATGGCTGCAATGGTGCAAGAGGAAGAGGTTCCTGCAGCTCTTTTGCAGGTCCCTACTCCATCCCACACACTTCTTGGTGTCACAGGCACACACCACATTTCATCATTTTGCGTAAGTAAGACTTTTCAAATACTTTTCAGTTACCACTCTTAGTCCTTCTGCTTCTGCACAGTTCCTGACGATTACATGGTTACTGTGGGGTTGAAGTTATGTTATTACTTAAAAGCTCACCAATTAAAACTATGCTGCACTTTCAAGAACTTTGGGCCACTGCTCAGTAGCTCTCCTGTGCACATATTCAAGTAAGGCATAGTCATTCAAACCAGCCCTTTTTCTGTTTTCAGAGTTGCACTGTGTCTTTCTTTCTTTACTACAGGTAAAATCTTGGGGGGTAGTAGGACATTGTGGATTATTTTCTGCTTTAACCCTCAGTTTTAAGAGAAGCCTCCCATTAGTTTTAATTTTCAATTTAAGACACGACAGCTCATTTGTCTATGATAGAGGCTGATAATTCATGTTGCTTTATCAATATCTAACAGCCTTTAGATACACATGGACCTCTGTGCTACTAGAGTTTATAATGTGTATTTTTCTGCTAGAATGGAAAAAAAAATACAGTACTGTATATTCAGACACTAAGACATGCATTGCCAAAGAAGTCACACAGCTGAGCTCAACCAGGAGTACTGACAATAAATGCAGTTCTTCCATTAGTTTTAAGGTGGTGGTTTGTATATTGGTCTAAATACTGCATCATACATCTAATGACTGGCTTTATCCCAGTGAACAACATTCCAGGAATTCTCCTGACTCCAGGCATCCTGAATGCATACAAAACACACAGACACCACACAACAGCTTCTTGCTTGGGTCTGCAAGCATGCACAGCCAATTTCTCAAGCTCTGCAGCATCTCTGGATGTGTAGAGAGAAATTGGGAAGTGCTGATGCCAAGCAAACAATCTGAAGACATTCAGACTGAAAACAGGAGTTTCATGCAAGTTAAACCATCTTTCAGGTTTTTGACTTGCCAGGAGAAAATGGGAAAGTTGCAGAGTCAAAAAAACCCCTTGTACTTTAAAGAAGCATCAGTCTGAAACTTAGCAGCAACTTTCAGACACAGAGACACACACAGCACAAGGTTTGCTATAATTTCCATCTTCTGGAAATAAAATAATTCCAAGGGTGACCCCACTGAATGCTGAACTTGCAAATTCATTCTGTCATACAAGTTTCAAAACCTGAAGCTATCAGCCAGCTGGGATGATCCCTAATGCAAGGTGACCAAGGCACAGAGTTTCCCCAGCTGCTTTGTCACAAAGAGATGATTTTATCAAGGCAGAAATACCTACACAGCTCTTTCAAGGCCATCAGACAGAACAGAAAAAGACAAAATGATGCAAAATAACATATCTAGCAACATCCGTAGGACAACTTTTAAAAAACCTAGTTTCCCATCATTCATTTCTTAGACAACACACAAATATGACGTTGTGACCTCAAGCACCCTAAAAAAGCACGTGCATGGCTCACACACACCAGCCACAGACCCTTAATGCTCATTGAGCAAAACAACCTGGCTTCAGGCAGAGAGGTGCTTTTCTGGTGCTACACTTGCCTTTCCACTACAGCAGATGAGCAGTGTTTGATATTTTAAGAAAAGACGAACCAAAAAACCACCCCCAGACACATCCTGAGACATAGCTGGATCAGTGGATATGAAAGGACTTCCCACTGAAAACTGTTCCCTGGTTTGTATGAGTTAAAAGGCACTCCTTGGATACTTACTAGCATAACAATAGTAGCAATCAGACGTGTAGGCTCAAACATCCGCTTCAATTGTTTCATTGGTCCCATAAGAAACATAGTGCTGTGGAAAACAAGTCCACATGAACCAGGAAATGAGAGAGGCAAAAGTGAAACTCGGTAAGATTGAATTGTCTGCTGCCATAGGGGCATCAGTGCACTGTGTTGTTATGGCAATCAGTACTGCACAACAAAAGAGGTGGGATTATCCAGTCAGACAAAATCCATTCCCCCTTTTCTCTGTGCAAGGTATTTACAATTTTATTCACACTTGTTCAGCTACAATTAACATAAGCAGAGCAGAACGATCAAGTTAAAAGCATAGGTCAAAGTCAGCTCCAATCAGATCATCCTTGGCAGATGCAGTTTTCTAACCTGCTTTTCAAAAATGGTTTTAAAATCTGTGTTTCAACAACACTATCCACAGAGGCTCTGCATGGATTGCCAGGTAATCCAGCTCAATTCCTCTACATAAAGGACTGTTTTCAGGCCTGAATCCATTCTCTGATCCCTTACCAGACTTGCAGCTGCATTTAGAGCCCTGGTGATGGATACTGGATGAATTATACAAGGTGAAAGTTTTATCTAAAGTGATATTTCTGCCCCATATATTATTCAGCCTTATTAGCAGATTACTTCAAATTCCATTATTTATGCTTTCTAACATCATGCTGAGTTTCCACAATCACAGAAAGTTGGGCCTGTTACAGAGTATCTAAGGCTTTGCTTCAGGAACCTCGATGGCCATGAAGTCTTACCACATATGCTTGCCCTGACAGACAGACTGCCCCAAATATATTCACCAAAACACACAGAACATTTCCAAATGAAAAATGGTGAATTATTTTTATCCTGGGGAAGAGAAACCAACAAAATCAAAAAATCTCAATGCTCAGAGAAAGAGTTTGATTCTTGTTTACTGACAAGCAATTTTTACCTTGAATGCATTATTAATAGCAATAAACAAAATTAAAATTTTCTTTACCGTTTCAGGGCACTACTGGGGAAATGCTAATCTGTAAAATTTAACAAGAAAATTATCTACAAAAGCATATCTTCTCTTGTAAATGCAAGAGTTTCTACCACTTATGCACTATCATTCTGCTTTTATTTCTCATCTGTATAGGGAAATGATATATAAAGATTGTTACCTCCCAATAGATGCAATATTCCCCAGAGTATAAAACACTGCAAAGAGCACCAGCCCTCTCTTTGGTATCCATAGCAGACAACTACCCTAAAAAGGAACGTTTAGAGACAGAGGAGGGAAAAATTAACAGGCTTTAAATTGAAACAATATATATAAACAACATATATATATCCAAGAAGTGTCATATCACAAAAGAAATCTTAGGAAAACTTAAAGCCAAACTGCAGAATCACACATGGAGAAGTAAATCGCATTTACTGGCATTCTTGTTAAGAGTCAGTGTATTGCATGTAACTGGAACAGAGTCCGACGTCTCCGCAGAGACTCGGAACAATCAAGCAACAGCACAGAGCAAGGCTCTAATTATCTGGGCTCCTAAAACTCAAATATTGGGGAGATGTGAAAAAAGTCCTTACCAAGATCGAGCACAGGCATCCAATCGCAAAGCACGCAATGAAGCCTTTCACCCGGGTGCCCCAACCCAACGAAGTCGAATCGATAACCTGGGAACGAGGAAAACAAAAGCGAAACTTGTTTACTTGCAGCTCTCGCCTCCCACCAAGCGCGGAAACTTCCCCTCCGACGCTGCCGTGCCCCGTTCAGGCACGCTCCCTCCCGTGTGTCCCGCGGGAAGCGGGCGATGCCGAGGCACCGGGAGGCGCGGGGGCAGCGCTGGAGCCCGGCGGGACCGCGGCGCCTTCCCGGCGGTGGCTGCTCCGCCACCTCGCCGAGCCCCGGCAGCGCCGCCCGGCTCCCCCCGCCCGGCAGCGGCGCTACCTCGGCCAGGCCGCTCGGCTCCTCCGCGTCGCGGCCGCTCAGCACCCGCTTCAGCTTGTCCATGGCTCCACACCCCGCCCGGCCGGCCGGAGCGCCCTGCCCTTGCCTTCCCTTCCCCGCTCTTCCCTTCCCTTCCCTCCCCTCCCCAGGGACTACCAGCCCCGGCAGGCACCGCGCCCACCTGCGCGCCGCAGGTAGGGACAGGCCGGCGGGGCGGCGCAGAGGCTGCCGGGGGATGTAGTCCGGATGTGGACGGAGCCTATCTCCTCCCAGCCCTTTCGAATTTGGCAGTAGCAAAACGCATTTTATAGCCAGAGCGGTTTCATTT
The DNA here is from genome assembly GCA_026261815.1 of Monarcha castaneiventris obscurior. Lineage (NCBI taxonomy): Eukaryota > Metazoa > Chordata > Aves > Passeriformes > Monarchidae > Monarcha > Monarcha castaneiventris. The sequence goes on from JAMPIT010000575.1 coordinate 26,288,530, forward strand.
TAATCCCACAACTGTGGCTCTTCTCGCGCTCTGAAAGAGTCTCACTTTATTTTCGTAACGAGCCAGAGCAGCCTCCTGCCAAAGGAGATCCAATGTCCTACTAGCAGGCACAATTCAGCATCACAAGTAGTTATTTCAGTTTATTTCGCTCCGTTAAAAACAGAACTATAAAATGTCTGGTACATTTTATTTAGCAACATACAAGGAACAATATAAACTGCCACATTAAACTCGACACAAAACAGCTGGAGAATCACCCCACTCCCTCCCCCCGAAGTTATTTATTCAAAGTGGTACTTTCTGTGGAAATTTTGTGCCAGAGACCTCGCTGTACACCAGTTTACACTGCTGCTTCTTGGTAATCTGCGTGGTGTGAGAAAATCACAAAGTGCTCCAATTCTGAACTTGTTGTAAGTGTGACTTCCTAGACGTGTTTTTGTGATTTCCCCAACACGTGTGTTCCACTGAAGTGCACATCACCCTCTAGAACAGATGGAGAGCACAGATCTATAGAGTCAGGATACAAGTCCATTCCATAGAACTTTACCAACAGGTCACAAATTAGGATGTATGATGGACATAGAGAAAATACACAGCATAAGCTAAACATGCAGAGTGCCTTTCCCACTGCTCCCTCTCCACTCTGTGGCCTTCCCCCACACTCTATTTCAGCCCAAAGGAGTTTAATGTTAGCATCACTGACCAAGCCCAAATCACAGTTTGAATTAACAAATGCAGATATAGTTTCCTTCAGGCCAGCACCACATGAGATCTGCTCAGTCATACCAGCTTTAAAGTGTGTTTTTGTAAGCTTTAAGGCATGTAAACTAATATATGCTCGGAGTACAAGAAGTGTCATGATTTACTTCCACCAGAAAAATATCTCTTCACCCCCATTCATTGTTCCCTTCCTTTTCACCCTTTCCTCATTTCCCTCTGTCACTGGAGTGGACCCAAATCATCTTCTATTACCAAATGGATTTTTATCTCTTCCATGCTGCATTCATTTGCAGTCCCCTTCTTCATCCTGACACTGAAATCTTTAGGAAACAAGTGCAACAAGATGAAAAAAAAGCCAGCAGAATTTAGGACTGTAATGGGGAACATAAAGGACCTCACTTCTATTTCAAAGTGGCCATAAATTCCTTTACTCAGATCATGTCTGATAATTATCTGATAATTATCATGGCTGGTAACTTCTTTCAGAAATTGTTTTATTTCCGTTCTCTTCACTCATCCTATGGATCATAAGTTTTTTTTGCAGTAATCCTTTCCAAAGGATTCCAAAGATAAGGCTGGAGGTGCATTCAGAAAAAAAATATTCTAATCAATAACTTTGTACAAACTAATCCTCACAGTCCCTCTGTGAGGTAGGCATATATTAACTCTCATTTTTACATACATGGAACGGAGGCACAGAGAAATGACCTCCCCATGGTTGAGTAAATCAGTGACACAGGAAAATTTGCAGTCAGTTCCTGCCTTTCCACCTGATGCTGAATTCACTTGACCAGGCTGCCTCAAATAAAAGTGAAGTAAGTGTGTTACTTGTTTTACTAAGGAAACAGTCACTTAGATGGCAGCAGACATTTTTTTTCCCCCCTAAAAACCTCAGGGTCTTCTCTACATGAAAACCACTTCACAAAAGATCTGTTTAAACACTAGGTTTTGTGTGAGTTGCTTCTAGCAAGCCATGCAGTGTAGAATATGAAGATTTTTAAACAAAAACCCCAAGACATCAAAATGTGTACATGTTCTAATCTGCAAGCACCTTACACCACAAGGCCTGCTTTTCACTGCAGCTCCTTGCTTCCTGCACTGAGTGTCAGCAGCAAACCCAGACAAGCCTGCTCAGCTGCCCCATTCTTAGGCCAAACCAGTAATACATTGTAGGATTTCCAAAAGCAATACCAGTAAGTTTAACCTACAGAGTGTTGAAACCATGACTACACAAGTGATCACACATCTATTAATATCAGAACTTAAAAGAATTTCAATATAAACCAAAATTATGTATCTGGAATATGTTAGCATCCTTTTAAGGCCATACAGGATCTCCTTACTCAAACTGCTAACACCAGCATCCTTTCGGCATCAGGCTTCCCCAGCCTTAAGCCCCACTGCAGTTTGGCAATTTGGCTGTCAGGGCAGTAGAACCATCCCACTTGGAACATTCGAGGGAAGGCCAGTGCAGGGCAATGCCTTTCCAGCATCCTGCGTGACTGGAGCAGCACAGGGACCCCAAGCCAGAGCCCCAGAACTGCCCAGAGAACTCCAGCTGACATCAGATGAAACCAGTGTCTGTGAAGAGACTCACCAGGTACTCTGTAACGTCCAGCTTCTCCTGCTCTGGAGCTGATGCTTCACAAATAATTTTACCTTTATATAGTGTCAAATAAATGCATTTTTCCCCCCTACACTCTAAGCCTATCCTCAGATGAAATGAATATTCTTAGGTGAGACTCTGGATCAGAGACCACAAAAAGTAACTTTGTTGGTTATCAGCTCACAGTAGGGGAAGCCAAGCAAAATGGGTAGTTCAGGACTGACAGATCAAAACAAATGCAAAGGAATTTTTACCTTTTTTTTTTTTACTGTGGGTTATTTCTCAATAAAAATAAAATCATGCCACTTTTACAGCTCCTGTAAGTCTCTTAGTATCTGAAGCAGCAAAACAAAATCTTCATAGAAGTGTTAGTGGAGGGGGGTCCAGCCAATACTCCTGCCTGCTTGGTGAACTAAACAGAACCCAAACTCCCAACAGTCATTTCTCCAGTGCTGTTGAAAACTGTAACTCCCCACCAGTCTATCATCAACTCCAGATACAGGTTAAAAAAAAAAACCAAACAAAAAACACCATTAGCAAAACCTGCTTGAAATGTTTTCTCTCAAGGCTACAGAAAAATTAGCCAAATTCTTCATTCCACTAGTAGTGAAACGCCCCCCACGACAACAATTATGTGATCACATTATCTCCAGTCTACTTCAAGTCCATATAAAGTCACATTTATTTAGACTTAGCACATGTGGTTTCCAGTGATGTTTCTGCTTTAGGCTCCAGCTTCTCTGGGAATTCTAGTTTTTCACAGATTGTCTCCTTTATGGGTAGATACTGAGAGATCTCATTAGGTTCCGTGAACAGGGAAGGTGGAACGTGCTAAAAAGCAAAAATTTTACATGAAACAAGTGAAAGAAAAGAGGGGATAAAAAAAAAGTATTCCAACCCCAAACTTTTACAGACAATTCATCTATAATTTACTAGATGTAAACACCCAGAATCGGGTATGATTATTAAAATTTACCTTATAACTTCAAATGGACAGTCTTATTCCTTATGTGGATCAACAGATCAAGGAAAAGTATTTAACATTTTTAAGCAGATTATAAAAGTGCAAGGAAGTCAGAGATATCCATAAGCACCTACAATGTTTTTTAAAAATATATTTAAAATGCAAATAGAACAGTCTTTTTGAGGTTCTAGTTCTAGATGAGACTAGGATGGCCACAAAGGATTCCATCTCTTCCAGCACTGGTATTGCTCACACTGATCAATTATCAATTGCTCAATCTCAACATGTATCTTAGTATTTATGAAGTCCACCACAGACTTTTATATGAAATACTAAAACCTTGGATTTTAATTTCATATTTTAAGAAATAAGGTGGTTTCATTATGTTAACCAGTATTTTACTCTGGAGATCCCTGTAGACCACTTTCCCATATACAAGACATTCGATGGGAAATAAAAATGTATACTGACGAAATAACCTTCAAATTTCTAACATCATTCTTTAAGTTCATCACTTAAAGAATGTTCTAGATGAACATGCTTTAAGTTCATCCAGAGCTATTCAAATGCAACCTCTAATTTGGCTACCCCTACACCATGTAAGGAACCATACCACTGTTTTAATTATTTCAAGCCTCAGTGAAGCAGGAATCTTTTGTGCTTTACCTATGCAAGCTGAAAGCCATGTGCATTTCCACTCCATAATAACAGCCAGGAAAAATGATCTAACAGCACAGATTTTTAAACATAAGGTGAAGTAAAACCTAGATCACTGATGTATATTTCAAAAATTAAAAAACTATCAAAAAGCTCATGTCTGGATTTAGTTTTGTTTATAGGGATCACATATTGTTAAGAAATGATAAGTGCCCCTTTCCTCACAAGAAAAAATGCATTCCCTTGGCAGGTCAGTAACACACTAGCCACTTTTCAGAGGCAAAGGGAAAACAAGGGAGAAGGAAAGGTACAAGAAAATGAAAGTTCAGGTGTTGGCTGAAGAATAAAAATCAACAGCTGCAACTCCAAACGTGCCACAAATTACTCTGAGCCATTACTAGAGTTTTACGGTGACCTACTAACCTCAAATATTTGAGAAAAACTGAAAGAGTCTATTACCAAACAGATCCTAACACCTAATACTGCTTGGAAGCACACAACCAGCCATGAAATTTAACTTCATGGGACAATGGACTGCCTGATTTTGTGGCTGAACAGTTCATGAAAAAATAAAATAATAAAAACATTTTATTAACTCAAAAGTAGAAAAAGTGACCCAATCCCGTATCTTGTCATGTGATCTGAGCATTCACAAAATGCAAATCTGCCCTAAAATCATCAAAACAAATTCTGCACAAGCAGAAAGAATTTTCCTCTGTATTAATTCAAAACCTTACAAAGAATGACTTAGGGTCACAGTATTTTCTATGCTGACCATAAAACAAAAAAGCAGACAGAAGAAAAGGAAAGAAAGTTTAAAAAATGCAATACCTTTAAACTTGATATTTTGCTTTCTCTGGATGTGTATTCTCGCAACATGTAGGTCTTGTCAGCCTAATGGAAAAAAGTGATCATCTGGTATCAGTACAAACTAAGCATTTTAAATACACTGAATTTAGTAAGCACTGGAGTTTGGTTGACCACATACTTTCACCTAGGACAAGAAATGTACATTCAAATTCATGAAGACAGATAATAACAATGTTCTTTTTTTCCAAAAAACACCTGTGTGCATGCATCAAAAAAAAATCCATGACTGAATATGCTGGGTAATCTTTACACAGCTAGAACTCCTACACATCTACACAGAATTACCAAACCACAAATCTTAATATCTTGTATTATTTATGAGATACCAGATCTCAATGGACTAGGGACAGTTATTTGCAAGTTACACTTGCAGTCTAATTCTATTAGATAAGACAAAAATAACATACTTGGAGACATGCCAGTATTGAACTCTTTACTGTTGCCTATTTTTCCTCCTGTACTTCCTTCTCTAATCTGTGTCTGTCAAATGTATTTAAATGATTACATCACACGAGGGGTAGCCTACTCTGCTCACACACCATGGCATCCAGCACTTGGCTGCTAGTTCACTACCACCACAACAATAAAATACACTTGGAAGTTCCTATGCCCCCAAACATCAGTATTAAATTAGAGGAGTACCAGGCCACTGAAAGTAAAATGGCAAGGGAATCTCTATAAAATAGTCATGACGGAAAGTAAGGGTTTACCTCATGATGAAGCCTTGTATCATTCATCCTGATGAGTACCCCATCCACTCGCAAGAAGAACCTCAGCAGCACAAAAAAGCTGGAAGGCATAACTCTCTGCAAAGATAAAGACAGTCCATTCAGCACATTACAAAGGTTCACTTTAAGCATGCACTTTTCTACATCAGCTATTCACAATGGAAGACAATACGAGAAGTTTTCAAGAATGAAGTCAAAATTTGGGCTGTTGATTTGCTACAGCTATGGCTGCACAGTGGGGCAGACAGTGTCTCAAAGAACTATCAGGCAGGATGCAAAAGGAGGGAAAAGATTGTCCCCTGGAGCAAATGACAGATGACAAAGGTTTCAAGTCAACACTGTTTCCAGTGAGATCATATTTCTAAGAGCAAGGATGAAGAACTTCATGCTTTAAAGTTTAACTCCCAGAAGGAACAACATGCAAAAAGCAGCTGTGTTTTGCATTTATCAGCCAACTGAGTCCCTAGGTGTGTTTTATACACCTCCCAATACTCACTACTTTCACACTCAAACTTGATACTCCATGATCATGGAGTTCATCTTCAAACAGGAGTACTTCTTCAAAAAACATAATTTGTTCCCTGGCTTTCAATTTCTCTGTATTTATGTGTTCTGTTGTAGGAACAACCTAAAGAAAAAGATTAAGAACAGTTAGCATATTAATTTTTTGCCAAACTACACAAAGTTTGTCCTGATATTTTGAATTCCACAGTTTTAGAAAGAAAAAAACTTTTAGGACACTAAGCTTAAGACACTCCAAATTTCTAAGAGAAAAAGTTAAAATCAAAGTTTCCAAGAGTTTCTTCTTGGAAATAAACATCAAGCAAAAGCAAAAACTAAGAGTGAAAAATTGTGAATAAACTTCTCTCTGGGTATAGGCTCAGTAAGGTTTCAGCTGCAAACAATTCTTCTCACTTTCTTTCAAATCTTGCTTTCAAAACATCTGAAGATGCCTTGTATTTAACATACGTATGAGAAGTTCAGGTTTATAAACAGATTTCCATGCATTTAGCATCCCTAGCCCACTACACACCTTGCAAAGGATTCTAGTAAAGCCTCCCATGGAAATTAAGTACTTGTATGTTTCCACCTCATGGTCTCCACAGACACTTCTGGTCCCTAAAGACTATGAACCAACACTGTTTATTTCTATGCTGTACTTCTAATTCCAGCACAACTCAAATGATCTCTAACTGAAGCGATTCTAGTGAATCAATACAGATTATCTGCTTAGTAGCAAGCCACCTGTATGCAGTAAGGAGAAGCTGGGAACTTCAGTCTTATTTTCAAGTAAATAAAGACATGGGAGGGCCTGTGAGTTTAAATATGAGGAGTTACTGAGTTGCTGTTGCAGAAAAACACAAGGCCATTGAAAGCAGTCAGGTAAGAAAGCAGGCAAACATGCAAGCAGCAGAGCATGAAGGTACTACAGAATGACACAGCTGACAGTTCTGCTGTGTGTGAGGAGCTCGGGGCTCCAGAGGGGGCCCCAGCAAGAGCTGAAGGCTCCCATGTGCTTTAATCCTAAAATGCTTTAAGACACTGCCCACCCCCGTTATTAAAATAAGCCATGATCTGATTAGGATAAAATGCTGAGAGACATGAGGAATCAGAAGTTATGAAGCACAAAAGATTTTACAGAAACCTACTGAAAGGTAAATGACAGCTTTAAAAAAAAAAGTTTGACTGAAGCAAGATGCAGTCAGCAATTAACAAGAAGAAAATTACTACCTTTAATGTTGCAGTATCTCCCAGCAAAGTTCCTTTGTAATCTGTTGTGTAAGTCCAGTCATATGGTTTGACAACTTCCTTGGTGTGCTCAGTCTCACTCCTCAAAAAGTGAAAGAGAAAACAGCTTTGTAGTAATTGCCTTGTAGCAATTCCCAAAAAATTACAACCTCACATAAGACTGTGCATTAGAATTCCCACACTGCTCCTAGAGAAAACCAGCAACTGTGCTACAATTACAATGTCAAGACTTAATAATGGTTTCACAACATCCGTTTCCGTAACAACTTTGAAAAGAGTTATAAGAATTCTTGATGTAACACTATCTCAGTTCTATGACTCAAAATAAAGATTTTCATGCAATATGGCTGAAAAATTTGTATTTCAAGGTCAATTTCTCTTTAACTAGGCAGAAAGTGATCTGTTGACAACACACAGCAATCATTAACACAGCAATTTGCCTTATCTCTTATCACTTTGCTTTATCTCTGGGCTTTATTTCCAGGTCCTCTACAACTAATCCAATTTGGTAAATACTAAGCATTATAATTAGTTCTCATGCATGGTAATTGTTCTGCTTTACTCCTAAGGCTAAGATTTTGAACATGTACAGCACTTTGCAACATCACACAATACAATCTTGTAATGCTCGAGGCCCTGTGAGTTTGGATAAACAAGAACAGCATTAAGTCACATTAAACTTGAAGTTTACTTTAAGAAAGCCAAGACACAGCTGAAAAATACAGCTGACCCAATTTAACAAAGGATGATGACAGCAAGGAAAAGCGAAGTGACTTCTGTGATCACATGCTCTACGTAGGGTAGAACCAAATGCAACATGCTCTTGAGAGTTCAGTTTGTTCCTTTAACTACTGTATGACAGTTTCACATACAACACACCAGTACTTGCCCACTGGTGATAAAATACTGTACCTGCTCTCTTGCCACTCCTCTGCACAAGCGACTTTGATCATACCTTGACAATTATTGACACATTTTAAAGCATCTGTAGCATTGAACTCAATTCCAAAACCATGGTCATGCTGTATTCTTAGGACATTGTCTCCAAACATCATCTCTGGCAGGGAAGGCATGTGTAATTCATCAGCCAACCTGCAGAGAAAAACAAAAGAGACATCAGTCAGCTGCAGCTCAGTGAAAGCAGTCCTTGTTTTGGAACAAGGATTCTTTAGACCATGATAATTTAGAAGACACATCATCAGTACGTTCTGCAAGACTTTGTTGTTTTCCCAGGTTAATTCATTTCACCTGAAATGCAGAGTCATTGATCTGAAGCGACTTTTCCACCACAAAAGTATTTCTAAAACATTCCTTCTCCATCAGGCTCATAGAAAAGTCTCACATATGAGGAATCAAAAAAATAATTGAGAAGCATGTAGAAGCAATTTCCAACCTGTGCTAGCAAATCCCTGGATGGTCAATGGACAAACTTTAGAAGGTGCTCAAAAAAACTTTTAGGAACAAGGACTCATCATCAGCAAGTTTAAATTCACTGCACAGTGGTCCACACCTCCAAATTTAGAAGCCTACAAAAAAGATGCTTAAAACAACCCTGGCAGAGTATGTAAAAAGTGCAGAAGACACTACTGTGCTCTACTAGTTTTTCAAGCTGGTCGAAGACACATACTGGTATTTCTAACTTTAAACGGGAAAGCCAAAGCCACAGACCCAACTGAACAAGGTACTGCATGAACCAAGTAAGCACCATCCCTGCAGAAGATCCCAAAGCATCCTATTTCACATTTTATGTCAGTCTGTACACTTACTTAAACTTATGTACAAATATATACATACTATACATAAATAGACACAAACCCCAACACTCGATATATCCTCTGACCTTCATTTCCAAAAGGCTTCCTATACTTCTTTTCCTCCCTACCTACTTGACTAATCAAGATCAAAAAGGAATACATGACATCTGGAGAGAAGAAAGCTTTAGGAAACACACTCATTTGAAGGAGGGGAGGGAGAAGAGTGTCCTAATCATAATGCTTACATTGATAGTAAGGCATTCCTGAAAAAAAGTGGTTATTTCTGTAACCCTGCACACAAAAGAACAATATGCTAATCTAACTAAAATAAAAATAGCAAATTCATAGACTTGGAGAATAAGATCCTACATTTTTCCCAGAGAAGGCAGAGTAATATTACGGACTTTTCATAAAGTGTAGGAACTCCTGACCTGCAAAAACCAACTCCCACACAGAAAAGAGTTCTTGGCCAGGGCACATTTAATCCTTCCCCTTTCCACACAGGTTGCTGAAGGATTTTTGCAACATATATTTCCCTGAAATAAAATTCCTATAGATACTAGTTATGTTCCCCAAGCAATAAAAAAGACAAAACGGGTTGCTGTGACCTTGTTGCACCTCCTACAATTGGCCTCAGCACAACAATCCAGCGTGTCCAGACCCCTCTGCTGAGGCTTCCTACCCTCCAGCAATTCAACACTCCCACCTGACTTGGGGTCATCTGTGAACTTACTGAGGGTGCACTCCAGCACCTCGTCCAGATCATCAATAAAGCTATTGAACAGGACTGGCCCCAATACTGAGCCCCGAGGAACAGCACCGCTGACAGGCCACCAGCTGGATGTAACTCCATTCACCATCGCTCTTTGAGCTCAGCCATCCAGCCCCCGTTTTACCCAGCAAATCGTGCACCCATCCAAGCCAGGACTAGCCACTTCCTCCCAGAGGAGGCCTCACTGACCTCAGAAAAAGCAAAACAAAGAGAAACGAAAGTACACTGAACAAGACTAACGAGATTCCTATGTATGCTGAAATTTATTCCAGAAAATGAAACCAAGAAATATCTGCCAAATTCATCTGCCACTAAGGTCAGTTATGGCCCAGCTGAACTGTTCAGTTCCACATTAGCAAATCTGACTTAAGGACTTGATGCTGATACAGGAACATTTCCTCCAAAGGCTTGACAGGACTGGAAATTACTACAAGAAGACAGCAAATTATAATTTTTTAATGCAAACCACTATCTTAAAACAGCTGTTACCAAGACATGGTATAAGACATTAAAAAGATCCTTTATCAAAACTAATTAAGAAAACTAGGCTTCTAGTTAGTAGGTCTCAGTTCACAGAGGTCCAGAGATCCAAAACTATTATAATCATACCAACACAGAATGGTTCGAGTTGGAAGAAACCTTAAAGGTCAAGTCCCAACCCCTCTGCCATGGGCAAGGACATCTCCACTAGACCAGGTTGCCCAAAGCCCTATCCAAGCTGGCCGTGAACATCTCCAGGGATGGAGCATTTACAGCTTCTCTGGGCTACCCGTTCCAGTGACTCATCATCCTCACAGTCAAGAATTTCTTCCTAGGATCCAATCTACATCACTCTTTCAGTTCGAATCCATTCCCCCTTGTCCTAGTACCACATGCCCCTGTAACAAGTCCCTTTTCGTCCTTCTTGTAAGCTTCCTCCTGCAATCATTAAAACAAAATTTTAGAAATTACATGTAACCCAAATCATCCCAGTTTCTCCAGCCAGAGAATCAAGCTCGAAGAGAAGGAAAAACCCCAGTCCCCCCCCCGTAACTGGGCCGAACAGCGTCTCCCCCAGCCTAGGAGCGCTCTGTGTTTCTCTCGCAAGGCCACCCGACGCCTCCAGCCCCTGGCTGTGAGGGCCGAGGCCGCAGCCCCGCGGTGGCTCCCGGAGCAGCGGGGACACCGCGCTGTGCTGGGCTGGGCTGTGCTGGTCTGTGCTGTGCTGTGCTGGTCTGTGCTGCGCTGGGCTGTTCTGTGCTGTGCTGTTCTGTGCTGGTCTGTACTGTGCTGTGCTGTTCTGTGCTGTGCTGTGCTGTGCTGGTCTGTGCTGTGCTGTGCTGTGCTGTGCTGTTCCGTGCTGTGCTGTGCCTCCCTGCGCCCCCGGCCCGGCGCCCGCCTCACCTCTCGGCCTGCGCCGACTTCATGATGTGGGTCCGGGCGGCGCTCAGCTTCCACGGCCCGAAGGTGAAGTCGCGCCGACTGCTCTGGAAAACGGGGTGCATGGCGGCCTCCTCTCCGCCGAGGAGAAGGCAGGAGGTGGCGGCAGGGGCGGCGGCAGGGGCGGCGGAGGCGGCGAAGCCCCTCTCCTCCCCTCTCCTCCCGCACAGCCCTCACGGCAGCCGCGGCTCCCCCGGAACCGCCGCTTCGTGGCGTTTCCGCTTCCAGGGGCGCGCGGCGCGGAGCCCCGGCGGCGGCGGAACCTTGGGATTCACCAGGGAGAGCGTTGCCAGCAGGGGAGGGAGAGGATTCTGCCCCTCTGCTGAGCCCTGGTGAGGCACATCTGCAGTGCTCTGTCTAATCCTGGGCTCCTCAGGACACGGGAGACATGGAGGTCCTGGAGCGGGTCCAGCGGAGGGCAACGAAAATTATTTAGTGACTGGCGCATCTCCCTTTGGTGGGAGGGCTGAGGGAGCTGGGCCTGTTCAGCCTTGAGAAGAGGTGGCTGAGAGGGGCCCTCATCAATGTGTACAAATATCTAAAGAGGGAATTCCAAGAGTATGGATCCAGGCTCTTCTCGGTGGTGCCAAGCAATAGGACAAGAGGCAACGGGCAGAAACGGATGCACAGGAAATTCCACCTGAACATAAGGAAGGACTTCTTTACTGTGCGGGTGACCGTGCACTGGAACAGGTTGCCCAGAGAGGTTGTGGTGTTTCCCTCACTGGAGATACTCCAGACCTGTCTGGATGCAATCCTGTGCCATGGGCTCTGGAATGACCCTCCTTGAACAGGGAGGTTGGACAAGATGACCCATTGCGGCCCCTTCCAGCCTACCCGGTGTGTGATTCTGTGAGGTGATGTGTGGCAGCAGGTGGGTGAGGGGTGGCGATCCACACTTCTCTGTGCTGCCAGAGCCACCACAGGGAGAGTGGGCTCTCCAATCTCCTCTGCCCAGTATGGAGAGCCAGCAAGCTCACCCAAGCCCCTGCTCCAGAGAAGCTGGGCTGCAGAAGCCAGCAGAAAATGTTTGTGTGCCCCACGAGTGCTTGTGCCTCTGACTAGTTCCCCATGAGTACTTCGCCAAGAGCAGTGAGATGGCTGGGTAGGAGCCGTCATGGGGAGCTCAGAAGCCTCTGGTGGCCCTGGGCCACCTCCATGGCCACACTCACAGTTGCAGCAAGGATTACCTGGCTCCATCACACAGGTGCCCTGTGCTGTGTTAGACAGTACACACACATGTGCACACAGAATCACAGCTGGAGGGGAGGAAGGGGACACAAGGGATCATCTTGTTCAACTTCCCTGTTCAAGCAGGGTCATTCCAGAGCACATGGCACGGGATTGTGTCTAGAGGGGTCTGGAATATCTCCAGCAAGGGAGACTGCAGAGCCTCTCTGGGCAACCAGTCACTCGCACAGGAAGTAAGCTCTTCATCACATTTAAGTTGAACTTCTGTGCATCAGTTTTTGCTCATTGTGGAATCACCTGTGCTGATTCAATGTATTTTTGAATGCTGTCCAGAGATGGTCTTTTAAAAAGTCAAAGTGCAATGGCGTGGTAAGCTTAAAAAAGTCCTGTAGAAAAGCATCAATAGAACTGGTTGAAAATGATACATTAGCTTAGTATTCCAGCAGTGATGGGTGGGTGCTTGTCTTGCTTTTCTGCGTCATTGAAAGGGCAGACTAACTCCTTATGGACTTCCCTTGGCACAGCAGCAAGACATACGGTCCAGCTCCTGTTGTTGGAGCATTGGAGCAAACTGAGGGAGCAGCCACAGGAAACTGATGTCCGCAGCATTAAAAACTCCACAGAGCAATCAAAACAGCACAGCTCACATCAGGGCAGTCACCCTCTGCTCTCTTTCCCTCCGGAGAAAGCCAGGAACTAAGGATGCACAAGCACGTAATTTAATTATCGTTCACCCTTTATACTGTGCCCTTTATACTGACACCTATATCCGATAGGTCTTGCTTCAGGCCTGTGTGTGGGAAAAACTTCTCCAAACCTTCTCTGTGTTACTTTTAATAAGTGTTTTGGGGCTTAGGAAGTCTTAGCACTTAGGCTCTGCGACTGCCTGGTACTGCGAGCCGGAGCAAGTGACTTTACCTCATCCGCATAAATAAATAATTTGCCCCCGCTGCTTTTGACTGGGGTGCCGGGCAGGGCGCGGGCCGCCGCGGAGAAGATGGCGGGCGGGGAGGGGGCGCGGCGGGCTGAGGCGGCGGGGCGGGACGGCGGGAGGGGCAGGCACGGCGCCGTGGCCATGGCGGGGGAGCCTCGGGCCGCCGCGGCTGAGGGGGGTCCCGGCCGCCCCGGCCAGGAACGTCCCGCTCCGGCGGCGGTGGGCGGTGAGTGCGGAGCCGGGACGGGGCCGGAGGCGGCGGGAGCGGCGGCGGGACCCGCTCGCTGCCGGCCCGTGGGGGGAGGCGATGGATGCCCGGGGCGGCGGACCCTGTTCCAGCCCTTTGTTCGCTGCCGGAGGGAGCGCGGGGTAAAATGGCGAAACCCCCCTTCCCCAGCGTATTTCCAACTCGGTCCCACCCGCTTTGTGAGTGCGGGAATCCTGGCCGCGCTGCCCGCGGCAGGGACGGGACGGGATGGGATGCGATGCGGTGGGATGGGATGGGATGCGGTGGGATGGGATGGGATGCGGTGCTGTCTCCGCCCCGGGTTGCCCTGCCCCGGGAGGGCCACCTCTGGCAGAGGCCGCTTTCGCCCCCGGGGTGCAGCAGGGCCGTGAGGGGACGGGGAGCGCCAGGTGCCCCGGGCATCGCTATCGATGGAAGCCGCCTTCCCAAAACCCGCTCCGGCCAAAAAGTGTTGGAAAGGCACACAGAGGTGGTGCGGGCATGCTGAGAGAGAAAGAAACTCGAGGGGAAGTGTTTTTGCAAACATCTTCAGTCAGAGGCTAGGGAAGAGCTAAGTTATGTTTTTACAAAGCATGGCCCAGTAATGTCTTTAATTATGTTCTTAGGAAAGTACAGATAAAAATGGAAAAAAGGCATCTTTCCAGGCTGACACTGCTGCCTAGTGCCACAGCAGCCACGCAGATGGAAGTGTTCCTGTGAGTACTCCCGTCTGTCTGGGACCCATGTCTGGCACAGCTGCAGAATTAGCTGAGACAACTTTCCTGAATCTCTTACTTCCAAGAAATGCTAAAAGCAACTTTATATTAATTGGTGGACTCTTTTACTTTTTTGGTCTGCATATTTGCATTTTTTGGTTTTGTTTGTTTGTTTGTTCAGTATGCTGTGCTGCAGATGGTTGAAGGACTGAATGAACTAGGTAGTGAATGCCATTTGGAGGCAGCAGGAAAAAGAGGAATTGTTAAGGAATTGGGAGAAATAACAAGGTTTCACAGGATGAGGTTGTGAATCAGTGGCATGGATGCTAACACTGAGAAGTCAAGGATTAAAGGTTCTCAAGCATTTCTGTAGCGTGGACCTCATCTTAATGCAAGGAAGTGTCTTTCAGACCTCATGTACGGAAAGCCAATTCCCCCTACAGTACAGGCAGTAAAGTACAATCAGCACTGTAGCTAAGGTGATTATGAATGTGGAGAAATGATGTTGGGAGAGTACATGAAGTGGTCCCCGAGTCTTTGAATGTTACTTAGCAACTGTTAAGAAAGAGTCAGCAGGGTATGAGTAGCCAGGCATCCATAGACCACCAGCAAATGCTGCATAGGCAGGTAACAATCAGGATAAAAGAGGCAGAATTTTTTTAAAAAGTGACTGTCTTTAAAGTAAGAGAAACAAAGACTGGTAGTGACATTCTTGTTTCTTCACAGCCTAGATGAAGGAGCTGGTAAGAAGGATTTAGAAACAAGTAAGATCCTTAGAAATTTTAAAAGTAAAATGTGCTTATTTTCTTTCTTATTTCCCCCCTTCACTTCTTCTTGTCTTCCCTGTTCTAGGCTTGGTGTTGTCATCTTTGGTGTGCCCATAGGCAATTTACTGCCCCGTCACTTGCCCATTTAAAATGGTTCCCTGCGTACTACAGGTAAATTTTAACAAAGGCAAAAGGACCTCCAGTCATTGGAAAGAGTTTGAAGAACTATTACCTGAATGTTTCTGAGCGTTGTTCTGCTTCTAGCTGCTCAGCATGTCTTGGCTGCTCCAGATCTGCACGCTCTGACCATGAACAGCAGTTCCTCCCTCAGCAATGGGAAGGGCCTGAGGAACCTGACCACGGAGGAGGATGGAGCAGTGAGAGTCACCGAATCCATTGCTATCATTGTCATTGCCATCTTCATCTGTTTGGGCAACCTGGTGATCGTCGTCACCCTGTATCGCAAGTCGTACCTTCTCACCTTGAGCAACAAGTTTGTGTTCAGCCTGACCCTCTCCAACTTCCTGCTCTCTGTGCTGGTGCTGCCTTTTGTTGTCACCAGCTCCATCAGGCGAGAATGGATCTTTGGGGTTGTTTGGTGCAATTTCTCAGCCCTGCTCTACATGCTAATCAGCTCAGCCAGCATGCTCACTCTGGGACTCATCGCTATAGACCGGTAAGCTGCTCTTGGGTCATGAATGGCAACAAATCACGTGCTCATCTCCTAGAGTAACTCACTGGCTGTTCATAGAGTGGAGAAGCACTGTAGAGGGAAACATGCTGTACTGCTGGAGTGACATTTTTCCTTCAGCCCCTTGTGAAATTTTGATGTGGAACAAGAGAAAGTGATGTCATCAACAATGGAAAATGCAGACATGCATCGAGAGTTTTTTAAGGCTCTTGATGGTATAATAACATATTATTTGACAAACATGAAGTAGTGACTTAAAATTCCCGCTTATACCGTAAGCATACACTCACACATAGGAACAGATGTAATGATTGCATGTGTGCCTTCAGCCAAGTTTGATAGTCTTGACTGCAGTGATACCTGTTTGTACATGTAACCTTCTAGAAAGAGTTTCTGAGCTTGTTTGAAGAAAAAAAGAACTATATCAACATCACTAAATCGTGTTCTTTTCTTTATTGTATGTCTTACGTGCTCCTGTGGACTACTTCTTTTCTTGCCCCCCAGGTACTACGCTGTGCTGTACCCAATGGTTTATCCGATGAAGATAACGGGCAACAGAGCAGTGGTAGCTCTTGTGTACGTGTGGCTGCATTCCCTTATTGGCTGCCTCCCTCCTCTCTTCGGCTGGTCCTCTTTGGAGTTTGACCAGTTCAAGTGGATGTGTGTGGCAGCCTGGCACAAGGAGGCTGCCTACACGGCCTTTTGGCAGATCTGGTGCGCGCTGCTGCCCTTCGTGGTCATGATGATCTGCTATGGATTCATATTCCGTGTGGCAAGGATTAAGGCCCGCAAAATCCACTGTGGGAGCATTGTCATTGTGGAGGAGGACTCCCAGAGGAACGGGAGGAAGAACTCCAGCACCTCCACGTCCTCCTCTGGCAGCCGAAGGAACGCTTTCCAAGGGGTTGTTTACTCAGCCAACCAGTGCAAGGCTTTCATAACCATCTTGGTCGTCATCGGGGCTTTCGTCATTACGTGGGGGCCTTACATGGTGGTAATTACATCAGAGGCACTTTGGGGGAAAAACAGTATTTCCCCTGCTTTGGAGACATTGGCTACATGGCTGTCCTTTTCCAGTGCCATTTGCCACCCGCTAATTTATGGGCTGTGGAACAAGACCGTGCGCAAGGAGCTCCTGGGGATGTGCTTTGGGGATCGCTATTACCGCGAGTCCTTCGTTCAGCGGCACAGGACATCGAGGCTGTTCAGCATTTCCAACAGGATCACAGGTGAGATTTAGCTGCAAAAGACACTTCCCTCATACCACTAAGAGCAAGGCTTCCTGTCTGCCTATGTTTGGCGTGTTTCAGGGCTCTGTAAAGAAAGTGGAATGTTTCTGGAGTTTTCAAAAGTCTTTTATCAGTCAGGTTATAGACATTTGGAAGGAGAATTTTTCTCTTTTTTTACAGTTAACATCTTTCTCCTGCTATAATAAAACTTTCTCAGGCAGAGAAGACATAGCAATGAGGTTAATAAAAATTATTTATTTTCTTCTTTCTCAGCATTTCCTTTTGTGAGCCTTCCATTTTGTGTTGCCCAGATTTGAGCTTTACCAACAGTACTTTTTGCAGCACTTCTTCTTTGATTAATGGCCTTATGCTACAACTCTGTGAAATCAACTAAGGTTCCACTGGCGGAACTGTTTCTGCAAGTTCAGTTTTTAGGCTTAATGGTTGGGAAGAAAAGACCATAAACAAAGTAAAACTGTGTAAAACCGTAGAACTATTTAGTGTCTCCCCAAGTTGCAGACTGAAATCTCCAGTTGCTCAGTTTGGTGGTTTTTTTTTTTTTTTAAGTAGCAATGCAATGACATTCAGATTTTTAATCATTTCCCTGGTCCTGTTCAGAAGCTTCCAAAAATAGAACTTCAAGGGATATTTAATGCAGAGGCAGAAACCGAAATTATTTAATTGGGAAGGATGATCTAAAATGCAGAAGGAAGATGAGAGCAGCAAGGCGTCCATTATCTTTTCTGCAACCTGGGAACACTGCAAGAGACTGTCATGTAAATGAAAGAGTTATGGAGCTGTAGCCACATCACAAGCTGCAGGAGCTTTGGCAAGTTTGTATCCAGGAAATGCTATGGATTAATACATTGGAAACTGAGGTGGGGAGGGAAAAGACAGGAAATTTCTTACTCTTTCCAAGTGATAAACTTGAATATCAGATGTATTAGCTGGAGGCTGATAGGGAGGGGAAAAAGATCCCCAACAAACCCACAACAAAATTTCAAGGTGGGATCTAAAGATAGCACCTTTGTAAAAATCCCAGGATCTCCTCCCTTCTTGTTTTGGAGATTTGAAAGAAGTTTGGCATCTCTGTGCCCCAGCCTTGCTCATAAGCTTCTTGCCACACTACTGGCCTGTCACAGCTGCCAGTGGCTACCAGGTTGTTCTCTGTCTAGAAGATGCCTGGCAAATCTCTCCATCCATGTGGGAGCATTTGCTTGGTGCTCAGCCTGTCTGGCTGCTAAAACACACGCAGTTGCAACAAGAGTGGGAGGGAGATGGTGCAGGGAGAAAGGAGACTTGCCTTTCCAAACCTGAGAGCTGCTGCCTGGATATCTAAGATGTAAAATCCAGAAGCTCCAGGTGCTCTCTGCATCAGCAAGGTAAGTTTTATATGCAGAATAATAAATAAGGCAGTAGAGTGGGTGTTACTGGCAGAGGTTTTTACTATTGCAAACTCCTTAACCATTCACTGGGTAACAAAAGCAAAACTTTCTTGCAGATTTGGGACTATCTCCTCACCTTACTGCCCTCATGGCAGGTGGGAGGCCACTGGGAAACAGCAGCAGCACAGGAGACACAGGTTTCAGCTGC
The DNA here is from genome assembly GCA_026261815.1 of Monarcha castaneiventris obscurior. Classification (NCBI taxonomy): domain Eukaryota; kingdom Metazoa; phylum Chordata; class Aves; order Passeriformes; family Monarchidae; genus Monarcha; species Monarcha castaneiventris. Next base: position 26,307,116 of record JAMPIT010000575.1, read on the forward strand.
TCACAGGATTCAGGTAACTGCAAGTCTCTTGCTCCCTACTTGGGCAGAAGTTTGCACTTGGCAGCACTCTCATGGACAGTCAGTATTTACACCCACAGATGTCTCCTGGTGGACGAAAGACATGAAGCATCTGTTCCAACAAAACTGCTGCAGTTGCTTTTTTCCTCCCTTGCTCTCGATAGATTTACTTGCAAAACACTGCTTGTGGAATGATGACCCTCCCTTGGTAATGTGTCCTGGGAACAAGAGGCACCGCTTTTGTGCCCTTCTCCTGCAGTTTCTGTTGGTCTTTGGAGACTTTCTCTGTGTCCACAAGGAACAGAGCAACAAAGTGTTGTGAAGAATGTGCTTCTCTGTTTCCTATTTTGTAAGAGACCTTGTCTTGTTCATCCTGCAGTGTAAACATAAACACTTGGGATGGTTTCAGCTTATGATTTCATTACTACTTAAGATCTCTCAAGCGAAGATGGTTTGGAAAAGGGTAAAAGAATTCTGATGGTAACTTTCTGTCCAGATCTGTCGACAGATTTTTCTGGCAGTTAACTCAGCTACCAGTCCTTAACTGCAGGAGTTATTTTAGAGAGTATTTCTGCTCTAGAGACACCAGAGGGTGATCTTTTAAAGGTTGCTTGGTGTAAGGGATTTGTTTCCTAGTTTTGTAAAGGAAGTCTGTGGAGCTAGGATTTATTTTTGGTAGTTGTTTTATGGTGGTAGCTTTATGCCTGTTGTGGATATTCTGCAGCTGTATGTGATAAAGGAGAACAGCCTCCTGGCAATTGCCTCAGTTAAGAGGATGTGGTGTTACCATCTTGTGACAGCAGTTTAAACAAATGAACAAAACTAAAGAGATACCAAATGCTGTTAGAAGTACCTCTGCTGGTTGAGGAGGGAGCACACTCCATAGTTCGGGAATGGATATACAGTGATCCACTGTGAAATACTGTTTCCCTTGGATGCTTTTACTGTGAGTTACTGAAGAGGAGAAGGAATCCTTAGTCCCTCTTCAGTGTTGCCTGCTGCAGGCATGATCCTGGGGCCTGTGATGCCCAGTCTCTGATGAGATTTCCTAATCCTTTGAATGAAAACTGACCTAATTCTTTTCTTGTGCAGTGTTTAATTTGGGCTGAAATGTATTCACAAAAGCTGGGTTTAGACATCTTCTGAAGGAACTACTGAAAATTTTTTGCCACCATATTGTATCCCAGTCTTACTGTTTTACTTGAAGACTCTTACTCTTTTCAGGAACAGATACAATGCTTCTTGAAGATTATAGCTCAGATGGCCCTCATGCCCCACACTGCATTTGTCCCCCTCGAAGGAGGAGTTCAGTGACATTTGAAGATGAAGTAGAGCAAATTAAAGGTGAGTGTAGGGGTAAGTATGAAAATGCTCAGAGTCAACTATATTGAATGCTCAGGAAGCCTCCCAGGACCTTTAGAATTGTCTTGAAAAAGTATTTGACCACTGTTTGCCTTAACAGACCTGATCATTCATGCAGGTACAACACAAAGCAAAATCAGGTCTTTCTTCCAGATCTCAAGCAGCAGCAGGCAAGGACAAGAGTTAGAAGCTGGGATTCCCTGCAATATATAAAAATTATATTGCACAGCAGTATCCTCTCTGCAACTCCACTCATCTTGGTGGCTGTTACAGTCTGTTTTGTGTGTCTCAGGGAATATATTTTCCTGCCCTCATATTTTGATTGCATTATCCCTGTGTTTCTCACTTGCTGTCTCTTCTCAACTTTGTCACTTACAGACTTGAAATTCTTCCATTTATAGACTTCAATGAACTGAATATAATTTTACTCTGTTTCATTTACTGTTTTTTACTTAAATTCCACTTCACTTTACTGGGTGTGTTCCTCAGCAGGTATGGGTGAAAACAGATGAACCACATGCACTTTTTTCAGTCAACTTGCTTTTTGATTCTAGGCTGGCAGAACGTTGGCTGTGATCATCTGTAAAATGCTGGAACATTAATTTAGGCTGATAGTTACAATAGTTTCAATAGAAGACTCGATAATAACAACTGAATTTTCTAAACAATACATGATTGAGGACAGTATGAAAATGAGCAGAATGCCTTTAAGAATCAAGTAATAATTAAACCTGAAATAATGAGAAAACCCTGTGGAATTTTTAAACATCTTGGCAAAATTCCCTTTTGTCCTCTTCCGAGCATGAGATGAATATTCCCTTGTACAAATACATTAGCATACATTTCCCACTGTCTTTCTGAGTGATTACATAGGAGCAGACATCTAATTTCTTGTCTGAGTGAAAGAGGGAAATCTTAGTGCTCAGATCCCCACAGGTTTAGCAGTTCTCCCTGGTGAGTCTCAGGGTTTTCAGGATCCCTGAGGCTTTAAATTATTTCAGCAGCCTCACTGAAGAGTTACCTTTGGGATGAACTCTTGTGTTGTTCAACATGTCGGTGGGTAGAGAAGTATGCTACAAAAACAACTGCACCAACATAGATTATCCCAGGTCACTCTGAAGCTTTGTGGCCACAGAATGGTGTAGGAAGCCTGAGTATTGTTGGGAAATGTGCTCTGCAGGGTAGTTATTCTGCAGAGGGCATGATCATGCATTTACAATAGGATCTATATTCATTTTCAAGCATTTTCACAGCCATACTTACCAACTGTTACCTTTTTTTTTTTCAGAAGCTGCAAAGAATTCTGTTCTTCATGTAAAAGCCGAAGTCCATAAATCTCTGGACAGTTATGCAGCCAGTCTGGCCAGAGCTATTGAAGCTGATGTGAAACTCAGCCTGTTTGGGGAAGATGCTTTACCAGGAGCCCTGTTCCCCTTGCGGACTCTGGCAGGAAGCAGTGGGAACAGCCGGCGTGGTGCCAGGCCCCATGCCAGCCAAAGACTGAAGCTGCAGAGCATCGATGAAGGGAACATTTGACACAAGCACTGGAGTAAGAAAATGGAATGGAACCACTGAGCAGGGCCTACTGCAGCTGTTAGTGTTTCACCAGAACCAGGATACCGTGTCGGGATGTTTCCGGTGTTTTTTCAACCCCTGGAAACTGCTGAATTCTGGTACTTGCATCAGCATTTTGCAGCAGTGTTTGTTTACTGGTTAGGGTGCTATTTGACTCTTCTGCCATGTCATTATCATACAGTGCATAGGAATGCAGGGCTTGGTTTCATTGACCAGATCATCAGTCAGTTGTATCTTGGGTCCATTATTGGCCAAAGCTGATACAGGAACAAAGCAAAAAAAGCATGTGCAGTGTTTAATTCATTGTTGCATCCATCCTCTTCTGACCATCAGGATAATCAGTTGGTACTTGATAGCTGGAGTGCTCTGGTAGGAGCTTGTGCATTGGATACTACATAAAGCCTTACTGTCAGAGAGTCCCAGCTGAGGAACAAGGACTTCACTAAGGGCAAAACCTGAACTTTTCACAGAGCTCATGCAGATTACGATCCTACTTACCTTTGCTGGGGGATATTTCTTTCTGTTCAGAGTGCCAGATCTGATACTGGACTCTGCTTTGCTTCAGCAGCACAGGACTCCAGCTTCTCTGGGTGTAATGGCTAGATGCAGACCTATGCTGGGAACAGCATAAAGATGGGATTTGAGGAAATCATTAGTGCAGAATTCTTAGTTTTTCTGAGAATTTCAGTTCATGTCCCTGGTTTTGCTGTTATTAAAAGGACACTCAGTGGCTGTCCTAAGCTTGACAGAACATAAATAAGATATTACCACTTCATATTCAGGATTCATCTTCTAGAGAGAAGAGAGTTGTTTTTTTTAAATCCTGAGGAAATGTAGTATTTAAGCTGTAGTTACCTCAGTGCTTCTATTTCTTTGGAGTATTAATTCAGTAATCTCAAAAATAAGAACATTTGGCACTTATACTGCACTTTGCATGTTCTTAAGCACTGTACAGACATTACCTTGTTAGGCCTTTGTCAGAGGGCTGATCAGCCCTGCTTGCCAAAGAAGGGGAACTCTGCACGGCCAAGCTGCTGGCAGTGAAACAAGCTGCAAAGGTGGGAAGGTTTGTAAGGAAAAGAGGGATGAGGTGGATCACACGATTATATCCAGCTTGAAGAACCTTTCTGTGCCTTCCTGGGCTACCCCCTTCCTTACTTTGCTGGGTTGCAGCCCTGCCTTACTGCATATTTCAAAGAGAGGGAGACATAAGTGAGCAGGATGATTCCTTGGGGGTGGGTGTCAGTAGCAAATGGACTTAAGGACCAAGGATTTGCATTTGTTTACTCTTTGTCTGCTCCCCTGTGCCTCTACCTTTCCCCAGAAGTGCTTTCTTTGTATGAGGTTTTGCTGCAGATTGTTTGGAAATCAGGAGCAGGATGTTTCCATCTGGGCAGAAACGAGGTGTGTGCTTGTTTTGTCTTTGTGTGACTTGTTCAGAGGCACAGAGGCGAAGTGCTGTGAGGCAGAGCCTCGGTCCAGTACTGTATTTAGACATCCTATTTCTCTGTGTTCCCGACTCAGAGATGTATTTCAGCACAAGCTTATGTCCATCTCTGGACAAAGCAACTTGACTTTCTGACCTAGCCTGAATCCCATTGCGTTCCCATGTAAAATATAACTGCATGCTTAAAATTCAGTACATGGTTTGCTGATTTAAGAACAGGCTGTTAGAGCAAGAACACTTAAGCTCCAGTAAGATGTCTCTTAGCATAATGCAGGAATAAACCAATTAATAATAGTGAGGTTCTAACTCCTGCATTTTTTACTTCTAATATGTTAGACAAATTTGCTTCTGTGGGCACACCTTAGGAAAAAAAGAACCAAAAATCCCAGTTATTTGCCGGGAAACGCCCTGCAGCGAGGTCATTATTGCTGTCGTTAACATTACAATCACAGTTGCTTGTAGTGCTGAACACTCCTTAAGCTATACACTTGCCTGGAAGTATTTTGTTTGCATCCCTTTTATTCCCTATTCCTGCTTCGCAACAAGTTGAGCAGAGTCGTTGATGAATGTCAGAAGGGCACACGCCAGTATGAATGCATCGTGGAGGAGCCGGTGCTGGCCCAAAACGCTCTTGTGTTTAGGAGAAAAAATGCCAAGGTACGTGTGAAAGGACAAAAGCGACAGTATTGTGTAAATAAGCACGTTTTCCACACAGGTACTGAGACAAGTGCAGCCTTCAGGCAGGTCAGGGGCGTTGCAAGAGTTTACACCGTGGCTGAATTTGGCTGCCAGTGTTATTGTCACTAATCCGTTATTTAGTGTAAATGTTGTTCATATTTTTGTACACACGTTATAACCCTTCCGTAACTCCGGTATTACCGGAGTCCTTCTCTCACTTGAGTTGTCGTGAACAAAAGCAGTAATTGAGAAAGTTTTTTACACGTTTTGTAAAACTATTTCCCATCTTAAATACAGAAGAGGAAAAAAAACCTCCAACAACTTCTTCCCAGTTCCTGATGGTTTGTGTTGTTTGTTTGTACTATTATTTCAACTTAAATTAATATTTAAATGAAAGTAAAAATTTGGCTTCCAAGCGTGTGTCCAGCGGGCAGGATGAGCCTGTTAGCCCCGCAGCTGGAGCCGTTTCCAGGACGGGGAGGTGTCCTGGGTGGAACGCGGCTCCCTCCGCGCCGGGCAGCCTTTGGGAGCGAGGCTGCGCCCCCTCGGTGTCTGTGCCGGTTTGGCCAAAATTTGGCAATCGATCCTCTGAGAGAAAAACAGGTTACAACCGCCCTTCCCCCCACCAGGTTCGGGAAAGAAAGGGATAGAAACTATTTATTTAACAAACACCCAGGAGAATAATAACAATGCTAAAATGTAAAATCTCTCGCGCTGGAGAGGAACCTGGGAAGATTTCAGAGTCCTTCTGTGGATGTGGTCTCTCTCCTCCTCGGCGCTGGGTTGGCGAGGCCGTAGGCTGTAGGGCCACCTCTGCGCCTGAAGGAAAATTCTCCCGATGTGTTCTGATGTTAGCGAAACAGTCCAGAAGAGAAAAAAAGGAGGAAAAAAACCAAAAACCCAAAGTCCCGGGAACCACGCCGGAGAAAAAGCGGGGGGGGAAAAACCCCCAAAAACCTGGCTGAAGAAAGAGGCAGGGTGCTCCCTCTGTGTTCCTGCAGCCGGAGAACGCAGAGGAGTCTCTATCTCTGTGTCCTTGGGAACTGGTTTGAAAAGTTCGTTTGGCCTTTTTTTTTTTCCCCCTCCCTTCTGAAGCTCAGTTTAAAGGCACAAAGTTAATGTTTTGGCACAGAGCCGCCCCCAACCAGTCTCTGCCCCCCTGGCTTGTTCCCGCCCGTGAGGGCGCGGAGCCGGGCGGGGCTCGGGGCGCGCAGAGCGCGGCGGCGATTGGCTGCGCCGCCCCCTGCCCCGCCCCCGCCCCGCGCTGATTGGCGGGCGCGCCGGGCGGGCGGGCGGCATTGGCTGGTTCGAAGGGCGGGCGCGGCGCGGCGCTGCTGCCCTGCCATGGAGGCCGTGCCGTGCCCCGAGCACGGTGAGGGGCGGCCCGGGGGGCTCCGGCGGGGTTTTCTGTGGGGGTCTCGGACTGACCGGCTCTGCTCTTCTCCGCTCCGCAGGCTCCCTCTGCTTCCTGAAAACGGGCGTCCGCGATGGCCCCAACAAAGGGAAGAGCTTCTACGTGTGCGGGACGCAGGGCCCAGCCGCCTGCAGCTTCGTCCTGCCGGCGCCGTAGGTGCAGGGCAGGGGGCGGCAGGAGGGGGGCGATGGGACAGGGGACACGCGAACATGTCCTGAGGGAAATTCACTGCTGTGTCAGCAGCCGCAAGCTTGTTTTCTTACGTGATCTTTGTTTTGTCGCAAGTGGTTGTTTTGCTGTGGCGGTTTCCTGGGCAGCTCTTGTCTTGTCTCTTATTATTTCGCTTCTCCTTTCCTCCTTTCAGGGTTCCTGCTTCTCACTGCTTGATCCATGAGGGGTGCGTGGTGGAGCTGCAAGTCCTGGTTCAGCAGCCGGACAGAGATGAATACCAGTAAGTTCCTCAAAATTTTAAAAAACCGTATGTCTGCCTTTCCTTCTTCCTTCTTTATCCTATGTTCATTTCTTAAAATAATCTTCTCAAAGTGCTTCTGACTAATGGTCCTTTCGTTTTTGCAGTTACAGGTCAGAAAATTTGAATCCTATGATTTAGTAATTTTTCTGGAATGAGGATTAAACATCCACCTAAGCTGTACCTGTGGGGAAAGGAGGGCTATTATTAGAGTATTGCATTTTATGGCATATTTGAAGACTTACTTTGTAGGATGCTGCCTCTTAAAAATAAATATCATTCTTAGGATCCGGAGGATCTTAGCTATCTTTATAATTTATGAACAAGTAAGAGAGTTGAACTGCCAGTCATTCAAAGTAGAAATGGGGGTTTAATGTACATATTGAAATGTTTGGAATTGTTTGATGGTGACTGACTTGCAGTTTCCTTCTAAGATTGAAAAGGGTCATCGAGCCCTGAGGACTTCACTTACCCTGTTTCCAAATGTTTGCCACTTTTATTAGCAGTTATATCCAGTAGTATAAACCTGGGTCATCAGATAATGTTTAGTTTTTACAGAATTTAACAGGGCTCTGTGTCTGCGTTCATCCAAACTCAGCATCAAATTCACCAGTGTTAATTCTGGTAAAGTACTTGCAGCAGTCCTGCTTGGCTGCTAGTTTAAAAAAGAAATCACATCCAAAGTATTTCTGTCCCTGAGTGGCTATAAAGATGAGGTGGTCTGTGCAGTGGAACTAAAAGAAGAGTTGTTTCCTTACACCTTGAAATCATAAGATGCTTCTAAGGCTCTAAACATAGATGGTATTTTTGCCTGAGTAGTTACTCTTCTATAGCTAAAATTGAAAAAAACCCCCAAACCCTAGGAATCTTTATCCAGAGAACACTTCTGTAAAAAGCTGTTGCCAGTGTTCATGGCCTTTCTGTTATGCAAAGGCCCGAATGTAAAGTACAGCTGAAGAGGACTTGTCTGTGATACTTTTTGGTGCAAAATACTTTTTAAAGAATGCTTAGAGCTTCTTTACTGGTTCCTGGGGTTGAAATCTTGTTTTAATCCTTGGCAGGTTGTTTTACCGGTGCCTTAAAAGTAAGCTGAATGGGAAGAAATGGTGTGGAAGCGTCCCATGGCAGGTATGAGTGTTTCCTTTGTGTTCTAGTATCACCTTATTCCAGCAGCACTTTGCATTCCATATGCAGTAACCACCTCTGAAACTACTTAGTGGGAGATTTTATGTTTTTCAGGTGAAAGGTATATCCCTTCAAGGTTTTCAGGTGAAGCTGTCCTCTAGATAAGACTTCTCTTTCTCCTAAATTGTGTGAAGTACTCACTATTCTTCAGTCTTAGAAGAAACTTGAGTTTTATTCCTGGCTGTCCTCTTTTCTAGAGATTGTGCTGTTGGGACTTGATCCCCAAAAACAATGGGAATGGCAAAGGAAGTAGAAAACCAGCTGTTTTGTTTTGGATTTCTTATGAAGTCTTTATCTTGATTCTGTTAAAATGATACGAAAGATGATCTTGGTGAAGAATGAAGTCTTGCTTGAGGTGATCAGGTTGTGTGTGTAGTTAACAGCCTTTAATAATGTATATGTTAGCATTTATTCCCTTGTACATATTGCAGGATCCAAAAGCTACCGAAGTGTCAAAAGCCTTGGAATCCCAGCCCAGCACAGCACCTTTCTTCAATCCCACTAGCCAAAGAAATCCATTCAAAGTGCTAGACAAGAATTGTGCACCATCATCCTGGCAACAGATGAAGCAAGGAAACGGAGAGGAAAGTAAAGCAAAAGGAGTTAAAGCAGAGAATAAGAGAGTGCTGGTGTCACATAAAGAAAAGAAATCAACCTCTGATTCCTCCACAGAGACAGAACCTCTAGAAGAGCTCAAAAATAAAAAGAAACCATCCATAGGAAGTAAAAGTGACCCAGAATTTCAGGAGACTACAGTGTCTGAATCTAAACTTGGCCTTTCTGAGACCAGGAAAGGGAAAAACACACTCTCAGAGGAAGAGAAATACAGTGGCAGTGGCAGGGAATCCAAGAAGCTTTCTGAGCGTGTGGACAAGGAGCTAGGTGCAAAACCAAAACTCTTGCCACTAAGTCTTGGGAAGCAAAGTACAAGTGCCAAGCCTCCAGTGGAGGAGCAGCTTGGAGACAAAAGCTTAGAAAGTTGTGGGGATAAAGAAACAAGCGAGAAAGATTGCACTGGCCAGAAGAATGGTGGAATTAAACCGGTGTCTGAAGAAGATGCCCCTTCCCCTGCAGGGGCACAGTTGGCATCGCAGGCTGCTGCCCTGAGGGGAGGTGCACAGGCAGAGCTGCCCAAGGCACAGCCCGGGCCAGGGCTGCCACAGCCTTCTGGTGAAGCTTCTGGCAGTGACAGCGATGAAGAACAATTTGTTTGTTCCTCATCAGGTAAACCTGAGAAATCAGTTGAGATTCCTTCAGGAAAATCAGGAAAGAGTGTGCAGGGGACATCTTTGCCAGGAGCAGCAGCATCACGTCACATGGAAGGACCTGAGGACCCTAAAGTGCTTCATAACCATCTTGTAGTCCAGCTGAAACAGAAAAAGGTCATTTACTGCACCTATTATTTGTGGGGCTTTATTGTTTTGTTTTCAGGGTGACTTCCCTTACTCATGACAGGCATCAGAATATGGTATTTCTTTGCAGGAGAAACTCAGAGTGTGGTTTAGGAAGATGTGGAATGGGAGGGAATTCAGCCTGTGTACAGACTGGTATTGTATTAAGCAGATACAAAACAATTACCTACAAGGTAATACAGCCTTCTGCATTTGGGGATGCCCACCTGAGGTTGTGTCTTGTCTTTTACCCTGAAAGTAATTTGCATAAGATGGGTCAGTGCACAGCCAGCTTAACTTTTGTTAAATAACATTGCTGTTTCTGATAGCCTCTCTTGGTCTTGTGCAGTAGGAGTGATCGAGCTATGAAAGTTCACACTGGGATGAAATAAACTGCCTGTTTGCCTTTTTTTTTTTTTTTTAATATTTGCCGATCACTATGTTCTAAAGTTTTCATTATGAACCCTTCTGTTTGCCTAGAGTTGAGAAAAGAACCTCAAAGTCAGAACTGTTGTTTGTGCAAGTGTAGAAAGAAAGGTGCAAGTAAGTTAAATGTTGGGTGCTTTGAGTGAGGTTAAGATTGTCCAAGTCACTTGACTACCTCTTTCATAAAAAGGAGTCCCTGGGTCCTTCCATCTTTTCTGAAGACCACTAATGGTTAGTTTATTTTCTGCTAAAAGACTGTTTAATTGTACTGAATGGTACTTGAAAGCTTTTGGAGATTACAGAACAGTATCAAAATACAAATCAAAATGGGATAAGATTAGTTCTTTTTAGACTTCTGACCTGATTATTCTGCATTTGTAGAGAGCTTGGTAACCACACTCAGGTTTTTGGTTTCTTTCTTGTTTGCAGAGTACATTGGCTACAGTGAACATTCAGTTGCTGCCAGATAAAGGGGAACGGTTATTAAAGCAAGTGCAGGATTTGGAAGCTGCACTCAGTGCTCTTAACATTTCAACAGCAGATTCTAGTGAAAAAGGTAGGGCTTATTGGTTTTTTTTGCCTACAGGAGTTTACAAAACAGTTTGCCTTAAAGTAGTTCTTGATGTGGAGGAAATACAGCATAAACTTATATATGGCTTGTGGTCTATAAAACGTTTGTCTGTTGAGATTTACTGAAGATGAAAAGTGTTAATTGCAAAATATGTGTCTGGGTGCAGGTGAATGAACAACTCAAATGTTTCCTCTGAAAAGGTGGTGGCTTCCCTAGGGAGTTTCCTCCCACCATTAGAATCTAGGTTTCCAGCTTTGGCTCCATGACTGAGACAGGTATCTCTGTAAGAACATGCCAGCGAAGTGTTAACTCCCTCTGTTGAGTTATGGAACTGTGCTGTTTATGCATGTTGTTGTGACTGAATATTCCAGTTACCAGATTCAAAGTGAGCAGCTTCCAGTGTGCCATTCCTGAGAGACAAAAGCTCATAAGCTCCTGGCCCATTTGTTCTTGGATGTTTCAATAGTTTTTGTGTTCAAAATACTGACAAGAGAGATATCTTCAAGATTATTAAATCGTCTGGGAACAGTGTGCAAAACTGACCTTTCTGCACTGCTCTGATCACAGCTGCAGAGTTCACTGTGTTGCTACAAACCACATAGTGAGGCTGGAGCTGGACACGTTGCCTGTCACAGCAGCAGGCCAGGAGCACATGCTGTAGTTGTAGTGGCTCAGGTGATGTGGTAACCTGCTATGAAATTGGTGTCACCACTTCACAGTATTTTGCAAGCAGACTGTTGGGCAAAACAAAGGCTCTTCTCTGGGCTGTAGAGCATGGCTCTGAGGTTCACTGTGCAACCTTTTCAGCCTGTGCTTCCTTTCTCCTTAAGGGCAGGACAGCACAAGCAGCAGCTGCCCTGAGGAATCTTTGTCTAACCCAGCTGGCAGGCCAGGTGGTACGAAGCTGATAACACCACTCCCACTCCAGGATCCTACAGCAAAGGCCTCTGCAGGCTCACAGAGTCACCCCTTGGCTGCTGCTACTTTGGGTTCCACTGGCCAAAGGTTTGGAAGTAAGTATAGAAAGACTTTGTCATTACAGAGAACACTGTTGAGTACTATTTCTGAAATAATCCTGCAGCTTGTGGATATATGTGAGAGTACTAAACCTTTTTTGTTACTGTGAGCTGCATACTGTCCCTCAAGCATCTGTAGCCACTGAAGTCAATCTCTGAGGTGAAAGATCTGTTTGGGAAAGTTAGCTTTGTAAACACATCTCTGGTACTGTATCTTTGCAGTGAGTGTTGGTGTGCAGAATCTGTATGGGGGAAGAATGACAGAAGACCGAATCAGGGCTGTACACAGTGCCACATTTGAGGCTATTAATCATCTTCACAAATCTCTAGAATCCTGTCCAACAGAGGAGACAGCAGCTGAAGATCCCTCTGGACTGAAGGTGGGTTGGCAAGGATGGAAGCTGTCATGCTGATGAATGATTCATAACCTCTGAGTGGCACCCTAGAGCATTCCTTCCTTCCCACTTTGACATACTTTGCATCCTGCAGGAAGGAGATACTCTAATTACATTCTATCCATGTTGTTTGTACATGACTCACAGAACAGAGGTGTGAGGAACAGGCTGAGAACCTCATTTTTCATTCTTCCTGGTGAGATATAAGAAAATAATCTTTCAAAAAAGTGTTGCAGGTGACTGGGTTCATGCAATGTGATGGACTCCAGAGTAGTCAGTAGTCAGTTCTGATCTGCCAAGAGCAGCTCTTTATCTGTGAGGTGATGCAGAACTTATGTTTGAGGTTATATGCCAGGTTTTGGAAGGCACATGCCTCTACAGGATGGTGTGTAGATGCATATATGTTGTCACTTGTCACATTGTCTTGGGACCTTTTCAGTGGTGGGGAAGGCCACTGAATGTCCTGTGGTGGTGGTGATGTGGTCCCTCTTCCTGTTCTAAGAGTCTGTCAGGGTCTTAGACTCTGTGAGAAAAGGGGAAGTGTTCTCAATCCCTTTCCTTGACAGTGATAGCTGTAAGCAAGGTAGTCTGGGGTGGATTTTCCAGCTGAACCAGCTGTCCTTATCTGCTCTCTCAGAGCACTGTGAGGCACTAGGCTGGTTTGTGCAGGAGGCATTGGGAGGACTCATCTATGGTACTGCTGACCTCCTGTCTTCAGGAGTTGTTTACCTTGGGTATCACAGTCCATGTGGAAAAAGAACAGGTAGGTAAACTCCTTTTAGTAGGATTGTAGTAAAACAGTTGAACAGGATAATTGCTACAGGAAGCAGAAGTGTGTAAATGTTGCCAGGTGTTTCCTTCCAATCCTCTGTCTCACCCCCTCAGGTTCCACTGCTGCAGCACCAGAAACAGGCGCTCGCATGGCTCCTCTGGAGAGAGAGTCAGAGGCCGTGTGGAGGAATTCTGGGTGAGCAACAGAACGGGAAAGTGGATTTTGAGGGGCAGATCTATGGCAGCAAAGTTTTGCATGTAACTTACTTGGAGGCCAATAACTGGCTATTTCGTGGGCATGTTAAAAGGGCTTGTTTTCTGTGCCCTTTTACCAACTACAGGTATTAACCAATTCCTAGATCAGACCCTGAAATTTTCATCCCTGTATTTTTAATTTTCTGCGTTCCCCAGGGCACTTTCTGTTTTGTATTTCCCTCAGTGTAGCTCTAAGCTAAGGGGGCTCATTTCTGCAGGTGTTAACTGGTGTGTGTCTTTTTGCAGCGGATGACATGGGCTTGGGGAAGACTCTAACGATGATTGCTCTCATTCTGGCCCAGAAGCAGCTGAAGACAGAGAAAAGAAAGGAGACATTAGAAATATGGCTATCCAAAAATGGTACAGAATTGTTGCCATCCCACAGCACATACATTATGATGAAGTGCCATTTGAAATGCCTAAGGCATTATAGGCTAATGGGTCGTAGAACAGCACACAGTATCTGTGCTCACTTTCCTTCTGCAGGAAACTTTCATTTGGCTAAATTTTACTGTGCTTCCTTGCATGGCCTTTTTCTTGATCAGGGTCATTTTTGTCTTCCGATGGATGTGTAGGATTTTCCAGCTCATTACTTTCTACTGTTTGGGGATTTTTTTCCTTTTACTGTTTTCTTGAAACAGTTAAAGCCAGCATATACTGGATTTGCAAAAGGTTTCAAAGTTTTTTAAACATATGCATAGTTTTCATAAGGACTTAAAATATTTACTACTCACTTCCCTGTGACTGATCTTTTTTCTTTCCAACTCTCCCCCAAAGATTGCTTTTATCTTGTCCACAGACATTGGGGATGTTAGTGCTTTTTAAAAGAGTATTGCTTCTGTGTCCACAGTCTGTACTGTCTGTATCCTCATGGAACTGGTTGGACACTCTTCTCAATTGTGAATTTCCAAAAATTCTGTTGTTTTTCTAGTCTAATGTGAAGACATTGAAACCTGCCTGCAATATTTTCTTTTAGAGTCCACTGTTATCCCTTCTCATGGCACTTTAGTCATTTGTCCTGCATCCTTGATCCATCACTGGAAGAAAGAGATTGAGAGACGTGTGGCCTTTGGCAAACTGAGGGTCTATTTGTACCACGGGCCAAATCGAGATAAGCATGCAGAGGTGTAAGTGCTAAGCCATAAATGTGACCAAGAAAAGCAAAATACTAGCAAGAGATTGCGTTTATCAAAGTTGAAATTCAATGGCTGTAGAATGATGGAAGAATGTGAAGTATTGAAATGTGGAAGATCCAGAAAGTCAGGCTGATGTGTGCTGTCAAGGTGTATTTAGTAAAACATTTACGGGCCTGTGCCCATGCCCAGTGGTTCTGGTGGAGGCTGTTGCTGCTTCTGATAGCAAAAAAAAAAGGTGTATATTCTCTAAAATATCTCTTGCATGCAAAGATTGTCAGTGGCAGTTTCTTCCATGGTTGTGCTTTATAGTTGTATTTTTTTATCATCTGTATGTATAGATCAGAATATTTTCTAGACTCCTTCAGGCCATGCTAAGCAATATTCCTGGGTGCCAGGCTCTAAGCAGGGTTCATCCCATGTGGTGTGCATTCTGGACAATGGGCTTTTACTGTCATCTTGAGCTTGCCATGTCTGCTTCCAGTATCCATAAAACAGGGACAATGCAACTTTCCTGTTTGACTGCAGTGAAGCTCAGTTTTCTGTAAAACTCAGCATTTCAGCTCCTACAGAGCTGTGTTGTTCTTAAATGCATTCTTCAGCATGCATTTAGTCTGTCTTGCAAAATGAATTCCTTGTGTGTTCTTGCTCCTGATTACTGCTTTCCCTTTATGCAGGCTTTCTGGATATGATGTTGTTGTCACAACCTACAGCCTTCTCTCCAAGGAGGTTCCCACAAGCAAAGAGGAGGGGGAAGTCCCTGCTCAGGACCATGTGGGGGTGAGAAGCCATAATGTCGATAGGGAATTGCCTTAAGGTTTTGTTCTGAGGTGTTGCAAACCATTGTTGTTACTTTCAAGTAGCACCTTATATGTGCTACAGTGAGCAGCAGCTTGATTTTTTTTTTTTCATAAGCCCCTGTTGATTGTTTTTATAAAAGCAAAGTGATGAGAGAAAGTGCTGTGAAGTGCAGCAAGAACAGATAAATTCACAATATATCTGTTCTGTAAAACTGTAGAACATGCTACATTGAATACAGTTGAAATGTCTAAAGTAATTTTAAGAATGCAATGATGAATCTTGTCCTCCTTTTGAGGTGACAGAGCAGTAGAATCTCCTGTTTGATGTTCTTTGTTGCTTGAAGCACTAATGTCCCTCCAAACTACCAAAAACCTGTTGTGCTCAGGCTCTGGGTCAGTCCGAATTGAGGCTGAGGCAGCTTCCATGCTGCCTTGAAGAAACAGCAGTGTGCTGGCTGGGCTATGAAAATAATGAAGTGATTGCTGAGTGCTGACTGAAATGACTTCACAGTGTAGATGAAGTCCCATGCTGGTGTGGATATTGCTGTCTCCTACCTCTGTGCCCAGCTCTAGATATAGCTATTGAAGAAAGCAGGACTTGGAATTTCCTGAAACTTATAGGTGGCTTCTGTAAAATTTTTGAGAGATCAGAATAATTATATGTGATCCTTCATGTCAGCATAGCAAAATTAAACTGATAGGAAACACCTCTTGAAGCAAGAACATTACGTGGTAAAATGTTAAAAGCAAGAAAATGGGCAAAATACTAGAAATTGTTATTAAGATCAGGCAAATATTTTGTAGTTTTCAGCTTATAAACTTTACACATGGAAGCTTTAAAGAGATGATTTTTGGAGACCATTTCTTACATGACAGTAAGAGCACAAGTTGGTGCTGACTAACATCAGGAAAAGGCTTCTTGCTGGAAAAACGTGTTTGCTTGTGGCTCCTTGGGAGAGCCTAGCAAGGTTTATAGTCTGCTTTTTCTTTCAGAGCGGATCATCTCCCTGTTCCCCTCTGCTCAGGATAGCTTGGGCTCGAATTATACTGGATGAAGCTCACAATATTAAGAACCCAAGGGTTCAAACCTCTATAGCTGTGTGCAAACTGAGAGCCAGTGCCAGATGGGCTGTCACTGGGACACCGATACAGAACAACCTTCTGGACATGTACTCTCTCCTGAGGTGAGCTGGCTGCACATGACCACATGGACAGGGACCCAGTCCTAGTAATTCTTCTCTGATTAAGTGCTGAAGTTGTTTCTAAGTTTGAGATGTCTCTAAGGTATGTGTGAGATTAGTTATATTAACACTTGGTACTGGATTGCAAAGGCTGTGGTTGAGGCATTGCACAAGGCTGACCATGTGTCTGCTGTTGCTTGTAGCTTTTCTACCTCCATGGAGGACGAAGGGCAAATTACTTTGGATCTCTTATGACTTCAGGATGAGTATGCACAAAACCAGTTTTAATGAACAGAGGTTTTATGAGTTAATCCCTATTGTTACCAGGGCAGCCTGGGAGGACCTTCTTAGAGTGTTGTGCTACAAGGGCATTGAAGGAAAGGGTGAAAACTTTGGATTCTCTGAACAATGATAAACAGGTGCTCCTCATTGCTGAGGTGGGGGAAGATTACAAATGGTGGTGGAGAACCAGAGAGAACTTGCATTTGAAATTAATTTGGGGTAATTGAAATTAATTGTCAAGTAAGAAGTTTGGTATTTTGAAATAACAGATGAATATGCTTTTTGGCAAGTGCCTCTGCAGCTTGATGTCCTTTGTTCTGCTGGTGATGCTTGAAACGTAACAGGCTAAGGGGGAGTGATGGGTACAGAATCAGAAAGAGGTGCTTACAGTATTTGTGATGGAAAGACATCTGAGCAAACAAGTTATCACCACCATTACACTGGAAATGTTTTACAGCTCCTTGGTGATGCAGTTATGGCATTTGGAAATGGTTTGTTTTGGTAGCAAGGGATTTGGGTCTGGTCACTGCAGAGTAACTGAAGAACCCTTGATATGAAGTCTCCTTCCTTCCTGTCATAGGTTTCTACGTTGCTCTCCTTTTGATGAGTACAAAGTGTGGAAGTACCAGGTAGATAACAACACAAGGAAGGGAGGGGAGAGGCTAAGCCTCTTAACCAGGAGCCTCTTATTGCAGAGAACAAAGGACCAGCTAGATTCAGCTGGCAAGCCCTTGGTAAGAATTTCTCCCTTCACAACTATTACCATCATGCCATTGTTTTCCTTGCAGCAGACAGTTAGTTATTTACATGCATAAATTTGTCACTGGGTGGGGTTTCCTATCTGCTGCACTCTCTTGAGCAAGAGAAGCAAATGCCTGTGGGATGCTTTGGTTGCTTACCCAGAAAGCAGAACTAAAGAGAATAATGAAACCTTTAGGTTATAAATCACATACAGACAAAAATATGTCAAGTAATTGCACATAGATGGCCACTTAGTGGACAGTTAATCTAGATCACTGGACTAGCCTAGATGTCTGAGAACCCAAGCTGCCACATGTCAAATAGACCTGGTGTGTGCTGTAGCATTGGCTTTCTGCATGGCTTTTTACAAAGTCTGTTAAATGGGGTATTAGGTCATGGGTGTGTCTTAAGCCTTTAAAAGGTATAGTTTTGGTGTACTGCCTGATTTTGAATGGGGAAATAAGGTACTTTAACAACACAAAAATTAATCCCTCTGTGGTCAAGCAGTTCATACTTAGTAGCTCCTGCCTCTTGTTATTGGATGAGTTGGAAGAAAGATTTTGTCTCAAGCATTAACCAGGCTCCTTGGAGTTCCGTGAGTGTCTGTGTTGTGTCATAGATGGATTAATACACATGGCTTTAGTGAACCAACAGCCAGCTTCTGAGACTTAGAGTACTGTGTTAAACCTTGGATTGCTGGTGTTGGTGATGCC
Organism: Monarcha castaneiventris obscurior; assembly: GCA_026261815.1. Taxonomy (NCBI): domain Eukaryota; kingdom Metazoa; phylum Chordata; class Aves; order Passeriformes; family Monarchidae; genus Monarcha; species Monarcha castaneiventris. The sequence goes on from JAMPIT010000575.1 coordinate 26,324,939, forward strand.
CTGTAAGACTTCTGCACTACATACATCTGATGCTGTGAATTTTCTCTTCAGGTATCTCTGCCCCAGCGTAGCACACAGTTGCATCGGTTAAAACTTACAGCAGAGGAGCAGTCTGTGTACAATGTGCTCTTTGCAAGATCCAGGTATGAATGTGGGTAGAGATAGGGTATATTTGTTTCTTTATGATAGAGAAATCAGAAGAGAGATTCACTTCAGATGAGAGGAGCTTTTGGACAAACTCCTGTAATTTTTTTCCCCTTCTGATTTATCTGTCTAGTGTGTTTGAAAATACATTGCTTGTTCTGGTAGTAGGCAAAACTGATTAATTAATTTTTTTCCATATATTCATGCCTTGTATGAGCTTCGTATTCTAGCCTTACACTTAATTTCAGTGATTTCAAGACTCCAAAGACTTGGAATTGCAACAAGTAGTTCCTAAATGATGATGTGTGAGCACCTGTAAATGAGAGAACTATCATCTTTGCTCTGGGATTCTTGTATGATTAGAAATTATGCTGGCCTCTCCATATAGCTGCAATGCAAGCCAGCATCACTTTGTGTTCTCCTAGGCTCTTTCAGCAGTGTCACTGTAAAGAGTTTTGCTTCCTTTTAAATATACATTTAAAGGTGTTCTCATACTCAAAAAGCAGACTTGCTTCCTCTTGTGATTTCTAAAATGCATCTTTGGTTTTGATCGTACTCAAGTTAAACAAAACTGGGTGGGTTTTTGTGATCATTTTGTGACTGAATGATTAATGAAACCTTCCTTACCTTAATGCATCATCATCTTCGTAAGCTCAGGTCCCTCTTGCCTTTTTTCTTGCTGTGACTCCCAGTGTCTTTGTCTTGTTTTTGCAGGTCAACACTACAATCCTACCTAAAGAGACAAGAGGAGAAGAATGAAGGCAGAGAGTATGATGGTGGTAACCCCTTCGAGAAAGGTGTGAGCACACCCTCCCCTGAAAACATTTGCAGAAGTGGCTCTTAAGTGCACAGTTCAGAAGGGGGAACAGACCTGGGGTCAGCACTTAGAATTTCTTTGGAAAATGGCTCCCCTGATGTTACAAAGAATCATATCTTAGTATTTTAAAAGTGTGTTCTCATTGTTGTGGCTCTGGGAAAATCTCTTAACCTTCCTGGGACTAAAATTTCCTTTGAAATAAAGGTTCAATTGCTCAGACAATAGATGTCAGTATTAGTGTATGGTATATGATACTCTGACTTGTCTTGTTGCCATTTTTTTTTTAATTAAAGTGGGGGTTGATGGGTTCCTATGTTAAATCAGGTATTTGCTTGCCTGATGATTCTTGATTCCTCTTCATGAACCTCTTCCTGAAGGTGGATGGGTAGTGCTTGGAAATGTCTCCAAGAGCTCTTGATGTTTTGTCTTCCTTCCTTGACAGTTGCACAAGAGTTTGGAGTCAGTCAGAAGGAATTTCTAGCAGGCTCACAAAGTGCTTCCCAGGTCTCAAGTACTGCCCATGTCTTGTCCATGCTCTTGAGGCTCCGTCAGTGCTGCTGCCATCTCTCCTTACTGAAAGTGGTAATTGCATTGTATTGGAGTGGTGTGAGGGGTTTTGTGGGGATTTTGTAAGTGTTTGTGTAAGTTAACAGACTGGGTAACACCTTAGCTTCTCTTAGCTATGGGAGTATGAACAGAGTCAATTTTAGGACTCTGTGTTTAAAGCCCAAGATGTTTTAGATGGGCTTACCTTCTACTGAAGAGCTCCCCAGCATGACTTACATGGGCAGCTATGTCTCTGGAAACACCTTTATTCAGATAAAAAGGGAGCTAGAATTTTAAAGGTAAAGAAGTCTTAATCTTAACCTAGCCTTGAAAAGTGCAAAAGTGGAGCCTGTTTCAAGGGCTTGTGTGTTGGAGAGCTCTGTAAGTGCTTTGAGGTTGCCTTGCATGAAGCAGACTAATCTTTCAGGAGTTCTTAGCTCTGTCACATAAAGCAGCTGTGGAGAAGTTCAGCTATTAGGGGGAACAGGCAGGAATTTATGTTCTAACATCTGTAATCCTGCAGTTGTTAAATGCAGGATTTAAAAATCCTGCAGGGTCTGAGGAGACTAGCACAGGAAATGGCTAAGATCATATCCTTTCCATACACTGCCCCTTTTGGGGCAGAATAGAGGTCCAGAGGGACTGTTGTCTAATTCAGTAGTGTTTCTTAATTGTTCTGTCTTCATACTGCATAGCATCCTTCAAACCCAGTGTCCTCAGCAGCTATGGTCCTGGCTGGATCAGTGTTGAATTTGATCTCAGGCTGGACCATGATCCCTCATTATATTGCTTTCTTTCCACAGGCTCTGGATCAAGTTAATTTGAACAATGAAGGCCTTACACTCTCCATTGAGGAACAACTTGGTGCTTTGACACTCTCTGAGCTCCAGACTTCTGATTCCAAATCAACAGTCTACCTCAATGGCACAGCTTTTCAAACAGATGTCTTTGAAATCACCAGGGAGAGCACCAAGGTATTCTGGTTGTGGCATTCTTACCTTCCTTGAGAAGCTTGGATTTTAGCACCTTGCCTCTTAAGTGGCTCATGAATTGTCACACCTTGGTAATTGCAGATCAGGCTACGTGTCCAATTTAGATGAAATCAGATGAGCTGGTTGATAGCCTGCTGAACCCCTTCTGGGAAGGCTCCAACTTCTCAGGTGTTATGGGGTACTTCTAATAAAGCAGTGAGAATATGACTGCTGAAAAACTGTCAGTGAAAATCTTAAACAGCAGATTCACAGAAGTTCAGAAGAGCTTCCATGTGAGACCATGGTGTTTGTGAAGAGTTAGAACAAAAGGGATGGCAACAAGAGGAGAGGTTGCAGTAACTTCTCATAGGAAGGTTGGAATCTGTAAAACAGGCTTGTATGATTTGATGTCCTGACCCTGTTTTCTGTGGTAGGAGTGTTCTTACCAATGACTATTAAAATCTCTTCAAACTCTAACTACAAAAGAAATTCCAGTTGAAAAGCTGTTTTAATCACTTTCTACTTTAATGAAGAATATCCAAGTATGAGCTGGATTATGAGAGCAAGCAGACTAATGTTTTGGATTTTTGTTCCTGCAGATAGCTCAACTCTTGGCCGAATTGAAAACTATTCAGAGCCACTCAGAGCCTCAGAAAAGGTTAGGAAGCATGTCCTTTTCTTTAGTCATAATGATGGAGAGAAGCACACTGTCTCTTGACAACAGCAGAAATAGTTTAAAATAATTGACTACAAAACTCATGGTGTGATAAAATGGTGACAGTAGTAGTTGAACACAAGTGTTGAGGAAAAAAAAAGTCTAACACAAAAGAAGGGAGTTTAGGATACAGGTAAGTGTAAACATAAGGGAATGTGTGAGAAATCTCAGGCCTTGAGGCCCAGGAAGACTATTCTCCAGAAACAGGATTGGGAATAATTTAGTTGTGATGAGAAATATTTGCCCACTCCACAACCCAAAAAATGTGGAGGACTAAAGTAGAGATTAAAACTGAACCTGTTAGAGATAAAGGAATGCATTGATCAGAAGACTAGAAAGCTTTTTTCCAGTCTTTTCCAAAAAAGCATTCCCTTTGTAATAATGGAAGAACCAACATTGCTTTCATTCCCTTTCAAGAGCTATCAAACAAATTATTGCCTCACAAACTGTTTAGTCCAAGAAATTGGGGAATGAGAGGCTATGGGGAATCTAAACTTGGTGTTGCTATTGATTTTTATGTTTTGCAGAAAAAGCTCAGTGTTGTGACTCAGATTTGTGGTTGGGAGGTGGAAATGTAAAACCCAAAAACAGAGGTGAAAGTTACAGACTTAATTTATGTGAAGTTTATTGGGTATTAGCCTTCCAGAGCAGGTCCTACCACTACACCTACAGGTGCCTCTATTTCTCAATTGGGAAGGGGCTCCAGTTTGCAGTGGGGAAGGGTGCCTGAGTTGTTGTAGCCCCTTGGGTGAGACACTGCAATGACCCAAGTGTTCCAGTAGCCAGAGCTGGTTGTGAACTCCCTGTTCTCTCCCCAGCGTGGTTGTCTCTCAGTGGACGAGCATGCTCAAAGTTGTGGCTGTGCACCTGCAGCGCCTGGGGCTGAAATACGCCACAGTGGACGGCTCTGTCAATCCCAAACAGAGGATGGATGTGGTAGAAGAGTTCAATACCAATCCCAAAGGGCCTCAGGTATGCATGGAAACAGTCCCTAGCACTGCTGTGAGCAGCTGTGATGCCTGACTTTGTGACTGTAAACTGGTTCCTTAACTCTCTTTTGGCCTTTGAAGGTAATGTTGGTCTCGCTGCTGGCTGGAGGCGTTGGCCTGAACTTGACTGGAGGAAACCATCTCTTTCTCCTTGACATGCACTGGTAAAGGGAAATACAAACTCCATCTTGGAGAGGATGTTTAGGGCATGCTGCTTGCTTTCTCACTGCATGTATTGTGATGTCTGATGCAACTGGGTTAGGAGGGAAGTGTTTAGCTTATAGCAGGGGCAAATGGTTAGTTGTGGAAAAGTGTTTTTACTACAGCCTTCATCCAAGACACTGATTCGTCAGTCCAGTGCTCAGTGCCATAAAATACAGTGCTGTAGGGGCGAGAAAAAATGCAGCTCTGTATTACAAAAGGCTACTGGGGACTTGGCAGTCCCTGGCTTAATTTCTTGCAGTAATGGATATGGTGCAGTAATGCCTACAGGCAATTTGGCTTGAAACGAATCGATTGTGTTGAGCATAGTCAGTAAATGGGCATAGCTAGAGTACCTTTGGGTTTTACGTATGAAAACTCTGTGTGCCAGCTCCTGATATTTGTGTTGTCTCATCAAAGTCAGAATTGTAGGTTTTTTCAAGTAAATGTTACTCATGAGAACTTACAAAGCAAACGAATGTGCCTCAACCAAAACCAGCTGCTAAGTAGCAGCATTAAGGAGATGCTTCTACAATATGGAAATTACTACAACAAGTATTCCTTGTAACTTTGTCAAATGGACCCATTTCTTATGTAAATACTCTGGAGTGATGGCCTCTTTCACTGGGGTTTGCCTTTCTGCTTCACTCTCTTTCCTCACCAGCTACTCAGCTGTCTCTGAGTACCAGCTGTTGGCCAGACTTGGGGCTACCTGGACCAGTGGTCTCAGTCATGCAGGTGGCTTTGTGTGGAGCTGTAGAATACTTCAACCTAGGGCAAAGGGAAATGTAGTTAGGGTGAATGCTGGCCATCAAGCTGCTAAACCTAAGGTAGTCTGGGAGCAGTTTCAGTTATACAGAGGAAGAAAACAGAATTCCCTGGAGGCATGAAAATGAGGCAACTATTTTTTTTTTTTCTTTTTACCTTGCAGGAATCCTGCTCTGGAGGACCAAGCATGTGACCGCATTTACCGTGTGGGGCAGCAGAAGGATGTTGTGATACACAGGTCAGCATTTTACTTAGCAGAATGAGGAGCTGCTCCTTAAATACTGCCTGGCTTGAGTCAGTGAGACAGGTCCTTGGTTTCTCTACTTAGAGCTAGACACAAGGTCTGACAAGGGCATTGAGGTTTGGGCACTGAGATAAAAACGTTTTCATGTGTTCTGTGTGGCACTTGAATGCATGTTGCTGTCCTGACAGCTAGCAGGGGTTTCTTGTTTTTCACTGTGGATTAGTGGCAATGTCCTATTCATTCCTTAGAACAGTTTGAGCACCAAACCATTTCTCTTAATTGAGTGGAGATTCTAGTAAGTGGCAAAGTTGGCTTTTAGAAAAAGCATCTGTAACTAAGTACTAAAAGATTAACTTAGTTACTATAAATGCAAATTCAAAGACTGGAATCTAAAATACTATTTTGGGTACAGTGTTTTTGGTATATTAAGTGCCATCAGTTATCAAACAATCATTCTTTACAGGATTTTGTCACAGAATTACTGTTACTTTAGATGACCAGAGTTGAGGCCTGAAGTGCATCAAACTTATATTGGAAATGTTATCATAGTTGGATATGAGGACAGCTGGTTTCTGTTCAGAGGTGTGTTTTGTCAGTCACATAATTTGCTAATTATTCATTTCTAAGTAAGAGGAATCTTTCAAAATTTACTGGGGAAGTGTTTTTGTAACACTGACACTTTTTTGTAGCACTTGAGGTGGTGTGGCTTTTTGTCTTTTGATTTTAATTTTTATTTTTAGATTTGTCTGTGAAGGAACAGTAGAAGAAAAGATCCTGCAACTCCAGAAGAGGAAGAAAGGTCTTGCCCAGCAGGTTCTGTCAGGCAAAGGAGAGGCCTTCACCAAGCTCACTCTGGCTGACCTCAAAATTCTCTTTGGCATCTAATTATCTTTTGCAATACCCAACAGGAAGTAATTTATACCTACAAGTAACTGTGCAGACTTCAACATAAGACTTCTGTTTTGAGGTGGTCATTTATTTTGAACAAACAATGACATTTTTATAACTGTTCTGGAAAGTTATCAACTTGGAGAATTTGTTTCAATACTGATATTTGATCATGTATCCAAAGGTTAATACAGTTGTAAGTTAAGCTGTTGTTTTGCAACAAAAATGTGTTCATTTCTTGGTTTTGTATGAATGCCTTCTAGTTAGAAAATTTTTCTTTTCAGGACAGGAGATGCACAGGAGTAAGTGAAACAAGAACAAGGGAGACAAACGTGAGGTGGGAAAGTTCAGAGGTTGAGTGGTGAGGTTGGATGGGCATGAAGAAAAAAAAATTGAGCATGATGCTATAAGAAGACTATAAACCTTAGAATTTTAAGTAACAAAAGTAAGGAAGGTCTTAAAATAATACTTCACTTTCTCCTTTGTTCTTGAGGACTTGATTTCCTGTTTAAGTGAAGAACCATTTTTATACCCTGCTCGAAATCCATACTGAAGCAGGGAAGTAGATTTCTGTTACGTTTCTATGAAACAGAACCTGAGTTCCTAATTGTTGTGGGGTTTTTTTTCTGAGTATTAGTTTTGAGGAAATTTGGAAGGTCTAGCATCTACCTCTAGCTGCCATCTCATGAACTTCAAAATTACTGCTACAGCGTGCTGTGACAGTGTGAGTTTGGCACTCACATTATTTTACAGGAATAATAAATAAGTGGTGTTACTTCAGTCTGCACAGTTATCCACGGAACTGAGCGAAATTCTAAAATAATGTCAGTCCAGGCGTGAGCAGGTCTTTGCAACACAAAATCCTTGGGTGGCTGGTGGAGGGCTGAGAGCAGCCTTCACCTAGGCTCGCTGAGGGTGTGACAGGACAGCGGCTCCCGCTGCTAAGCGCTGTTCCAGGGTGTCTGTCGGGGCGTTTGCAGTGCCTGGAGGCTCTAAGGGCAGCGGGGCTGCTGTGCTGCCCCGGTATGGCCCTGTCCGGCCCCGCCGCTGTCTCTTCTGTGCCCTAACCAGGCCGTGCACTTTGTGTGCGTGTCCAGGGCACTGCGGGATGCGGCGGAGCCGAGTCGGGCCGGCCGGGACATACGCCCAGCCGTCAGGATGGCCGAGCGGTCTAAGGCGCTGCGTTCAGGTCGCAGTCTCCCCTGGAGGCGTGGGTTCGAATCCCACTCCTGACATCCCTTTTTTTTTTTTCCCCCCTTCCTGCCTGCGCCCCGTGCGC
>JAMPIT010000575.1:26335000-26562500 GCA_026261815.1 Monarcha castaneiventris obscurior
AGACAACAAACTTGGCACTCTGTATTCGGTTTCCCATAAAGTAACAAAAACGGAGGGGGGGAGAATAATTTAAAATACAATTTCCTGTAGCGTTACACAGTCGGCGGATCAGGAACCTCCAGAAAGGTGTCATCAGGAGCTGGCGTTTTTAGGGCACGTTTTTTAACCAGTTTCTCACATGTACATGCGTCGTTTTGCTCCACCTGTTGCCGAAAACGTCGGGATAAATTAAACACTATTTTTTAGTTTTAGAAAGTAGGCATTACTTTATTGACAGCGCCGGGGTGCGTGGGGATAGCTCTGCCTAGATGCAGGGCCGCTTTCAAAATTTTTCACTTATTTATACATTTTTATAAAACGAAGAAATTAATGTCCATTGGTTATAAACGGTATTATTCTCTTCATTAAGTATTCTATATCCTGTTACTGATTTCTCATGATGCACATTTTCAGTCTTTCTATTACCTTTTTTTCCTGATAAGGAGTTTCTAGCACAAAGGCTGAATTGTGTTTGTTAGTTTCTTCTTCTGGTTTCTGCAACATGTCCTTGGAGGCTAAAAATTCTGCATTCCAGGTGTCTAGTTTTCAGCAATACCTCTCTCCCCCAGGCTTTGTTCACTGAAGCTCATCAGGGTTAGTTTAGCAAAACTTAAAAGTGTCAGTGATTTTTCCAACCTGTTCTAATGATAGGAGTCTGTAAAAAAAACTTTGCTACTTGCTGGTTAAAGTGGAAAATCACACTGTTTATGAGTAGTACACTTTTTAGGATTAATTAAAAACAATTAATTAGAAAGTTAATTAAAACCATAATATGGTAGAAGAGTTCTTGACTGAACTGAAGTTCAGAAATGATCACTTACCCGGAATGTACCATAACAGAGGGAGAAAGTAAGTGTCATCCTTTCCTCATTCCTGGACAAGTTCTCCTTATGTGATATTACAAAATTAAGTTATATTTGTGTCAGGAAAATCCACAAACGCCAGAGGTTTATGTCCAAAAAGGAGACAGAGGAGTCCTGCAACTTTATTCAGCTAGAGAGAGTCCACCCCACAAAATCTTCCCTCTCGCGGTTTCGGAGGGTGCAGCCTCCTTTTATCCCAGACTCCCGGCCGCGTGGTGCCCTCTTCCTTTCCCCATTGCCTGAGGAACCAGGAAGGTGCAGCCTTCCCGAACCGCCTCCCGCATATCCCCCCTTGAACCTGCTGTTTTACCCCAAAGCTCAGAAACTCAGGCTTGTGCAGAGCCCTGTCTGTTTCAGGAGCCGAGCTGTGTGGGCTCTGCAGCAAACCTGCTGCCCAGAGTTAGTAGCGACATGAAGGCCAATTTCAAGGACGTTAACACCCAAACCTTTACCCATCGAATTGTTTGTAAAGACATCAGCTTTCCTCTCAGTTGTTTTTCCTGGGAAAGATGTTGAAAGTATTAAATTTGACTTCTTGGGGAAGGCAAAAGGAAACGCGTGTTTCAAACATTTAGTTGTAAGTATTGCATTTAAACAAACATCTGTCAAAAATTCACCACCTCTCACCTTTACATTCCTGATAAAACAGTTGAGAAAACAATTACTTTTTTCTCACTCCAGAAAGAAAAAAATAATACAAACCTTGCCCTAGGCATCCTTCTTATCCTGAAAGACTGGGAAATGTATTTGGACATGTATTTGGAACTGTAATGACACAATAGCTATATATTATAGGAGCAAAGCCAACTGTGCTTCTTGCATTTTTAAAATAGTGAAATTGTATTGCATAATTTTCTTACAAAATGGTATTTTAAAGGACTGAGTGATCAATAAATTAGAGATAACCTTAAAAAAAAAAATAAAAAGGATCAGGGTTGGCAATAATATGAGTTAGGGCTGCAATCCCTTGTCTTGCAGAAAGACACTTTCATTGCAGTTGCATCGTAGCTTCTGGCTCCTGGCAAACAAATTCGCTGTTGTTCTTTCTTTACTGAGCAATCTCCTGCTCTGGGAAAAGGCCTTATCCCAGTGGCTCTGAAATTATTTTACAGTGAGATGAGGTCTACCCGAAACAGCAGAAACACAAAGTGACTTTACAGCTTCTCTCTGCTCTGACTGTTGTCTTTGTCATGATGTTTCTTGACCTCGAAATTCTAACAAACTCCATTAGAAGTGTGTTTTTGAGAAAGCATGAGACAGTTTAAAATCCATATTCCGCTTAAAGCAGGCACTCTTCATCTCACAATCACCAATAGAAGTGATTCTATTGCTTCAGTCCCGTTTCCTGGAATCTTTTGATCGACTTCTTGAGGACTGTGGTCTCTTTGATGGAGGAAAACCTTCAGTCTCAGAGTCCCACAGTATTAGTGATTGAAGGGTGCTGCTTAAGGAAAGGAAAACAGCAGCTGTTGAATTTAGACCATGTTAGGGTTGCATTTTTAGGTATATGGCTTTTTGCAGATTCTTCCAGTTCTGCAGCTAATCAAATAATTATTTTTTGTGAACAGCCCACTTTTTTTTAAGGCTCAACACATCACTGGTAAATTATGCTTTTTCAATTTAGAATTCTTTATTGTGGGGCTTTCTGCTTCTTTCTTCTTCATGCGTATGTGGGGTTTTCTGCTCTTTTACAATCAGGTGTCTCCTGTCCTTTTCCTTCCTAACTCCGTACTTTCTTACATGTGATCTGTGACTGTCTCCTCACACCCGGTATTGGTCATTGCGCTGGGAGCTTTTTTATGTGGGAATGTCTGTGTTAAATGTTTCCCGGGTTTGAGGAAGCTCTTGTATTGTCATGATACAGTTATATGTGCTCCTCTATGCACATATTACCTTGTTTTTGGCTTCCTAGTGTGTTTTTTATTGATGTATTTAATGACAGGTCGTGTTGGTGGCAAATGAAACAACAAAGGAGAAGAGCTCAACTTAGCACTCATACTGACTGTGAAGGGAAGGGCTGGGAATTTCATGATGTCCTCTTCCTCTACAACTTTTTCACTGACTCAGAGGTATTTAATACTGAAATATTTTATTTTCAAATCAATGCCTTGATTTCACAAGCGATCCACATGACCTGTCAGCGGGGGAAGGGCTCCCGTTCCAGTGTCTCAGCGCCAGGGGCAGGCGGGGTCCCACAGCTGGGTCTTGGGGGTCGCCCTCGGGAGCGCTGCTCCCGCCTCATTCCTCGTTAGTATAGTGGTGAGTATCCCCGCCTGTCACGCGGGAGACCGGGGTTCGATTCCCCGACGGGGAGGCGGCAGTGCCTTTTTATCCCCGGGGCGTGCTCCTGCTTCGTCCTGCTCTCACCACACCCCCATCCGCGGTGTGGCCGGAAGAACGGAGAGAGGGAAGGGACGAGAACGACTCCTCCGAAGCGTGGGGGAGCGTTTCGGTACGCGTGCCTGTGCGCGGTGCAGCCCTGCCGAGCCGCTCCGTGCCGTCGGTAGCTGCCGCCCGCGCACCGGAGGAGCGAGCAGGAAAATAAAAACGAAAGGTTGGAAAGGTCAGTTTTTTAGGAATGCTCGTTACCCCGGTTGGTGCCCTCGCTGCTCTGTCACGGCTCCATGAAACAGCCAGCCGAGGCAGGGTGTAGGAAAGCGATCGCAGTGATGCTGCAGATCGGCACACCCACGGCACGTCCTGGAACCGCCTCAGCTGCTTGTACATGGACGAATCTGTGCAAATTGGCCGGTTAGCTCAGTTGGTTAGAGCGTGGTGCTAATAACGCCAAGGTCGCGGGTTCGATCCCCGTACGGGCCAGTTTCACGGGCGTTTTTTCTGCCTTAGCAGAGTATCACTTTATTTTGTTTTGGGGGCGGAGGGGTACCACGGAAAGGAACGCGGTACCCCCCAACAGGGAGCCTGACGTGGGCGGTCATGGGGGGACAGCGAGAGCGGGCCGGGCCGGCGCCTCTCCTCAGCCTGCCCGGGCACGGGGCCGGAGCAGCCGCCAGCCGCAGGTAGGAGCCCGCGGCAGGTGAGGCGGTACCACGTGGCGGCGGGGAGGGAAGGGACACTCATCCCACTCCTCGTTAGTATAGTGGTTAGTATCCCCGCCTGTCACGCGGGAGACCGGGGTTCGATTCCCCGACGGGGAGGCGGAGCTGCACGTTTTTTTCTCTCGAGACGGGGGGGGAAATAGAACCCGCCCCCCACTTGTTTTTCCCTATCGGGTCCTCAACGAAGTTCGTGCTGGGAGACACGACAATCAGTCCAAAGCTGGGAGCAGTGTGAAGAGAGAGGTGGATGCCTCAGGTCAAGGCCCAGCAGCGTCCTGATCCACCATCGACTTCCTTGGCAACGGAGCTGGCCCGAGCAGCGCTGTTCTGCTGTGGTGATTGCAGCACAGATGCTCAGTGCTGATCTTCTCCTCAAACGAACAGCCACCTTTCTGTTCTCATGCGGTAACAGTGGGACCTCAACCCACATTCTCCCAAATACTGATCAGCCAAGTCATGCTGCTGCAGCACATCTTAGACCATTTCCCCCCCTCTACAATCAATAGGACAGCACCAAAATACATGTGATTAAGTACCACCTTTTCCACAGCTTCCTGAAAGGACAGTTTAAGGTTTAAAGTCATATCAAATATTCCCTTTATTCTTTTAAAAAACATTTTTAAGCATCCCGACATTTCATAAGGGTAAGCAGTGCTATTTAGGCACAGATAATGCTTTCATTTCCCTGAACACATCACAGTAGTTTGCCATTTTGCAGTCAACCAAATCAGTTGAGGAAGTTCTAAAGCATGCAGAGTAGCCCTGTGAGGCCTTCACCAGTCCTTCACAAGGCAGCAGCAACGGGGTGACAACATTAGCCCATCAATCTAAAAGAATGAGTTCACACATTTGCAAGTTCTAACAAGTCTACAGCAAAATTAAGGCACGAGGTAAGAGTATAAATAGACACTGAAACACCACGCAACAGCAGTTTGAATGGGCTGGTTTGCAGGTATTCCTGTTCTCTCAGAATGGCTCAGTGCAAGCAATCCATCTTCTTCATGATCCGTGTCAGTGCACCCAGTCTTTGGGATTTCGCAGAACCTCCAGGATTTCTGCTTCTTTGGAGCTCTCTAGTGGGGTGTGCATGTACTCCCACCTGCAAGGAGAAGGGAAACTCACTCAGTCCAGCTGGCAGCCCCTTCTTCTGCACCAGGCTCTGTTTGGACTGGAGTTGCCTTTCCTAAGGATGCAAAGCTACATACACAGTTGATACTCTTGGCTCAGATGACAGATACGGTTACAAATCACAAGTTCATTTGTTCAGTAAAAATAAATTTTAACGCCACTGGAGGAGGGGGAGAAATGTTAGCTTCATCTTTTACCAGGTTCTGAAAAGGCTGGAAGGACAAGGAAAAAGGAAAGAGCAGTGCCCCATTCCCCACAAAGCATGCAGGTTTATTTGCAAACATCTTTTAGCAGTCTCTTGTGACACACTAGTATCACATGGAAGATGAATAAGAAAAGGAACCCACAGAATTTTGACAGTGAGGACACAAGACCTTTTTCCAGAATCTGAACTATAAGATCTACAAGTCTTTGTTGAATCTTGGTTTTAAAAACAAAGGTGGTGAAAGATCTCTTTTTTTCATTGAAAAGATAATTGAAAGAGGCACAACTGAGAGGGGAAAGTGTCAGCAGTCACAGAGAGATGGGTACGTCCTCTTTCCACTTTCCCCTAGGAATGACCCACTCATGCTGTGAAGTGAGCTAGTTATGTTGATGAAAAAGAGCAAACCCAGACAATCCCAGAAATGAAATCAAAACATAGGAGCATGCTACACCACCATGTCAGGGACACATCTGGTGTTGTCAGTGGGATGAATGTATATGGTGAGAACAGTTCATGGTTATGGGGTAGCAGACAGTTTTCCTAGCAGAGGGAAGTCACTAGTGAACTTTATTCATGAATTATTCATGAATTCACTAGGAATTCATGATAGGGTCTGTACTACTCAGCATACCCAAAAGCAACCTGAAAGTGGGAATAAACAGTAAATGACAGAGTTTGCTGGTGTTGCAAGAGTAAGCAAGATGAGTTAAAACCTAAAAGGGCAGTTAAAAACAGTATTGAGCCAAGCAACTGAGCAATAAAATGGCAGGTGAAATTCACTGTTGACTGATGTGATGGACACAGAAAAAATGTGCATACAGATTGAATTAAATTTTATTGCCCAGGGAACACCTTGGCATTTTAACAGTTCTATGAAAAAGCCAGCTCAATGCTGAACAGCAGTCAAAACCAGCAAACAGAATATTATGAAAGAAATATGAATTAAAACATCATTATGCCACTGTATAAGCCAGCAGCACAACTGCATCTTGGATACAAATATGCAGCTTATGTTGTCTATTCCTTATCCCCAGTTCAGAAAAGGCACAGAAAACTTAAGCCTAGAGAAAGTGGACCAAGTATGAAACAACAACTGCACAAAGACTAAAAAGAGCAGGACTTGTCAGCCTGGAAAATAGACAATGAAAAAACCCCAGAAGCCTGTAAAATAAAAACTGTTATGGAGAAAATGAACAGGAAGAAAATCATGTTACTCAGTAAAAAGTCAGATGAAGTCATCAGGTTCAAGCAGAAAACAAAGAGCACTTTTTCACATAACACACAGTTAAACTGTGGAGCTCCTTGCCACACATTTATCAGGACTGCCAGCAGCTCTCATGGTTTCTAAGAGCTACTAAACAAAAATCCATGAAGCGAGGAGAAGAAATCTATCAAGAGGAAATAAGCAAAAAACCCGTATTTTTTTTTGCCAGAAAATCTCTACACCATACTGCTTGCAACTAGGTGAGTGCAGCAGACCAGAGAAGCATCTGCATTTGCAGAATAGAGAACTTTACTTGTCCAGTTCTTGTACCAAGCATGAACTTGCCACTGTTAGGAGACTGGACACCAGGAGAGACCTTTGGTTTAATGCTGTGAAGTATTTTACTAAGAACAGTGCCTGCTGCAACCCCACATAACTACACCCTTACCTTGCAGTCAGTGGCAGAGACATAAGAATGCTTTCAATTCTTGATCCTGGTGTCAGGAGGCCAAACTTTGTACCTCTGTCATAAACCAAGTTGAACTCTACATACCTATGGGAATGAAGAGATGCCAACAGAAAAAAAATAAGTTTATTAGCAGAAGTTGGTAGTGTTTTCTTCAAGTGGCAGACCTCAAACAAAATCAGTCTGTCTTTCTGCTGTGGTGGGGTCAACTGTTCTTTAGCATCCTCTGCATAGGAATGCAGGTGTGACCTTGTCAATCCAGAGAGCTCAGGGAGAAGTGACCTCAGCTAAGAGACTAGAGCAGACAAACTGTTCAAAGGAGAGCATTCTGCAGGCTCCTGTGCTGTGCTATACTTCTCCCAGGCCTCAGCCCTGCTGGCAAGCTCGGCACCACATTTACCTTGGTTATTCTCTTCTTTGTGGGGGTGTCAGACATAAAGAGGGGCCTTAAAGGTACTGAAAATAACCAGAGGAAAAATTCTACTGTGCAGTCCTCCATGCTGAAGGACACATAAGCAGCAAGGTCAGAAAAGTACTTTCTGTTTCTTGGGGACATCTGGAAAGCAGCAGAAATCAGATAGCTTCAGAGTGCTGGCTGGGACTTGTAAGTGATGAAATATACCATTTTCTGTTCCCAGCCTAGGAACAGAACCGTGACAATTCATCAGGGATTATCTTAATAGCCAGTACAGAGGTGTTTGCACTTAAAGATACAGGAAGGGAAAAGCTCTTATCTGTCTGCAGAAATGGAAAGCTTTACATAGCCCAATAAACTGCGAACAGACCCAGGGAAATAGGCAGGCCTCAAGAGCTGGTCCTGGCTGCAACTTAGAAAAGCTACTCCCCTTTTAAACTGCAGGTTTGCTAAATCCCATCAACAGACTGGATCCTGAAAGCCCAGGGCTCCCAGAAACAGTCCCACCAAATTAAGGACACTTGCTTATCTGACCAACGGCTGCAGGCCAGTGATCTGAACTTGAGTGCTTACACTTTTTCCATGCCAGTCTCACAGATTTCTCTGCAATCCAGGCAGAAACTGAAGACTCTACTTAAGCACAAAGCACGTGTAATGTCATTTCTCCACACGCTCACACAACCACAGGACGTGGAGAACAGAGTACAACTGTATTGACCAAGGTACATAAGCTTTTGCAGCATTCACAGTTGGTCACATTAACAAGCATCCTCCAAAGTCTTGTAAAGTAAACTTGGGCCATGCCAGAATAAAAAAATCCAACCCTCTGTATTCCTTTACAGGAATCCTTAATTCCTTTACAGCAATTTCAATGCCAAGATCAGATGGAATAAATATGTATGTAAGGAGCTGAAAGTATTCAAGTACAGTTATTTCCTGACTTTCTGGGGTTTTGCTTTATTACTGAATAGGAAGTACCATTCCCTCACCCTTAGCTCCTCATGTGACAGGGCAGCCCTATATCCAGTATCTCTGGGCTGCAGGAGAGGGCAGGATTCAGGACACCAAGCACACCCAAACCCCTTTGCCTATTACACAGCAGAAGCTTCTCTTGATTTTTGAAGGAGTTGGAAAGAAACTGTGGTGTTTTGTTTGGGTTGCTTGTGTTGCAACATGGGAGGTGGGAAATGCCTTCTTTGTGCCCTCTTCAGCAATCTAGCATTGGATTTCAGAATTAGTTCTATGCACAAAAATGCTGAAATTCTTGGTGAGCTTTTTTGGCCCACACAACAGGACATAGACCTGTAACCATAAAGAACTAGCTCATGTACTTTTCTTGCCAGCACAGTCCACCTCCCGTGGATACTTCTGTTCCTTCAGTACTCACCGTCCTCTCCGAAGCTGTTGCCACAGCTTTTCCTCTGGTGTGAAGGAGTCATGGCAGTGCTTTTTCACAATGGGAATGTAACAAGGCACGACAGCTTTGGCACAACTCTTCACAAACTGGAATACTTCCTCCTTGGAGGGAGAGTCCATATCATCAAAGAATATACCTCCAATCCCTCTCCGCTCACCACGGTGCTTGATATAGAAGTAGTCATCACACCTCGAAGAAGCATCAGATAATTACTAATATGGTCCACGGTATTCAAAGAAAGAACAGAACTCCAAGCAGCTGCATGGTGCAGGACAGCACCAGTGAAATACTGACCCCAAGTCAGTTGCTGCAGGGCTGGGTGCCCAACTGCTTCACTGACCTCTGAGAACCAGGATGGTGCAGCAGCACCAGGAAAGCACGCCCGTGTCACTTGCAGTAAAAGCTCTGATTAAATGGTCTCTGTAAAGCTACACATCTCCACACAGTCACTGAACACCGTGGACTGATCCAATCCACATCCTCTACCTACTCAGAACAGGGACATCTGATTTCAAAACTTTCAAAACTAAGGGCTCTTGATAGATTTCATTACTTCCCAAATTATTTGGACAGCTTTCATATGAACTCAAACTTGAAAGAGAATCACTTTATTCTCTTTGCCATTCAAGTAAAAGAATTTTCTTCATCAAAATAAAAGTAATCAAAGGTGCCAAGACCAGATAAGAAAGCAACTGTCACGGTACCCTTTCTTGGAAAAAGGCTTCTTAATAGTTAAAACTTGGAAGATTGGGTCATTAGAGCAGTGGCTTTTCATGACTCATGTTTAAGTTTATAAATGTGTAAGGGCAGCTTATCCTACAGTAGGTAAGAAATTAATCTCTTTTGTATTTATGGGGAATATTTAGTTGTGAAATCACTTAACTCAACTGACTTAACCCTACCTTGCTTATAATTCCTTGCTTGGGCATACAAGTCCTCACATGGAGGAGAAAGCAAAGGGAAATAGGAAGCAGAAACCATCAACATCAAGAAAACCTTGCCTTCCTTTAGGACTAGTTTTCCATATATCCACAATCATTCTCAAGCCATTATATATGGCATGGCCATAACAAGAGAGACATGGAGATGGAACAGACAACCTATGCTATTTTTTTATTCACTGGGATGATGAGTGGTTTTTATTTTATGATAGCAGGAAGAGTTAGGAAAAAATGCTGAGTGGGAAACATAAAAGAGAATAAGCCTGACAAAAATCTTAAACCTAGATCAGGTAGACAATGTGGTAAATGTAAAAACCTTCCTCTTTTAGGAAAGTGGGAAAAAGTCTCCTGCCCCCTGCAGCTGGCATTGCTAGCCTACTTAGACTGCAAAGAACCTGACCATTAAGGCAGATTCTCTAAACTACCATGCAAAAAGTCCTCAGAGAACAAGACTGTAATCTCAAGGCTCTAAGTTGTGTCCCTCTACTAAGTGGTTGCCACCCAAACTATAACACCCACTTTATCTCCTGTCCTCAGACAAGACCTAGTAGCTTACAAAAGGCTATCCCCACCTTCCTGCATGCACAGCTTGTGGCAGATAGGATTATCACACACAGAGCAGCAAGTTCCCACTTAATACTGGAGGATCCCATCACTTGAATCTCGCAGTTCAAGAAGAACATTCAGAGTTCACATCTTAGAAAATAAACTGTTGAACTCCCAGTGAATGTGTCACCAGGGAAAAAAACACAGCTTCATCAAATTATGAAGCTTCTACATTAAGGACATGGACATCCTTTACTTATGTGGAAACTAGGAAAAAAAAGGAAAAAATGAAGGCTGTGAAGGCCAGAACTGAAGGCAGAAAAACAAAAGTGGGATTTTCAGAACTGCAGTGGTGGGCCAGGTGCTCATACTGAATCATGCAAATTTACCATGAATTCACTGTAAACAGAATTTGTGCAAGTCCATGGGGCAGAAGTCTTGTCCTAGTTTAACACCAGAGGCTAAAAAGAATTTTAAGCTGCCTACTGCAACAAAATCTTGAAGAGTCAGCTTGGTTTCTCTTTGGACTATAGACTTATGATCCTAGTTGTCAGCCCTCTGATTTGAAAAATCCAGGATTCGGTAAACAAGATATTTCTTCAGACAACATTTTGTCCCAGTACACTTCTGATTTTCATTAGGGGCTTCCTGATACTTTTCAAAAGGCAGCAGAACCTACAGTTCCTAGCATACACTTAACTGCCAACATCCAGTGCTGCTTTCTGCTCCCCCCAAGCACATCTCCCTCCACATACCATTTCTTGTACTTGGGATACAGCTTCGGATCATGCTTGTCACAGGCTTCTTTCAGAGTCTTGTGAAAATGAATGGCATCCTCTTCATTCAGGTAAGTTGGAGTGAGGTCAGTCCCACCACCAAACCACCACTGTTTAGTTCCTATAGCAGAGGCAAGCAGCAACATTTTCTTTCAAACTTCTGAACAGCAACATGATGCTAGTGGTTCATCAAGAACTAACAACTACTTTTACAATACAAAACAATACAAAATCGTTTTTCAGTGGTGTCCCTAAACTTCATCAGTGAAAGATTTGACTGCAAGGTAGCATGATGATCAG
The DNA here is from genome assembly GCA_026261815.1 of Monarcha castaneiventris obscurior. NCBI lineage: Eukaryota > Metazoa > Chordata > Aves > Passeriformes > Monarchidae > Monarcha > Monarcha castaneiventris. The sequence goes on from JAMPIT010000575.1 coordinate 26,346,360, forward strand.
TGACTTCAAGTAAAGATGAAACAAACTTCAAAGGAGTGAAAACCATTTTAGACCACTGACCCTGACTACAGGATGGCAGTTTCACAAGATGGGCTGGTGACTCTTGGCACAGCTAGGAGCAAACCTGCACTGGTTCTTGATCTTTTACCCCAGCTATGCATTCACATTTCTTTTGTGCAGAGCCACACATTTCATACATTCCTCACTGGATTACAATCCTTACCGTCTGCTTCTTCAATTTCAAAGTATCTGTAGTTGAAGTGCATGGTTGGAACATGAGGGTTCTTTGGATGGATAACAGAGCTCACACCCATGGCACAAAAAGGCAGCTTCCCTAGATAAAAAGATGCACAGAGAAAGGCCTTCAGTTTTTCAATAAACTTCATTTGTTATCACTTAAGGAACATCACTATTTTCCCTTAGGCTCCAAGCCACAACAGGAAAATGTCACATGTTGGGTCACCATAATTATTAATCAGTGGGCAATTTACTTCTCATCCATACACTTCTGTGCACCTGACTAAACTCTTTCTTTGGTATTTGTCCTAAAATGTGACAATACTTTGGAGAACCCACTAAATGACTTAAAACATAAGGCACTGCTAAAGCTTTCTACCACCCCCAGTCCTCGCAATTACCCTTTGTTACACAAACGTGTGTTGAATCCTCTTTAGCCTTCAGGTGTTGTTGGTTTTCTCCCTCCACCTCTTTGGTACATAATTCCTGCACTGTTTCACTGTTTAGCTACAGTGTCATTATTGAGAAGCCACCGGTCCCTACAATACATTCCTTAGAGCAGCAAGACAGAAGCACTCCCATACCTGGCTTTTTAGGGACATGAAAGTCCACCTGTCATGCTTACTGATTAGAAATCACTGATACAAATGAAAACCTCTGAGCTTTGATCAGTCTGGCCTTCCTCGAGATCTGCTCAAATGCCAGGTTGCCTTCAGAGTACCTGCACGGGAACACTCAGGTGAACACGTCCCGGTTCCCTATCCCAGCTGCCCGCTGGACGCCTTACCGTCCTTGGCCTTCAGAGACTTCCCCCTGCTCCGCATCTGCCGCGCTGCCTCCTCGGACAGGAGCCCGGACACGACGGACACGTTCACACCCGCCTTCTCGAAGACCTCGCCATCCTGCAGCACGCAGCTGATGCCGCCTCCGCCTGCCAACGCCAGGCTCAGGGTCACCGAGGGGTGACCGAGCCCGCGGTGCCGGTGTCGGCGGTCTCCCCCGCGGCTCCCCCGTACCTTCCTTCCTTTCCCAGCTGTCAACGGCGAAGGAGGCGCCGGGGTCCAAGGCGGTCAGGGCGCGACACACCTCCGCCTGCGTCTCCATGATGAGCAGCTCCATGCGGCTCCGCAGCTCCCGCCGCCGCCGCCGCAGCTCCCGCAGCCCGCTCACCGGCGGCGCCATGAACCGCTGCCGCAGCTCCTTCTCCTCCTCGTCCTCCCGGGCCGCCGCCAGCGCGGCTTGCCGCCGCCACAGCCCCAGCGCCAGCCCCAGCCCGCCCAGCGTCCCCGCGGCCGCCAGCGCGGCCCGCCGCGCCCCCCGGCCCGCCGGCCCCGGCGGAGCGGAGCCCAGCGCCCGGGCAAGGGCGAGGGCGGGCGGACCGCGGGCAGCCCCGCGGAACAGGCGCGCTGCCGCCGCCATGACCGGCACCGGCGCCGCAGTGCCCGCGGGGCGGAGCCGGGCCGGGGCGGGGCGGGGGCCGCGCCGGGTATGAACGTGTGGCTGCACACGGAATCGAGTAGGTGGGAAAGCAGCGCTGAGATCATTCCATGCGGGCTGTCATCTGTCACTACGTTGTCAGCTAGACCATGGCACTGACTGCCACGTCCAGTTTTTCCAGGGACGGTGACTCCACCACCTCCCTAGGCGTTCCAATCCAATGTCTAATCACCCTTTCTGTGAAGAAATTCTTCCTAATGTCAACCTGAACCTCCCCTGGCACAGCTTAAGGCTGTGTCCTCTCATCACGTCGCTGGTTGCCCGGAACAGAGTAGTCCCCACCTGGCTACAACCTCCTGGTAGGTAGTTGTAAAGACTGACAAGGTAACCCCCGAGCCTGCTTTTCTTCAGGCTGAACAACCCCAGCTCCCTCAGCAGCTCCTCGTAAGACTTGTGCTCCAGACCCTTCACCAGCTCCATTGCTCTTGTTTGGACCTGCTCCAGTACCTCAGTGTCCTTCCTGAACTGAGGAGCCTCGAACTGGACACAGTATTTGAGGTGTGGCCTCACCAGTGCTGAGTACAGAGGAAGAATCACTTCCCTAGTGGTGCTGGCCACACTATTTCTAAACAGGATGCCATTGGCACACAGCTGGCTTGTACATGTCTGTATAAGAAAGCCCATCCACACTAGGTGCTATGAAAGAGTGCAAGCATCCCATAGTCCTCCTATCTGTGTGCCCCTGGATCTGGGCTGCCCGTGCGTGTGGGTGCTGCCACAGGGAGAGGCATCGATGGATGCAGCACTCAGGTGCCACACCTCACCTGGTGCGGCTTTGGGAGAGGGGGCTGTGCTGTCCATGTGCCTGTAAAATATCTCTGCATACTGCTTACGAATAACCTGGTATTGTTGATGGAACTACATGGGGCTGCAGAGTAATGGCTTGTACAGGGCCAGCCATCACTGGAATAGGGGTAAAATGTGAGCTGTCCTGTGAACCATGTGGAATTGCCCTCCTGCATATGGCATTTCTGGTTTTGTATTCCCAAAAATGAGCTTTTAGAACCTGACTAGTTTGTGGGATCATCCGTTTAGTGCAATAGGAATATTTCCCATGGATGTCAGAGGGCACTTGCTTACACATCCTTTGTTATTTCTAAAGTTGAAGCACATTTTCTACCCTAATATAATGGAGGAACTAGAGACGTGCAGTCAAGGGGCTTTGATCTCACTGCAATTACAGAGATGTGGTGGGATAGCTTGCAGGACTGCAATGTTGTCATGAAGGGCTACATTAGGATAGACAGACAAGGAAGGTGCTGTGGTGGAGTTGCCCTCTCTGTGAGACACACTTGTAATGTATTGAGCTCTGCCAATGGGTGGACAACAAGGAAGTCAAGAGCTTATGGGTTAGGATTAAAGGGCAGGCGAACAAGGGTGACACTGATGTGGGTGTTTGCTACAGGCCACCCAAGCAGGAGAAAGTGGACAAGGCCTTCTACAGGCAGCTTGAAGCAGCCTCACAGTCACAGGCCCTGGTTCTGGTGGGGGACTTTACCCTGACACCCACTGGAGAAGCAACAGGTGACAAAAGTGATTAAGGGACTGGAGTATCTCTCTTATGAGGAAAGACTGAGGGAGCTGGGCCTGTTCAGTCTGGAGAAGAGATGGCTGAGAGGGGGCCTCATCAGTGTCTATGGATAAATGAAGGGAGGGTGGCAGGAGGATGGATCCAGGCTCTGCTCAGTGGTACCAAGCAATGGAACAAGAAGGCATTGAGTAGAAACTGATGCACAGGAAGTTCCACCTGAACAGGAGGAAGAACTTCTTTACTGTGACCAAGAACTGGAACAGGTTGCCCAGAGAGAATGTGGAGTCTCCCTCACTGGAGAACCATTTGGATGCAATCCTATGCCATGTACTCTGGGATGGCCCTGCTTGAGCAGGGAGGTTGGACCAGATGATCCACTGTGGTCCCTTCCAACCTACCCAGCTGTGATTCTGTGAAAATAAGAATTCAGAATAATACAGAGAAGATCGGTGTAGAGCCAGATGTTGAAAGGTACTGCATAGCACCAAAATGGCTCAACCCAGCAAAGACTGCACTTTGGTATGGGACTGTTCCTTGGAAACTATGATCTGGTATTTCAGGACCGATTTGCAGCTGTAGTACCCAAGCATAGATCAGTTTCAAGGATGACTCTGTGGAAAGTGTGGAGATTATTCCTTATTATGGATCTGAGCTTCATTATCTGCTTCTTTTCACTGCAGGGTATTTTGGGGGGGAGTGTGTGTGTATAAAGTGATAACGTTTGCTCGATGGTATAGTCCATGTTCTCATTTCTGATCTGATTCTGTTCTTTGGCAGCAGAGAATGCTGTGAAGCTGCTGAAGCTCTGCAACGAGGAACGGAAGATCTCTGAGCGTGTGTCTCTTCTGAGCTCTGCTCTCTTCTGCCATCAGCTGGAGAACAGGATCCCTGATGAGCCCGGAAACCCGACCCACTGGAGGTAGGAGTGAAGGAGGGAATGTGCTGAGAGGTCTGTCGCTTGTAAATGGCTTAGAAGTGCATAATGTCTACTGTTTATCATGAAAACCTTTAGATAAATCCAGCTGATACGATTCAAGAAGGAACTGAGCTATCAGTGCCAGCCCTGGATAAAGGACTGTGGAAGAGCTGATAGAGCAGCCAAAACCCCTAAGATGGTAGTGCCCTTCCAAGCTGTTTACTGTAGTAAAGCTCTGTTCTTTCAGTGGGGTTTTTTTTTAGACACTATTAAAAACAAGTAAATATTGGGGCCAAGATATGTAAAACACATTCATGCTGATTTAATATGTTGGTGGGGTTTTTTTTCTGTACTAGGTTGAATGCAATCTTTGATTGGTAACATCTGGTAACTCAGCTGGATGGGACCTCTGGAGGTCTCTAGTCCAACCTCAGGGGTTCACTGTTCCCAGGCTGGATGAGGTTGTGCAAGGCCTTCCTTGTCCAGCTGCAGTTGGAAAACCGCATTCCTCGTTTTGCCTGGGCTCCTGCCTCAGCAGTCCACTACCCCCACCAGGAAGAATCTGTTGAGAATTTAATTTGCTGCAACCCCATTGCCAGGTCAATGTCTTGCTCTTGCTGCTGAAGTTTAGAAGCATGACTGCTTTACAGACTGGGATTTCTTGGGCTGCATGCAGAAGCCTGATCAGGCTTCACTCTCTGTAGGTGGTGAGGAGGAGTGACAGAGTGTAAAAGACTGTTTCTGTGCTGAATCCTCTCACATTAGCTCCTTGTGAGGACCTCCTCTCTGGCAGCACGTTAAGGCTGAAACGTCAGCCAAGTACTGATGCGTGTGAGATGGTCAGCAGTGATATGAGGCAAGAAAATGACAGCTTGAATTTTGATCTGCATTTGCAGTGCATAGTGGTGGTGTGTAGGGTGGGCCTTTCTGTGGAAATACTAATGGAAGAGGAAAAAGGCACTCAGAGTTTAGCTTAGGGCCAAAAGGAAAACCTGGAATTGGTCTTGCATTTACCTGAACAAGAACTGAATCTGAGGAAATGTACCTTGAGATTTTTTAGAGGGCTAGGTGAAATTCCAAGGTCTTGACCTCCCTTGAAATCTCCGTGTCAGTTTTAAAAGTCTGACTAAAAATGTGCATGGTGAAATGACCTGGAATATTGTGTCTCTTAGTGTGTCATCCATTGTCATACCTGTATGTGTTGTGTAGTGAGGGTTTTGTGGTAGGTTTCGTATTCAGTGACAGCAAAGCCATTTCGATTTGCTTTGTAGCCCAAACCTCTACTGGTGCAACTGAGTGTGATTCTAAAGAAGGTTGTAGGGCTACAGTGATTTCAAGTAGATTTGAAGAACTGAATTTCCATCTACAGTTTTATGTAAGGTGACCGCCTATGAAGAATACTTTTAATTTTATTTCTTCAATTTTGTTGTTTTTCCTATACTTTGAAGAGAGCTCTGAAGTTTCTCTGCTGCTGCTTGATTTTAGGTGCTGTCTACCTTGATTTGCTTTTTTTTTTTTTTTTTTTTAATGAGGATTTATGGACAAAAATGATATTAACAAAAGAACAAGAGACACTGCATGTTCTACGGTAGCAAAACATGGTCAGGTCTGATTCAGACTGAGACAGACACATTCTTTTACTGAGGCTGTTTGATACTTTTATTTTGAATACTAAATTAATACAGTTGCTTATCAGAACATAGGAAGAAAAAGAAGTGTTGAGAACAGAAAAACTCCCCATCAAGTTGGCATTTCTTTTACTTCTGAAGTTAAAAGAGCCATTTTCATCCAGTTTATCACACAAAGCATTGATTGTGACTTCAAAAAGATTTTGAGGGCTTGCAGTTAGACAAGTACTCTTGTTTAACAGAGGTCATCTCAAAAACACTCATGTTTTGCATGACAGTACAAGATGAATTAAGTTATTATCTTAGTATGATAACAGTGAGAGAGAAGTGAAAGCTTTGGTGACTGAGCTGAACAGTAGGCAATGTGAAGGTTATAAAAGGAAGATGAAAACCTTTCCTTCTGCATCTGTCATCTCAGTAATTTGTCTGGATGGCAGATTCATAGGAATCCTCCTTTTTTTCTTTGCTTTTTTTTAATGCAGGATTGATTCTCCTGGGTGTATGAAGGAAGGAAAGGATAACTACAGAGCAAGAAGCTGCTGGAATTCCTTCAAGCAACCTCCTGGAAGGTAAGAGGAGTTATGCAGTGCCTTACTAAAAGCTTTCTTCCGCTGTTGACTGATCACCTTTGCATAGTTGATAAAAGAGAAGTGAGAAAGTGAAATATAGAGGTTTGCACTGACAGGCCCCAAAATGTGCTTGCGTGCAGTCTCCCCTGGAAATGTACCAGCAGTCCAGGTCAGGTACTTCATCTTCCCTGTGATGAGATCCATTGTTTTCCCACTTCCTCTGTGCCCTTCCTTGAACTCTGCCTTCAGATTTGCAGTCACATAGTACCATCTTCATAAAACATTAGGGATTTTCCTCAACCATAGCTACTGCATATGTGACTTTATCCCAGCTAAAAAGCCAAAGCATGACCTCTCTCCCAGGTTTCCAAGGAAAGGGAAAGAATGAGCAGAAGTGATCTGTTGGTAAGAATTCTTTTCTTGTACTGAGATCCAGGTCAAACATTTCTCCCCTGCCCTAGTGTTGCAATTTTTTTTTTTTTTTTTTTGCAGCCACTATAGCTGTTTATACACACTAAATGTAATGTTTACTGTTATGAAAGTCCATCCAGAAGCCAAAATACATACCCTTCTGTCCTCCCTGGAGTAATAGGTACATTTTTTATGGTTAAGCTAAAGGACTAGCTGAGTTAGCTCACAAGTCTTAAGAGACTTGTGTCTGCATCTATTTCTGAGTAACAGACATACATTGTGGTAGTATAATTGAAACTTCTTTACTGTCTGGGCAGCTCTTTGGAGCTGGAGATTTATAGTCTTTGAAAAGCTATTGTACAACTACAGAACTGAACTTCAACATATTTGTAGATTTAAAATCATGTGTTTATTCTCCCCGAAGTTCAGTAGTGCCCATCAAGAAGCCTTGATTCTAAAGGTGCCAGAAAGAACAACACATTTTATTATGGTGTAAAATGAGACCTTTCTCACTTTTGCAAGAGAGATGCTAAAACTTTTCTCTGTGGTAATGTCAGCAACTTGAGTTAAAAGAGCTGTCTTTAGTATTTTGTGTGTCCATAACGTTTTCTGGTGTAAGACGAGGGCGCACAATGAAAGCTATGTCATTAGGTTCTAGTTCATCTTTAATCAGCTGGACTAAGCCATATTCACACCAATACTTTATAAATTGTTCACATTTCTTTTGTAGACCTTGCTGTAGTTTTCAAGATTTTTGATGAGAAAACCTCTCAAACTGCACTTGATCATCAGATTTCTGTAAGATACATGTAACTGAACATCAAATAGTATTCAGCAGGGCTTTTAAAAAATAATTACAGTTACTGTGATGCCTTAGGTTTTAACTTTAATATTTTCAAATTCTGTACTGCTTAGAGTGTAACTGTGAAGTTCCTTGTAGCCTGTAATTTCTGCTGTCTTGTACTAGGTAGACATAACAAAGCCTCTCCAGGCTTTGTCTTCAAGGACACCCAGGCTGTTCTAGGCCCAAAATGTGTAAACCAAAGATTCTAATGGGGGGGGGGGAGGGGGCAAGCTGAGGGGAATTACATCATTAAACTGGGGCTTTAATTGGAGAATTAACCCTGGTATGCAAATGAACCAAACCTATAAAAGTGTGAAGAACTCGTGACCTGTCGCCTGTCGTCCATCTTGGGGCCCAGTTTTTGGAAGCAGCCTCTGGCTCCCCCAGGGTGTACCTTGAAGGCCCTTCAAATAAATACCTACCTTTATTCTCTTACTCTTGTCTAGTCTCTGTTTCTAGGTGGCTGGAGAAGGCATCAGTTCAAATAGAAATCTTCAGAAGAAAGTAGCTGTATTGGTGCCACCACCCACCACAGGATTATCAGGAAGACTAGAGACAGGGAGGGTTGTGACACATGTGTTGAGAATCAAAAGGGGGCTTTAGGACAGAAAAGCAATTTCCATGGGAAAAGGTGCTATGCTCACCCTTGCTGACAAAGAAGGTGACCAATGTTAAGAAATGTGGACAGTACACAGGAGGGCTTCTGTGGTCATTTTAAAGCTGGCAGTTTGGGACTCATGATGGTCCCTGGCTCAGGCATTTTTAACCTGGTGTGGTGGGACTCATTTACCCTCTGGTAGAACTGTAGGCTTAAAGCACCATCTTTATTTGACCTTTCCATTGTACTGCAGGGATAAGGTCAGGAATTTTATGGAATAGAAGATAAGCTGATTTTCCTCCATCACCTCCAGAAAACTAACAATAAAGCCTGCTTAGTCCATTATTTGCTGTCAAGTAAGAGGTAACTCTTTCCTCATGCTGTTAGTTCATAGAAGTTATAACTACAGGTTTTGCCATGGGCATTACTCAATTACCAGATCTAACTATCTGACCTGACTAAAAGCAAGCCAAATCCAAAAGCAAGATGCCAGGGAAGTAGAAGAATAAGGCACAATACTCCAGCCAGATAAGTTCCCAGACTATGTGTGTTTTCACTTTAGGGATTTCCTGAAACTGGTGTGATTGATCTAGTTAGTGACTGTCAACAGGTCTCTCTTCTAAATGCTTGTTCAGTCTCTCTTGAGAATTTTCTGCAGCTGGAAAATTCTCAGGCAAGAAGCATTGTTGTCTGTAGAGCTTGCCTAGAACACAGCTTCTCTTAGCATCATTGATGGCTCCTTATTCTTGAATATCTGAAGAGACAGTGAAGAGCTTTTCCTATCCATGCCATCAGGCCCATCTCTGCACCAGGGTGGAGAATCTTAACCCTTTAGCTCCTTCTATGGTGACTACTGTCCCCTCACGCAAAGGATGTGTCAGGAACATATTGCTTACCCATGAAAATGTATGTGTTTCTCAACCTGAAACTTCATCAGCAGGCTAACGGATTCCTAAATTAACTCACTGCCTTCAGCAGTTTTTCTTCTCTCAAAACTCTAAAAAACAAAGAACAGTGTTTTATTACTGCCTGTTCTTGTGTCTGGTTTGAAAAGAAGCACCTTAAAAGGTCAGCTGGTAAAAGTCTTGGCAGCACTCAGATTGCAGCCTTGCCTAAAATGAATCACCACCTTTTGAATCACAGCTTTCACTTCCTTCATTGCCTGAATTTTCTAATCTTTCACCTCACACTGGTTCAGGCCTGTGGACAGGGCAATGTCACCAAAGTGGAAATATCACACCAGAGATGAGTCTGAGGACTGCAGAGACAAGTCTAGGCAGGAGTTCTAGGGACTGGGCTAGAGTGGAGAAGTGGAGCAAGCACCCTACAGATGGGGGTACTTTGAGGAGAGCAGAAGCAGAAGCAGGGAGCAGAAGCTTCTGGGGAAGGGTTGGGACAGTTTGTTTGGACACTACTAAAAGTAGTTAAAAGTTAGCTTTCCAAAGTGGGCTGAACTCCTGCAAGGGAGCCCTGTTGGGTAGTGTGAGTTGCAAGGACTGAAATGAATTTGAGTCAGTGTATTGAAAACCATAGAGTCAAATTCTAACTGATAGTAGAGCCTGTCAAGAACTTACTCTGTACAACTCTCTACTAGAGATCTCAAAATTGCTGATAAGGTGTAGGATGTTGCAGGGTATCTGCACCATCTCAGCATTAGACTTTCTCTTTTTGGTCTATTTATAAAAATTGGCCTTCTTGCCAGGGCATGCCTTGTCATGAGTTCTGTGGGATTTCATTCTCTTTTCAGCTTTTAAATGAAATGGAGTGTCCTAGACAACACTGGATCTTAGCACTGCATTATCTCCCCCTTCTGGGTACTTCTGTTTCATTCCTTTTCAGCATAAAAAACTCTAGAGCCCTGTCCCAATGACTTCCTTCCCCCATTCTTCAAAACTGCCTTGAAAACCCCTGGCTAGACTGTCACATGCTCATCACTGGTTTTCCCCAAGGATCCCATGTCTTCTGGTAACACAAGTCCTTACAGCTGCTCCCCTGAGACTACTTTTCATGAGAGAGCTGCTTTCTACTCATTCTTGTGTAACACTCCTGCAACTTTTCCTCATCCACAGGTTTCAGACTTTTTCTCTCTTCTGGACTTCCTCATTCTCCACTAATGTAGGATATGACTTGTCACAGGAGATGCTTCCTGGAGAACCAATATCTCCCTCTAAATTTCTTAATAAGAGGCATTAGAGAAATTCTCTTTCCACCTATCAAAGGAAGAAGTAAGAGGATGGCTTTATTTTAAAATAAGGGACCACGTGAAAACCATGGGACATGGGGCCCTACCTGCTTCTGTTGTTCCTTAAGGTAGGCTGTCTCTTAGGTAATAAAAGATGAGTTGCACAGTAAAAAATTAGATTTTAAAGCAGACATTAATCCATTAGTTTCTACAGTCTCTATCTTAAACAGGTAAAGGGCTTCATCTGTTAACTGTGGAACATGGAAGGTACAGGCATGGTGCACTAGCTGAATAGTTGTTCCATTGCCTCAGCCTGGTATCAGTGTGACCCTTCTCTATCACTGTGATCTGTTTCCTTATATACAGCTATAAGAAGAGATACTGCACATACAATTTTAAGCTATCTCAGAGCTGCTCATCAAGTTCTGTAAACTCGTGGAGCATTATTTGAACTGTCCAATGTAACAGAAAAGCGAGTTATTTTTAATAGTGCTGTAACATTTCTCTAGGTAATTCAAACCATATATCAGTGTTAATATGCTCTGTTAGACTGTGGAATTGTGGAAGATACTGTTCTAAAACATAACTCATTCCTGTTACATTTTCATGGTAGCTTTGTCACAGGATTATAGTGATATTACTACTGAATGACTTCGAGGGCTCCATGAAAGAAAGAGCATTTTAGAAGGAAGACACCTTTCTTGAAGAATAATCTCACAATACAGAAAATATGCAAGGTTCTTTAATTCTTGTTATTTTTAAGCTGACTGATTTCTTGCTAATTTGAAGTCAATGTTATCTGAAGCTTAGTTATTTCAGTTACACTTGTAAAAGACAGTTCTGTATGTTTTAATGCTTGCTGTACACTTTTTTGTGTAATTTTTGACAAGTTCTCCATAAACTCAGGTAGCAGGTTACAGCTTGCATTGAGCAGTTTGATATATTTGATTGATCTGTTTAATGCTGAGGTCTTTGGATCTTGAAAAATGTTTTCCACTAGCATGTTTTCCAGCCCTTCTGGAAGTACTGGAAGGTGAACTCTAACAGCTGTCACTCATTAGTTTGAGCAATTTCTTTGTTTAAAGTACAAAACCCTGGGCTTATTCTGCAAGGGATCTCTGAAGACCTGCTGGATCCCTGAAGGGTTTGGTTGTTATTTAGTGAGTTCAGAAACTGTTGAGATTCAATGCAATTCTTTTTCTGAAAGTTTTCTCCGTATTGTGAGTATGGTGATGGCAAAAGATAAAATGTATGTTTTATCTTTAAGTTCCTTGTCTTGTCTCTCTATCTCCTTTCATACTTGTAAATCGAGGCCCTGCCCCACAGAGGACTGTGGGACACACACTGCTGATAGTGGTTCTGCTGCTGCTGACCTGGTATTCAGCATATGGTCTGTGGGTGATTAGGGAGGGGATTATTCTAGCATGGAAAAAGAAGTCAGAGTGCCTACAGAAATTACCAGGAGCAGGCTTAAAGCAAGCAAAGGCCAGTTCTTTTTACATAGCACAGCTGAAATAAACTGAGACTGAGAGGCACAGGATGTTACAGAGACCAGGGGTGCAAATGAGCTTTAAAAAGGAACTAAGAAAGTCACAGAAATGTTTTTAAATGCACAGATTTGCACAGAAGCAAAATGAGCTTCTGGCTCTGGCTGTCCCTGACCAGCGAATTAGCAGATCTCACTGGGCTGCATTAGAAGAAGAGTCAATCTTGCCCCATTTTTTTTACTCTTTCCCAAAGTACCCATTACTGGCCATAGTCATAGGAAGGAGCCTGGCTTTTTATAGGTTTGTTCTGATTCACTGTGGCTGTCCTTATGTCACTGACTCCCAACATCTGGGAAGCAGGAGCAGGATTCATGGCTGAGTACACATTTTCTAGTGTGCAGAACAAAAAGGTGGAAGTCATGTCCTCAGCCACTCCACAACCTGCTCTCACTTTGTTAATATGCAAGGTTAATCAGCATAAACACATCTGCTTGACCTAAACACATGCCCTAGACAAAGAGCAGAAGTGCATTAGATATTGGGATGGTTTGAGACGAAAGAGTAAAACAACGTCAAATTACTCTTAATTCTGCTGTGTTCTTACTTGGTTAGCTCACAACTATTCAGGGATAGCATTAAAAATTATGGCTTCCAGTGTAGTACAATGCCAAGAATGTAATCCACAGTTTGTCCTCAATCCCATGAGGATCCTCTCTAATGTTTCCAATGCTTTTGGCAGGAATATTAAATTACAAAATCTAGGATGCTTGCCAGAAAGAGAAAAAAGAAGGCTCACAATAAAAGCAGTGTCCCTGCTCTATGCTTCTGCAGGAGCAAAATGGCCTGTCAAAATGGACTATAACTTTCAAAATAAAACAAATTAAAAGGGCAATTTCTCATAAGTGTCTTACAGCAATCTGTTCCAGTACTAAAATAAGCACTGTTTGATGCCTGATGACAACTCAAGGAAGTAAGTGAAGGTGATTGAATTGTCAGTATATTGAGGTGTTCTTTTGAGCTAAAAGTACTTACCTGTCTCATTTCTAGCTCAGGCTGGGTCCTGACCTCCAGAGCCTGACTTCTATTTTTTCTGTTGGTTGGAAGGAACTTGCAGAATACAGCAAGATTGTTTCACGTTCACGCTGATACAACCAAGGCCAGAGTTCAAAGATTGCTTGTTTTGTTGAATTTACCATAAGAAGGTGTTTATACTTTTGTAAACTAAATCCTTGACTGTACAAGGAATTCCAAGAAGAGGGAGTTGGAGAATTGTAAGGTCTCGAATATATGTCAAGCCTCCTTTGAGGCATGAATTACATGGAACTCAATACTTGCTTTATTTGTCAAAGTGAATTCCCATTTGTCTTTAGAGAGTGAGCTTTTGGCCATTTTTGATAAAATTGTTATACTAGGGTACTGGCATGGGTATAAGCTCCCCACTAGAGAAAAGGACAAGTTAGAAACTCTTTATCTAGTTAGTTGATACTGGAACTTTTTCATCTTACATCAGTCATGTTAATTTTGACATATTTTCCTTCTTTTGGAGACTGTGGAACGGGTTACCCAGAGAATATGTGGATGCCTTATTCCTGGCTTTGAGCAACCTGGTCTAGTGGAAGGTGTCCCTGCCCATGGCAGGAATTTTGGAAGTAGATGACCTTTTAAGGTCCCTTCCAAGCCAAACCATTCTATGATTTTGTGATTCTCTCTCTCCCACACGGCTGCTTTCCAGGGCCAGCAGAGAAGTGTCTGACATTCTCATCCCTTCTAGGCAATTCTCCAGTTGTTTCTGCAAGAGACAAAACCACCAATTATTTATTTAGTAATACATTTGAATTTTACTACTCTATTTGTATTCTCTTCCTCTGTCTTTATTAAAGAACTGTCCTTAAGATCAGCTAGAGGTTAATTTAGAAATTCCAGCTGTACCTTACCCAAAATGCACATCTTACAGAATTCTAAAGGTGTACAGATGTCACTTTATTGGCTATTATTTTAACATAAGAGGAGTATGAGCTTCAGTCTCCAGATTTTTCACAGTGCCTACCCCATCCAGGTCCATTGATGTTATGATGATGTAAACAAAATGTGATGTAGTTGCATAGAGCTGGTACCAGTATTTTATTGCCACACTGTTTAGCACCAACGCTAAGAAGTCTTCATGGATGGTGCTGTACTTTGCTGGTGTCTCCTACTTCAGAAGTATACTAACTCAGGCATGAATGTCACAAAATCAGTGTTATTTTCTGTCAAAAATGGAGTGGCTGGAAAACACTTTTGTCATCCATATCAGATAGGTGTACTTTTTTGGGTAGCAGGAAAGGGTGGAGAGGAAGAAGCATTGACCTCAAATTTGCTTTCAAGCTTATCTTTCTTGCTTTTTCTTGGTCTGAGGGATATTTATGTCTGCAGCTGGGGCTCACCTGGAGCTGCATGTCTTACCTTCCAAGGAAGACCTGCACAAGCTGTTGAATTTGCACCAGATATCTTAGAAGCCACATCCTGCATCACATGCATAATTGCAGCCAAAAATGGCAAATAGGACACATTTTACACTTGGTGCTCAGGTTTTGCTGAACATAAACATGAGACAGCACCTACCTTGGTATTTTTATTTCTTTTTACAGAAAGATGTTCAGATGGAAGGGTTTGAAAGAATGCTGAAACTAGAAGGAAGGTGGCAGATCAAATATGTGGAGGAACAATCCACACTCTGCCTCTCTTGTGAAAAAGGTAGATACAGATTCTGGAAAGCTTTGTAGGCACAAAGCTTGTCAAACCCACCACATATTTTTCAGAGGAAGCCAGGCACGTATTCAAGAAAATGTTGCTGGCAACACTAAAGTTGCTAAAAAAATAGCAGCACTGCTTTCTAAATATAAGTTTCTCTTCCTTTTGTATTATAAATCACTAGTTAATTTCATCAAAGGAAACCATAGGATATATTTTTCTTGTTAACCATATATTTAGTGACATTGTTTCTTCCTTTTGAAGATCAACTTGACCTTTTGTTAAAACAATACCACAGGGTAACTCATTAGTGTTAAGGAGAAGGGGCAAGGCAGTAGCACTGAGAGAGAAGCACATTGAGGTTTCTGACTTGTCATTGTCAAAAATGTACGTGGCCGAGTGACAGTGTGTTCAGCTAATTTCACACAGCAGTTATTTTGCTCTGTGACCTCTGTTTTCAAAACCTTGAATCTTAACTCAACCTATATAAAAGCAAGTCATGTACATCTACTGAAAAGGGTGCATTTCAAAGGCTCTCTGGCAAGTCATCATCTAAACTCCAGTTCTGTAGCAACTGTGAAGGAGCATTGACTGCAGAAACAGCCATTTTATGTGCCTGTGCTGCAAACAGTGTTACATTGGCATTGTAATGTGAGGGATTCAAATGCATAAATAGTTGAGTGCATGGGATATCTGAGGCTAAACGTACTGAATAATTAGCTTCACAGTAATCAGAAGCAAAATACCCAGCATTTGAACAAGAAATGGTGGCCTCTTTTCTGTGTACAGACAAAAAATGAAACAAAATTAACTGGAACACAATCTCAGATAGGCTTGGATTCATAAATGAAAGAAAGAAAAAGAAAAAGGAAAAGAACACAAATTCAACAACTGAATCCAATGCCTCTGGTAGGTTTCACATTTAGCATGGCAGGATCCAGGGAGAGTGGAGCCCAAACATATTTTTGCAAGGTTTGTTGATGTATATTATAGCCCTTGAGAAATTGTGGTAATCACCTGTCTTCTCATTAAGCAGTCATGATACTCTCTGCTTCTCACATTATGTTGTGGAGGTTTGGTAAAAAGCCTTCATCCCCCAACTTTTAGCATATGGTTACACTGCTTAGTGCTGGCATGAAAATAAATAGCAGCAGTTTGGGACTCACGCTGCTTTTCTGGTTGGTTTGTTGTGTTTTTCATGTTTGCTGTTGTTTCATTATAACAGCCTGGGTAGGATATGGGGTGCTTTAGCTGAGAAGAAATTGGTCATTCATATTTTTTTTATTCGTGTTCCTAAGGCATGTTGGTCCAATCATATTAACTGTAAAGACTGAGCAGTGATTAATGAACCCTTTGGAGAATGTGGGTGAGTTCTGTTTCCCATTACATTCTGATGAGTACAAGGACAGCTACCAACATTTTCAGAACGTTTGCTAATGCTGCAAGCTTCAATATCTGGGACATTTCCTAGGCCCCGTTAAAACAACTTGGATTCATGTTGACAGACCATATGCCTTTAAAAAATAATTGCCAACCAGAAACACTGGCCATGGGATCTTAGAATGCATTCACTTCTTAAGTCTCATATTGAAAGATGCTGAGAATGCTGCAGCCCTGGTTCTTACTGCTTAGAGCTACTTCCCCTTGGGACTTCTGAAAACTGGCAGAATGTGTTGCCAGCCAAGTATCCAAAAATGACTGTTTGAGTCATTCAGCAGTAAGCACCCTGGGGACTCATCCAGGCTTCCTGTTCTGCATTTAGGCAGTGTGTAATATTATAGGGGTCTGGATCCGAGTGTCTTATGAGCTATGTAATACACTAGATATTAATAGTAGTCATAACTAAGGAACATGGTTTGGCTGCTTCTGATTTCATAATTTTCAAATCTTGCAGAGCTGAATGTAGAAATCCAGAGTCTCTAGACCTCAGCCTTCATTATATGAGCAGCAGGCAATCCATTGCAGTAGTTATTCATATATACACAGCACTTCCCCACAAAGTAAAATAAAAACTATGAGAAGGAAAGAAGATACTTGATGTAGTGTCTGCTGTTTCGTTTGCTCAAATGGCATTTATAGCTCTGCAGTGTGCAACTGGAAATGAGGCTTCCTACTGCCAGGTCCAATGCAAACATGCTGGAAGGTACAATTTTTTCCACACAATTCTCTTAAAATGAGATTGCCTGTAAAATTTGTATTTGGGCACTGAGATTATCAGCAGAGTTTAAGAAATGGTTAGGAGATGCCCAAGCCATCCATTCAAAGATCATTCAGAGATCACTCAAAGTCACAAGATTTATTTAAAATACATAATAACAGGGTTCTTCTCTATTTGCCATCTTGCCTGGGGGTCAGACTTTTCAGCTTTAGATCTTTAACCAGGCTGATGAAAGACTACTTTTATCAAGGCAGCTGAAGGTTATGTGTAGTCATGTGATTGCATGAGTTAGCCTTCAGACAGAAAAGCAGATATTACACTATTTAGCAACGTGGAGTAGCATTATTGTCCTTTTAAATTGCTTTTCAGCACCAGTGAAAGATGGTATTTCTAGTAATTCTTCCTAAGAATATGAATGGACCCTCTTGTTGCTGTAATCTTAAGGAATGATAATGTGTCTTCTCTATAGCCACAGGGAGATCACATTTTGCAGGATGTGGGGATAAAACACTTCTTAGAGCAGCATGCTTGTGAGTGAATGAATGCTTCCTTAAGGAAACGCCCAGGTTTCTTTGCAGGGTCACATGTGTGTTAAAGCAGCACTTGCAAAATACCAGCCATGATTCAGGCACTCTCATGACTCTAAAAGATTAAAAGTGAATGTTGCTGAGAACAATAAGGAAGAACAGTGTGTAACCATCCTCTGTTTAATCTGCTCCTGATGGCTCATCCTCTGTGAGCAGCAACATTCATGGTAGTAAAAATGGGGTCTGAGTGAGTTGGTTCCAAAATCTCCTTGGTGGCTTTGCTGTATCCTGAGAGCCACACATACCTAAACTGTAAAATGCAAAACCTCTGTCAGCATTTCCTCTCCACTGAGCCTTGCAGAGGGAACTGGCAGTCAGCACATGTGGACCTCCCAACAGGTCTACAACCAGTCATGTCAATGGCCACATACTCCAAAGCACCTGAGTTTAAGGTCAGGACTTGGAGCCATGTGAGCCTTACCTGTATAGGGAAGGAGTATCCTGACTGCATCTGTGCTTTATTTCCATTCTCCAGTATGCAGGTTAAACCAAACCAGAAAACACTAAATTAATTAGACTAATATACTTTATTTCTCCGTGTAGAAGTTAAAGTTGTATGCATACATCATTATTTTATCATTGTCCAAAAGATAAAACATACATTTGTACATCAGAAAGTGGCATGTGATGAACTTATTTTGGCATTTACCTGAAATAACAGTGAAGACAGCAATTCCAGATAGAACTTGGGATAAGCCGCTTTTGTTCAACTATGATCTTGTCTATAAACCTTAACTACTGTAGCCAACCCAAGCTACACTGGCCTGATGGTTGTATTAACCTGAGTTAAGATTCCCCTTAGTTTTGGGGTTTGGGGGTGGGGTTTTGGGGTGGGGTTTTTTTTGAAGGGTATGTTAAAGAATCTAAATTGCTTTCATTCCTTATGGACAAAAGGAAAGCAACAGCAATTAGAAAAACTAACAAGATAGAGCAGGCTAGTTTTAAGGATGGGGAAACTTGAAATCAGGATGACATAACATTCTTGAGGTCACACCAGAGCCCCCAGCAAGGCAAGGGTTAGAATGTAAGATGTTCTGGCCACTTTTCACAGTTTATTCATGCCACAAAACATGTATGAGGGAGAAAAGAGAGAGAGAGGTGGCTGGTTTATTCTTGAGCCTGTGTGGCTATTTCATCACCAGTCTGTGTCTGTCTGCAAGTGTTCAGACACGGAGGGCTCAGTTCTCCTTTTTGGACAGCAGAATTCAGGTCTAAGCCTATGGATGTATATGCTCCAAGACATACCCTAACCTTGGCCCATGCATTGCTGTATAATGTCAGAGCACATAAACAATCTGCAGTGATGTAGGGACCTTACAGGCTGCAGAGCCCATGTGGCATCATGTTCCCTGCAACAGCAAGCACCAGGAAGCCATGAGGTTTCAAATGGCAGCAGAAAGCAGCCTGTATCCCAGGTAAAGTTTTCACAAGTGAAATCTGAATTGTATAGGTCTGCAAATTGGACTGACAGTTCAAGCCCTAGTAATCATTTGGGTGATGACTATTTTCATAGTCATTCAAGTATTATTATTGAAGAAATTCTGGGGTACCTTACTGTTTTTTCTCTTAATTCAGTCTTATTCTTCTAATACATCTTCAGTTCATGCACATTTTCCTTCTACTGTATTTTTCTTCCTTTCCTGTGTCTCTTTCTATTGCTGTTTTTCCTTCAGCCCACCTCTGTTCACTCTGTTCTTTCTACTCTCCTACCAGATCAGGTATCTCATCAGTGTACACTAACCCAGGTTTTTTGGTATGTACTGCTGCATGCAGTATGTGAAACCACATGGTGTGATAGAGAAACTGTGTAGAACTATGTATTTATTTTTGTTGCATGTGTGTTTATTATAATACCGTGAGGTCTCAAGTAGAAAACTACTTTAACCCAGACATGTTAACCTCGCCTAGCTGTCCTTCTTCTAGCTCTGCCATTATTCAGTTTTTTATTGATGTAGACAGGCTGGAAAGTGCCTAGATCTGAAGGAAACATCATTAAATATTTTCACCAGCAGTCTGGCTGACATAGTGCAGCAAGTGCATAACCCAAATCAATGAAATGACACAAAAGCAGGCTTCACCAAGCAGTGTTAGGCTTTAAGTATAACACTTTTTATGCTTTCTATCTATTTTCATTCCACCTTGTGATCTTTTTCAGATTATCACCACATGCACTCTAATTTGAAAAGTCTTCTGAGTCAATTGTTTTATCTGCATTTTTCCAGGAAAAAGCCTATGTCATGGTCCTTCTTAAATAATGCAGGATTGAGAAACCAAGAGGAAGATGATCAAGACAGCTGCATTAGTTTGACTCAATCAATTTCTTTTAATCAGTGCATATACTGTTTGTGAGTATTTTTCCTAAGTCATCAACAGTTGAAGCTAATTCAGTCTATTATCCGTTGTCAATTTCAGATTGTCAGTCTGTTTTAGCTCTATCGGTACAACCAAGTCAGAGTAAAGAGTATGAATGGTTAGACACAAAGCTTGGCCAGCTGTCCTCTTCTATGAGCATAAGGATCATTGTTGAGATTCTGAAGGGAAATAAATGCGTAAAGAATTATTATTTTCCCATTTAGGCCTTGAGGAAAATTACATTGATCAAAATGGAAAGAATGCCAGCGAATCCAATGATGGATTAGGACGATTGTGCAAAGACAGATCTTCTCAGTTACTGGCTTTGGGAACACCTAGCTACCTCAAAATAAATTTTTTCCTTTTCCACCCCTATCCCCCATCCTCCTTCCAGCAAGAACTGTTTATAGAGGGGTGCAGCAACCCAAGCTTTCTGCTTGCTGACTCACAAAAGAGCTGATCTATAGAAGCCTTCTTATTTTGTTCCTCTTTGTAAAACCTAGCTTTTAGTCCACTTCAGAGTAAGTGCTTCAGTGGCTTTCAGGAAGCTTTCAGTGGTTTAGATCAGGCTCACAGATTCTGTACCAAACAACAAAAGCGTTTTCAGAATTCTTTGGGGTATTTTTCTCTTTTGTATTGATGCCTTCTCCAGCCACCTAGAAACAGAGACTAGACAAGAGTAAGGGAATAAAGGTAGGTATTTATTTGAAGGGCCTTCAAGGTACACCCTGGGGAGCCAGAGGCTGCCTCCATAAAAAGTGGACCCCAAGATGGACGACAGGTCACGAGTTCTTCACACCTTTATAGGTTTGGTTCATTTGCATACCACAGTTAATTCTCCAATTAAAGCCCCAGTTCAATGATGTAACTCCCCTCAGCTTGCTCCCCCCTTAGAGTCTGGTTTACACATTTTGGGCCTAGAAGAGCCTGGCTGTCCTTGAAGGCAAAGCCTGGAGAGGCTTTGTTATGTCTATCTTGCACGAGAGAGCAGAAATTACAGGCTACAAGGAGCTTGGAGTTACACTCTAAGCAGCACAGAATTTGAAAAATACAAAAGTTAAAACCTAAGGCATCAGTATCCATGGGCTTTTTTTGGAGGGCAGATCGTGGGATCAGGGAGTCTCCTTCCAAGTGGCTGAAGAGCTGGACAGAAATCAGGGATGTGGGTGGGAAAAAGAAGACTGAAGAAGGAGAGAAGCTTTTTGTGCACATATTATTCTTTTCATAAGGAGGAGAAAAAAAGGGGATACTAGAGGATAAGATACTTGAGGAGAAAAACTGAAGTATGGGAATGAGCATGCTTTAGTGCAGAAAAGAAAGGAGGGAGCTTGGCAAGAAAATATGAAAGAGAACAAGACTACTAAAAAGGCATCCACATAGAAAATAGTTGCCCAAGGTAAGAGGTAGATTGCAGCTCATGTATGAGTAAATATAGAAATCACAAATTTAAACAAATTGGTGCATAGTGAGTGTAGCTTTTCATTTGTGGAGTACCTAAAATAGCTTTACTAGACTTCTTTGTCCATTTTCTCTTCAACTGCTAAGGAATTTGTGTCATACCAGCTGTACCTTAACCAAGAGATCTGATTTAAAACCCAAAATGGCCATAATGAAGGGAGGAGAGGGAATAATAAGTGTATGTGTATGGCTCCTTAAGTGTGTATTTGACTGTGTCCCATGATTGTGTCTTGTGGTTTTATTAGAGAGAGCTAAAGGATGATCCAGTAGATGAGACAGATCAAGAAGAACTTAAGGCTTTTTCAGATAACTTAACTCTTTCCTAAAGGTGGCCACTTCCTGTGTAGATACCTTCAGAACTTCCGCTCCATGGGTGAATGTTAATACCCAGGGCTATTAAGTTTTGCCTCCATTACTTCCTTTAAACCTTGGCTATTCAGTAGTGTTGATCAGCTGTCTGCTGTGGACATTACTGGGAGATCCAAGCTCAAACAGAAATACCTGGGTTGTGAAGCTGTGCTGGCCAGCCAGTGCACCAAGGCAACAAGAGAGAAACAAACTATCTGCCTTTCTTTTTTAATTTTTTCTTTTCAGTTCATTGCAGTTCCTCCTTTCTTGTGGTGTGTGTGGGGACACCTGACAAGAAGCGCTCTAAAAGCTGCTGGTGTTCTGGAGATGGTGTTTATGGGCTCTCACTGTTGGTATTAGCAGCCAGCTGGGTCAAGTGGCACAGACCAGAGCACTCTTGTTTTCTGAAGGTGTTTTCTTTTGTAGGGATCATTAGTGCAACGTTACGCTCATTGAGTAACTCAAACAGTGAAAACTTGGACTGGTTTTGTAGCTATTTACATTAACAGTGTATTTCAGTGATTTCCTTCTCAGGGCTTAAGGGAACGTGACAAATTCTTGGTAGGTCACCCTAGCAATGCTTTTCTACAAAAGTTTGGCAGCTCTTGAAAATCTGAGTCACGTCCTTTCCTGTTTCCAAGTTTCACTGGTGAACTCCCTCTTGGTACTTGGCACCTCCCCACTCCGGCAGTATCCATGCATACCTGCACACCACAAAACATTTCTCAGACTCTCTGAAGTGAACTCTCTTTGCAAATGTTACAGTATTCTAAACAGTCAAGGTCCGTTATTGAGCAAAGCTCTAAATAATACTGAGCTTGCTTCCCTTGGTTTGTTGTTATTAACTTTTTTTACTGATTACATTCATAGGAGTCAACTAAAATGAATTTTGAATGAAGATGCTGCAAATTCACCTGTAAATTTTCCTACAAAATTGCTGCAATTAATTACAAGTAATTACTGCAAGTAATTACAAATTAGCAAGTTTACAGAATCAAGATTTGCTTATAGGCAACAGAAGTACAGGACAAACAGACAAACTTAGTCTAAAACTGTGCTATTACTTCTGATAATTAGGTTTGGGTCTTGCTTTTTACATAATAAATTTTTGGCAGATTTGTTACTGACAATTGACCATATTGTGTTTTGTAACAAAATATGTACCAAGATAAACCATTAGGTGCAGCTGAGCCTCCATGCATACAAATAAACAGCAGAAAAATTGTATTGTATGTATGAATAAGTTTGGGGTTTGTTTTGTTTTGTCATTTTAACACTCCTGTATCATGGCCATTTTATCCCCATAGTTGATAAAGCACACTAATCAGCCCAGGTAAGTGTGAGTCTCACCATCCTGCACAGGTGAAACCTGCACAGAAACCCGTACCAATTTTGTCAAAAAAGCAGCTTCTTTAGCTGAAAATAAGAACCAATAACAATAAGAATTGCTTTATAAACTAGGGTGGGGAAGAAAAGTCCAGTGGTGGTTTATTTCTCTTTAGATTGGTAATTGCAATGCCTGTTCCTTTTCTGCTGGCATAACTATCAAACATACTGATCAAATAAGTGTTTCCTTACTCCAAAGTGGGGCATCTTTCATCCTTAATTTTTTTTTTTGCTTTGCAAGAAAAAGAAAGGTTTCTTAAAGTTCATAGTATAGAATTTAAACATGTACATGGGAGTAGAATTGCTTCAGACCCATACCAGGATGGTCAAGCCTGCATTTTGTTTGTTTGCTCAGTATTTAAATCAGCTTGGCTGTCTCTTTACTGACTCTGAGGACTGTAGATACACTTTATCTTAAAGATGCTGGTAGAGTAATTCATCTGATTACACCTCTGTTGAATTCCAGTTTATGGTATTTGAGTTTAAGAAGTTCTCTCCTAGTCAAAGGTATGTGTTGGTTGTTGGTTTATATTATTTTTTTCTCCTGTTGTTTAGGAAAAGCTGGTTTTGCTCAGCTCAACAGCCAAACATTGAATCTCCAACATTCTCAATAAAACTGAGCCCTAAAAAAGTGCTAAAGCAGTAAGGTGAAACCAGCTGTACCAGTGGTAATACTAGATATAGTTTTGCAAATCTCCACATGTGATTTTCTAGTTTTAGTTGTATGTAGTTGTACGTAGTTTTAATATTTTTTTCCCTTTTGATATCTTCTATTCTCATGGCACATGTTTTTGGAAATGCATATTTTTAAAATCAAATTTTAAATTAATAAGAGGCTTGAAACTAGCCACTGCAATATCTGCAGACAATTATTAATTACCTCTTCTTCAGGCTTGTATTTGCCTGTCTGCCTTTCCAAAGAGACACTTCTGATGCTTCCCAAACCAGAGGCAGGAAGAGAGAATAGTCAATTCCCATCACAGATTACTTGGAAAATTGACATTTCTGTTTTAATTCCAAACTGCAGTGAAAGATAATTGCTAAGCTCTCCACAGAACACCAATCTGAAAAATGTTGGCTTGCTGATTCCAACAAATTAGGACTGGGGAAGATTAAGAAAATGTGGTCTTCCAATTTCAAAAGCCTCTGGGCTTGCCATAGAAGCTGGGGCTTATTTGTTCCTTCCCTTTCAGCCCATGCAGTGGGATAGCAGGAGAGGAAGAGGAGCATCTGAGATTCTTTGATTTTTAGACTACTGGGGGCAAGGAATCTGAAAATCCTGGGCACTCCTTCCCTGAAGGGCTGCCAGGATCTGTTTGGCTCCAAATATTCCTGACTTTGAAAGCAAACAAAATCTGCTAAAGAGGCTGACTGCAGGCCAAGACACTGGAAGCACTCCCCAAAGTCTGTCTGTGGAACTTACGAGGATCTTAATGAGTAAGTCAGCAGGAGTTCAAGCAGGATTGCAAGGGAAAAGTGCCCCTTAATTTTGATTTAAAATGTATTAATGAAAAGCTCACTAACAACTATAACAGTAGATGAGGAAAAGCAAGCAGTCTGCATAGCTGAACATCCCAGGGAGCACTGGCAGCAGTGACTGGCTGCAGAGTCAGATGCAGCTGAGGCTTCTCACACAATTTCTGCCTCTTGGTGTCTCACAGTGACATCACATCCGTACCAGCTTAAAACTAAACTGATCCCCTTCCTTAGTTTTTCAGCTACAGTTTGCCCTGATCTTCTTATTCCTAAGCTCTGAAATGCTCTCAGAGTCATCTGACAGTTGTCCACAGGACACACTGGTGGCAGCAGCTGAAGACAGATCTGAATCATGATGTGTCTGAACTGAACTGCAGTGTTGGCCCAAACTGTCTTTTTCAAGACACTTTGGACATAGAAATTATTGTCAAAAAGCAGGTAACATTTGTTGAAAAAATTAACTAAAACTGTGTAGTTTTAAAAAAACCAAACCAACCCCTTTTCATCAATTTTGAGGCTTTCTTAAGTCACCCTTTTCCTGTCCCTTCATATAGCCTTGTATTCTTCCTCTGTCTTTGCCTACTGGTCTTGAAGACCTGAAAAATCAAGATGTATGTCATCATTTATGTGGGAGCAGTTTGGTGTCTTGGTTCAAGACATGACTGAGCATATGTTTTGAAGAGGCCAAACAAATCACCTTTGTTGTTTGTAAAAAGCAAAAAGTTTCCACTTAGAATGGCACATGACATCATGCACTTGCATTCAATTTGCAGAAGCTTCTTAACACTGAAAGACATTTTGATAAATCTTAAGATAATCTAAAATAATCAGGTAAGTTCTAGTAACAAGTGATAGTTAATTTGGTATGAAGGTTTTAGTAATCATCCACTTTGCAGGCATTTTAGATGGAAGAAAACCTGTTCAGAAAGCAGGCTGTGTTACCTCCCATGCTGAAACACTGTCTGTTCACAAGCAGATACAGCACTGGATAAACAGAAGAAGAAGAGCAGGCTGTTGGAATAGAAAACTGGAAACACAGGAAAGAGTAAAGGCAAAAAAGCTCAGCCTGGACAAGGTAAAGTCTTATGAGTCCTTTCTGAAAATAAGTCTTTAATCCTTGGTATGACTTCTGCAAAGATCACCTCTGCTTCTGTCAAAAAATGAAAGGCGTGTAACTTCTGCAACTGTTAGCATCCTGTGCTACTTCATTCTTCTGCAGAGGTCACAGGATCCTTCTCTCCAATAAAGTGAATCTGTTGACTTGCAGTATCAATGATTCAGGTTCTGCTCTCAAACTTCTCTATCATCATCTCTGTTATGCTCTATTTAAATCACCAATTGTGACTTCTTGCCAGCAACAGTGGCACAATAGTACTGGGGTAATTGTCATGTTTATGGTCATGACCCTTCAACATGATGAGAGTCACAAGAACATATCTACTTGTGGGATGTGAACTCTACTGTTGATTTTGGATTAAACTTTCTATCACCTAAAGGTAGTCACTTTATAAAGCATTCTCTGGTTTATCAATTCAGCTCTAAGTATATATTTAAGCAAATCTTACTGGCAACCCTCCACCAAGGTTGTCTTTGTTTGCTGTGGGGGTACAAGGCTAATTCATGGCAGCTCCTACCAAGCACAGTAATGGGAAATCCTTAACAGAGCTATTTATTTAGGTGGAATTATTTTGAAATAACTATCATATATGTGCATTAGAGTTGATTTAAATAGAGACTTCTGACCATCCCAAATATTGTGCTACACAAATTGGTCTAGCTCATGGGACTACTGCATAAACTGGCAAAGTGAAGCCATTTGTCACAGGTAATTTAATTCTGTAGTTATCTTTTCCTTCTTCCTATATGCCTGCAGAACAAGAATCTGCTCTGGTTCAGAGCAGATTCATAGGAAATTGAAAAGAAAACTGAACTTTCTAATTACTAAAATGGAAAAGAAGAAAAGAAACAAAACTAAACAAAACCAGAGAGAATCTTCAGAAGAAAAAAAAAGTGCTTGTTAAAATAGGCAATGAGGTGGATTCCGCTTTTAGCTGTGAATAATAGAAGGGCAGTGCCTGGTTTTCACTTCCGTTGCAGTGACAGCTGGGCTTCACTTGTACTTGCTGGAGATACTTCCACATGGTCAATACCAAATTCAACAACCAGTTTAAAAGCACAAGTAATGATGCAAACATCTGCTGTGCCAGGGCAAGAGTAATATAACTAAAAGCTACTTAATTCTGGTTATATTTCTGTAAGAGAAGGTGTGAGTTTGTGGCCTTTTATCAGCTGGGTTACTACAAGCACTGTCCAGTTACAAAAAGCTCTTTTTTGTGTGTGTATTTGTGAGTGTTCTGACTTAGGCCTTCCATGCTTTCAAGGGAAGAAGGAGAAAGGTGAAATGCATTTGGCTTTAAATGATGTCAGTTTTATGGGGTGAATCCCACCCTATAAGGCATGGCCATGGAACTTTGCACAGGGAGTTTGTTGTTCAAAAATGTCCATAAAACATTTCCTTCACACCCCACCAATTTATGTTGTGCCAAGGGTCTTTTCAAATGCTTTACAACAAACTTGAGAGTTGTAGGGAAAGGCCAAAGAGCCAAAGGATAATGTGCCCCAGACAGAGGGGCAGAAAGCATGGCACGGGTACCAAATGAGTCTGCAGGTTTCTGCTATGGCAAGGGATTTGTTAAATTCACAGTCAGTTTGTATCCCCTTGTTCTTCTGCCAGCGTTGTTTAACTGCTCTCACAAGACAGACTGTCAGTTCTCGATGTAACTCTTCTCTGCATCTTCTCCAGAACTGCTTTCTTCTCGAGTGTGAGAGCACAGATCATACACTGTGTTCTGGGGGAAGCACCACAGAGAGTTCTGTACACTTGCATTACTGCTTCCCTGCCTCTACTAGGGAAACACTAGCTAAGGCATGTTCTCCTTTTCTGTGAGTGGTTGAAGATTTATTTCTTGTTTACTTCAATAATCTTTTGCATGTTCCAGCTCATTCAACTTTTGACAAAACTGGCCTTAATCCTATGCGTCTCTACCCAACAGCTATCTTTGTTGACCAGGATTGTTTGCTATTTCTGACTCCTAAGAATCTCTCTGAAGTGTTTCTAGTTTTTTTTTCTCCCCATTTATTCAGGTCTAAAGTGTTTCCCAAGAAGATTTTTTTCTTGCCAGGAATATATACATTGGGATAGTTTTTGTATCTTTGAATCTTTGATCTAGATGTATTCCAATCTCCCTCCACAGTCAAGTCTTCCAGCTCTTCAGTCCATGTAAATTTGCAAGTGAATTTCCTTAATTTGACCGTTTGCCCTTTGCTTGTGTGTGTTATTCTGTCTGTGGAAATGGAAGCAGTTCCTGAGTACTCAGCCCAGTGCAGGTTTCTATGACTTTTTTTTACTGTCTTCATTGCTTACAAATTTGAGGATGTCTCTTTTTGTCTCAGGGACTACTGAGAAGGAATCTGGCAGCTATTACACATGACTAGCTGGGTCCAAGTTTATTATTAGAAGCATTTGTTTCCCAAATAGTATCTGGGAAGTTAAAGTTGGTCATGGCACAATTCCCAGTAGTGTTTCTCTAATAATATTTCAGTGACAGACCTCTTCTTGCACCATTATATTTTAGCTGCAGACAAGAAAGGCCAGGTTTCAATGATGTGTCCAAATCAAAAACAACCACTCCCCAAAAAACAGAGGCTGTGAGCAGGTGGCTTGGGCTGCTGGAAGTGGAGCTTCCTGTTTCTGTACAATGGGGAATTTTATGATGAATGAAATGATGGTGAGTTAACTGACAGATGGCTTTTAATAAATTGCAAAGATCACTTGATGTTTTCCACTTGCATGGATGAAATGGCTTAACATTGAAATAGAAGGAGTATTGTACTAAGATTGCATATGGCTTGGATATTGGCCTGTTGATCATATCTGCATGGGTCAGGTCTAGCTTCCATTTGGAACAGGAGCAGAGCAGTAAAAAAGAAAAGTCTGATCCATGAGCTATTGTTCTCCTGAGTTACAAAGACCAACCCGGCCTTTTCTGCCATAGAATTGCTCTTTTCATCTTGGAGTGCCATGAAGGGAGGATTCTTTCTCCTGTGCCACCAGCCCAGTTTTGTGTGGGTTCCTACTGATTCTTCCAACCTGAGGCAAGTGACCATTTGCTCACTAGCCATGGGCATTACCTGGCAGAAGTTTTAAGTGGGTAAGTCAGTCATGGAAAGAAATGCATTTAAAATTTTCCCACATTTTGCCTACATCCAAGACTTTGAGTGCAACTTGAAGTCTTAAAAGTAAGAAAAATGCAAAGCACTCTTCTTCTCAGCCTATGTCTGTATCTCATTGAAAAAGCTTTCACATATTACAAGACTTCTAGCAGTTTGTCATAACATTTCTGATTTACAGTGGCTCACCTAACTTCTCAGCCTCCTTCTCCCTGGAATCTAACTATTTGTATTGCTTTTATAGCCCTGTTTTGTGTACTGACTAGCTACATCATATTTTCAAGTAAAGACCCAGTCTGAAGAGTACCTGGCAGAAAAATGGTGCACCTGTTCCCAGAGTTTTGGCAGCAAACCAGTAAAGAAATCCAGGCCAGTTAACACTGGCCAAAGAAGTGGGCCAAAAGTTTGAAGTGGAAAGGTTACATATCTGAGAGCTGCAATAGCTGCCTGAGCACTTGTAATAATGACTTAGCTGTACAGGTGAAGCCAGCAGGACAGGACAAAAACTTGGGGGTCTGCAGGCCAGAATCAGAAGATGTGCTATGGGGAGCCAGTGAGAAAAACAAGGAAGTCTTTTTCATAAAATGCACAGAGAAAGAAACTGGGCATTAAGCAGTGTTTTAAATGGCAAAGGCATCTTACATGCAGGCCTTCCCTTGGAAAGGATACAAGGAGAGTAGGTCCTGGCACAGTACTGTAGGACTGACAGAGCTATCATAAAAGGGCAAGTATTTCATCTTCCAGAAGCAGCTTACGTCAGTCATCCAAGCATGCAGGCCAAGTGGGTAGGGACCCAGAGCCACAGGATCAAGGACTTCTTGTTCTGAGCTCAGAGCCCTCCTGCATTTGGCACTGGGGCTGTGACCTAGCAGCAGACTGCAAGTAAGGGTCTCCCACCGCCCTGCCACGCCCCTCAGCTGGTTACTCCCTACCGTGCACCACCCCACCTCTCTCCTTTTCCCAGATTTCCCTTGTGGCAGATGCCACAGCCGACATAATCTGGGAACAGCAGTCCACTGCATGCCTGCGAGCTACAGGGAGGAGACTGCCTTGTCCCAGGCAGATGGGTAGGAGAACTGGATCTTGAGAAGTTTGTCTCCTGCCCGGGGAGGAAGCAGCAGCTCTTGCCTGCTTTGCTGCTTTCAGCACTAGGAAGCTTCAGTTTGGGTTCCCCTTGGATATACACAGAGATGGAGTCACACAGTATGCTGCCATCCATTGGGAGGATGAAGGGACAAGTGGCAACCTGAGTTCCATATGACAGTGGAATTAAATGGAAACTAGGGAACAATTGGTGGGATGAAAGCTGAAGTTTAATGTTGCTCTTGACCTGGTGAAAACCACAAGGTGCTCAGGACACGTTTTATCATTTTTCAAACCCTTTTGCCTTTTCCTTCCCACTGTTTTGTTTGCAATGCAGGTGGATGTGCTTTGACCTATTTCTTCCTCTGCACATGCTAATGAAGCACAAGAATGCCTAATGCCGATTAGATAATGTATTTCTTTATGGGTTTGTAGATGCTTACATATAAACACATGCATTAAGAGCTTCACTCCGGTTGGCAAATAGCACTTCCTAATGTGCTCACCACTCCAGATTGCATTTTACTGGAGTAAAAATAAAGGGAGGCTGTCTCAACCTACCTTGGTTACCTCCATGACATTTCCTGCCATCATGTTTTTTTTGCTGGTGTCCTGTCTCCCAGATTGGGTAGAGGAGCACTGCACAGCCTGGGGCAGGAGAAAGCACTGTGCAATTCCCAGAAAAGGCAGGCCCTGGAGACTAAGAAAGCAGTCACAGCCTGATGTAGTTCTTTGGTTGACCAGGTCTTGAAAAAGTGACCTCAAACTAGGTGGGGGTTGAATGCTGTGAGCTCATGACAAATACTGTGGGTTCTGATGAGATGTGCTACAACCACTAAGCAGATTTTTTACCGCTCCTGGGACAGGCTTCAGCAAGTTGTGTCCTAGCAAAGAGTCTCTGGAAGAAATATCATGCAACCACAGACTGGTGACTAAAGCTATGTAAGGACTGGTGCTTACCACAACTGGAACTGTAAGTGCAGTGAAGAGCACCTGGGGGCAGCCCCGAGCACCTGGGCAAGGGGACTGAGAGAACCTGTACAAAACAGAGTTGTGCTGAGACAGGTTTTGGAGCTCAGTAGCAGGGATTTGGGTGTGTGTGGGACTCAGGGCAGTTCTCATGGTGTGACATAAAGATTAGGATCAGCTTGTGATGGTAGGCAGTAAAGCTAGAATAGATGGGTGGAGAAGGGATCCCAGAATCACAGAATATTCTGAGTTGGAAGGGACCCACAAGGATGTTGTGACAGTCTGTATTTCTATAAATGCATTCATCTCCCAAAGTAATTAATGAAGGGTGACAGTTCCGTTCCATTTTAGTTGTAAGACCAGAAGTGTATGATAGATGTGGTGCATTGCCTACACACAGCTTGGTTAGTCATCTTTCTTACTGGATTGATGGGGAAATCCTTTTGTGATGCTGCAACTTTCCATTCTCTTTATTCCTTGTTCTCTCCAGTTTTGATTTTCCCATGTTCTACAGTTTCCCCTTCCATTTCCTGTAATTTTCCTCTTTATTTTTCTATGATTTTCCAAGCTGGGATAGAGGCCACAACATTTTCTTAGTTTAGTAGCAGCTCAGGAGGTACATGGTTTCTCCTAGAACTAAAATATGACTACATTTTATTCAGATTTTAGTTATTGCTTAAAATTTAAAGGTTTATGGGGATTTTGTGTTTGGTTTGGGAAGAGGTTTATGTCTCAAGAGTGTTGATTTTCAACTGAAAGAGCAAATCTGTTGACTCTTTGGTCTCATGCATTTTATTTGTTTGCAGGAGCATTCATTTGACTTCCTGCTAGTCTTCCATTTCAAAAGCATTTTGAAAGATTCTTACTGTTGTCAAATAATTTGTTTGCAATAGACTATATTCCAATGATTCCTTATCTTTTCCTTGTACTTTGTGCCCAACAAATTCATTGGGTTGCAGATTAGTTACTAACTTTCTGCTTGTGCAGATTATTTGGAAAACAACTAGGAACTAAACTTTTTTTGTACTATATTAATTATTTGAATTGCCATTTGAATCCTTGAATTTAGTTCAACATATTTATGTAACAATAAACACCACCTTTCATTCTGTTGCTGGTGCGGGACAGCTACAGTTGTCAGAAGAAACCAAAGTGAAATTACATTGCTGCAAATTAGATTATTATATGACTTGACCAATGTAGTGCAGTTTACTCCAGATAAAGATGTATAAAGCTACCTTAGATGCAATTCTTTGTATTTTTTACACACACTGCCTTTAATGGAAGGGAATAAGACTGTGACCAAACTGTATCTCCTATGGACTTGGGGCTGCAATTGTGAATGCCCGCCCTTTCCTAGAATTAGATGCCTTGTGCAAGAACTTCGAGAAAATTGACAAGCACTTAACTTGCAGCCAGCTGTAAAATCAAATGACTTCTAAGTTGCCACATGGCACCACCACAGGAATGAACATTGCATGTGGCTTCAGAGGTGCACCAATAACTTGAGCTGGCCTCTGAGCCGTGGCTCAGTCCTGGCCACAGTACATTCGTGTTCTTCCTCCTGTGCCCTTCAGCCTGCCCAGAGATCCCTGCTGGACTGTTACAAATACCCACCTTAGCCAGTGTGAAATTAGCTCACGCCCGTGAACTCATGCACAAAAGATCCAGCTGCAGCACACACATCCTGTCCAGAACAGAGGCAGGAATAGCATCCATTTCCTCAAGGTTTCCTACACTCTTCTGTGGTGAATAGTCCCAACATCTTGTTCTGCAAAAATCTGGCACATCCTGAGAGTCCATCCTGTATCCCAAACAAAGACAAGGCTTTGCAAAATAAAGCAAGGCCAGAACAAAATAATACTGGACTACATAATTTAAGACTGTCCTGAAACATACGAGCACGGGGACTGACAGGAAGTCACAAAATCTGTCTTCTAGTATATCCTAACGTGTGACTCCTTTGTTGTGCAACCTTAATGATTTTTTTTTTTAATTGGTTGTGTGTCTATGATAGCTAGGTGAATTGACGGGTAAGGACTGAAGAGCTGACAGCTAATGGGAAAAAGATATAGCAGAGTTTAACTTTAGAAGGCACATGATATAGCTATATACTTGGAAGAAGCTTGGTTTTGTAAAGGGCAGGATATGAAGGGTGTAGACCTGAGGAACCTCTTGGGAGAGGGGAGAAAGTACTAAGGTATTTTCAGCTCAAGGGAAGACAAATTACAGAGGACTGAACTTTGGTTCCCAGCCCAGAACACATTGGAAGTCATCTCGGCAGGCCAGGACAGGGATAGTCCCTAAAGAATAGACAAAATTTCCCAGCTTTCGGTCTGTTATTTTTATTTTGTGTACATATAGGCTCTAGAAAACTGCTGCTGAGAACAGAATCCACCCCTGGTCATTCCCAGTGACAGCCATCAAAAAACAGGAGCTGCTTTTCCAATCAAGGAAGCATCTTGTTCTGATACAATGCTAAGAACATACTGTGAGGTCACTGAAACATCATATAGAAAATTTTCAGACTGGAAGTGGTCAGAATAATAAAGATAGAAACAGGAGAGGACAATTAAATTATTAACAACCCCTCAAATTTCTTCTAGCATGATATACTCCTCTGGGCAAAATACAGCATTGATGCAGCACAAGATTCCAAACAAACTCATTTTTTCATTCTCTTTTATCAGAGGCAGAATTATTTATTAACTTTCTTTTGAAATAGCAAGGCCCAGCCGCAAACGGTTGGGTGCTGAGATTCGGAGAGAAGATTTTCCAGGAGTGCACTGACTCCCGCCTGCGTTGGGGGGAGGGTTTTCATTCTGCTCCTGGCAGCAGCTCCTCAGGGGGGCAGTTCTTCCCCTGAAGGCTTTCCCCTGGGGTTTCATGGTAAGGGGCGAAGGTACGTGCCCCTGAACTTAGGGTAGAGTCTTTCCAAGTTGCTTGGCTCGCACCACCAGCCCCCCTCGACACACACAGGGTGACGATTCGTTTCTCAGTTGGATGGTAATTCCTGGAGGCTGGGGGTGGTTCCTTGCCCCCCGCAGTGCAGGTCTCCCACCCCCTCTGGGGCTGGCGGGGCGGGGGAAAGGCTCCTGCCGCCGGCCCGAGGAGGGGGGAGGAGGAGGAGGAAGAAGAGCGTCTGCAGCTTCGCAGGGAAGTCTGTCAGAAAAGATAGACTCACTGCTGAGGGGAAGACGTAACACCGCTTTATCTTTCTTCACGTGAGACTCTCCTCCCCCTGGTAGGCTTTGGTCTAAGTGGAGGAGGAATTTCAGCAGGCTCGCGCTAAGCAACATTTCTGTCTAAACACACAGCGTGCTTCCTCCTACGTTTTCTCTTGCAGATGGGGCTCAGCTGAACAAGCCCTCCTCTTGAACCCTGTCGTAAGCACCACCATGCGGGAACCGGGCTGGAGTTGTCAGAGGCTGCAGCAACAGCCTGGGCGGCCCTGAGCAGAAGCGACGAGTTCTGTCCTCTTCTCTGGGATGATTTAAACATTAAAAAAAAGGTGCTCTGTTGACAACCGGTAAGTGAACACCACTTCTTTGTCAAGTATAGGTCTAAACCCTTGCACAGGCTGAGAGGATCTTGTGGATGGTGTCTGAGCTCCTAGGACTGGGAGCGCTGGAAGTGCTTGTTCCCGAGTTTGCCGGCGTCTCTGCCGCGGGACATGTGACGGTTGTCGGGAGATGTTCCACGGCTGGACACGACGGATCTCGGGGGTCATTTCCAACCTTAACCGTTCCATGATCTTCTTGCGACATTTCAGACGGGAGAGCTTGTAGCTTTAACCTCATTTAGAGTCTGTATGCATGCTTCCAATGTTAAAATCTCCTTCAGGTGAATGCTGATGGCAGCAGCTGCCAACAGCGTTGTTATTCAATGTAAATTACTGCGTATTCAACGGCAGAGCTGGCTATTTCAATACATCAGCGTGTTCCTCGGTGAAAGCATTCAAGGAATTAAACTGAGTTTCCAGAGGGATGGAGCCTGCCTCTACAAGCCTCCTTTGAAGAGAACACAATTTTAATCGGTTTTAAGAGCTGGTGAGATGAGACGTCCCAGACCTTTCCCAGAGATTCCTGGGAACTTTACGGGAAAAAAAATCTTAACACGGCAGCGTAGCCAGGAGCTGGTTGCCGGAGGGGATGAGCCCGACAGAAACCGAAGTGCCACCGCCCCCCGCATTCCCGGCGGCGCTTGGATGCGCCTGATGCCGCAGGCCGGCGGCCGGCGCTGGGGACCGGGAGCGAGGCCGGGCTGAGGCGCTGCTCGGGTCCGCATGCGGGGCCGGGTGTCGCCCCCGGCGGGCGGCGGCGGCCGCGGGGAGCGCGGCAGGGTCCGGCGGGCGGCCGGGGCTACTCAGCACACGCAGGTAGGCGGCTCCGGGGCGGCCGTGAGGGAGGGAAGGGGCCGCCCGAATATCCCCCGGCCGCTCCTGGTGGGCGCGGGGCGGGGGAGCCTCCCGCCTCCCCCGGGCTTGCCGGAGCAGCCCCGCTCGCAGGCCGGGCTGGCGGGCGGAGCCGCCTCGGGGCCCCCCGCGGGCGGTGAGTGGCGGCGGGCGCGGGAAAGGGGGTGCGGGGCCGGGGGGTGGCGGGCCCGGTGCTCCGGCCCGGTGCTCCGGCGGTGGCCGAGCACGGCTGGGGGAGGGTGGGCTCATGCGGGCAGCGCAGCCCCGCGCAGCGGGAGCCTCCCGGCGGGGCCGACGGTGGCTCGTAAGTAAAATGAGTGGAGATTCGTGGCTTCTGCTAAATTGCTTGGGTCCCACCGTTTTGCTATGGCTGCCGGTCAGGCAGGTTTGGATAAGGGATTGCTTCTAGCCAGGGTACCGAAAGGGAACTGCCCCTTGCAAATGCCGAAGGCTTCGGGGAAGGAACAATGGCTCTGTGGGTAGACTCTGCCTTAAGCTATGCAAATCCATTATTTGCATTTTAGTAAAGAAACAAACGCTGGAAGTTTTATGTCCAAAGCCTTTTTTTTTTTTTTGTTAACTATTTGGATTATTATTTGGCAGTGGGGGTGGTGTTTCTATTTTAGCTTCTATTTATATTCTATTTATCTTAGAGCAAGCTGTGAGATGAGTCTTGCTGTCCTTCCCCAAGTTAAAATTTCCAGGGAAATGAGCGACTGATCTACTGAGATTTGTCTGTTGTGTTGTTACTCAGCTGAAACTTTCTATCCCGTTTTCTTCATTTTTTGTCTCTTCACGCACGTTTTACTGAGCTGTTGCTCATGTAGTTTGGTTGCAGAACTATTAAGAAAAAAAATGAACTTGGTGATAGGATGAGATCACTTGTTTTAACCTGCTGAAACAATTCAGTTTTCAGCTGAAGTGTGTGTAAATGTTACAGATAAAAAAAAGTATGTAAAATCTGTGTTGTGAGTAGTGCCGTGGTACTAGACTGGTATAGTCCTAAACTGAACTAAATTCGGAGAGGTGTTGAAGGAAAAGGAAATGTGCATGGAACAGGGTTTCCTACCCATCGACATGCAGTGCTCTTGTCTGACTAGGTCTCAGAAGTGATATTTTTGAGACTAAAATAAGTTTCCTTCCACATGTAAAATTACACCAGCTGTATCTTTGGTTTTTATTTGACTTAAATAAGCCTGTTTACCTTTTTTTCCCAGCTTGATGCATACCTGCTTCTTTAGCTCATCTGTCTGTGCTGAACTGAAGCAGTCCATTAAGTTACTCTTTAGGCTTATGGCTGTTATTAAAGTAGCAGAATTAAAGGTGGTGAAGTCTCAGATCTCCCTAAGGGTCATATTGGCTTTAGAAGACTTCTGCTTTGTGGGATGTATGAATCATCCCCTGAGGCTCATGAGTTGCCTAGTGTCTTTATCTCTCCCTATTCAAAGGTAGGAGGAAGAGTTCTCTGTGGAAGGAGTTGCCAGTCGGGGGTATGCCCATGGGAGCAGCTGCAGTGTTCAGTAGGGACACAAAAAGCTGAAAGCTGACAGGAAGAACACCAGTACCTGAGTCCTAAGTTATAAAGAGATGGGGAAATTGGTGAGTTACAGTGTTTTGGCTAGACCAAGGTGATTGACAAGACATGTTGATATGTACTCTGTGTGCTGCTAAATAATGGCTTTAGCAATTACACAGGGAAGTTGCCTCACTGAGGAGGGAAGTACAGCAGGTGACGTGGTGACAGGTCTCCTTTGCAACAGGAAGTGCTTGAGATGCTTCTCTTTCACCTCCTTCTTGAGACTTTGATAGCTTACAAGCAGAGGCAGTTCTAGAAGATTTTCAATGATTGCTTTCTTCCTTAGGTGTTTATTTTTGCGTAGAAGCTGTTAGGATAGCTTAGTTGTGCCATTAGCACTTTTATCTCGTGCTCGTTCTCTTTGTTAGTTTCTGGGCATGCTGTGATTAGTGTCTCTTGGTAAAGGGTTGATTTGTCTTCCCTAGACAGGTTTGGAAAACTTAACATAAACCTGCTTTGGCTGATTTGTGGTTTTCTTCTTGCCTGTTGCTTCATATGCTCCTGGGTGTTGATTCAAGTACATTGGCCTGGAAGAGGATGCAGTCAAATGAAGCACTTGAAGATAAAGCTTGCGAGACCACCATGAGTCTCCATGAGGTTGTCTATACCATTGACTCAAAGGGACTTTTGAGGAAAGGCTTTGGGTTTAGTTTGGGTGTTTTTATTCCTCTGCAGTGTGGCGTGAACTGTAGCACAGGATCTTGCTTTGTTTGTCTTTGTACATTAACATTAAGGTTATTTTACTTACAAACATAAGAGGTGGTGTTTGCCTTATGTATGATGTGAGGTACTCTGCTGTGACTCCCTAGTTAAATGCATTTTAGGAATGGGCTGAAGACTACCTGAAATACCTTTTTTTGTGGATAACTTTATAGATGTTTGCAGTGCGCTGACTAAATCAGTTGAAGTGTGCACTGTGTGTTAAGGAGGGATTTAGTTTTTCAAGCTTATGATGTAATTTGTCATTCATTTGGATAATTTATTCATCAATTTCTCTAGCCTCATAGATAAGCTAATAAATAATAGGGGGTAACTGATTTATGAGGTAACTGAATGTACAGGATTTTTTCCTTTTTCAGAGTCTATTTTCTACTGTCTATTGACTCAAAATACCGAAGCTTTGTAGCAGAATAAAACGCCCCTGAACTTCCCCTTTAATCCAGTTTCTTCTGTTTCTGCTGTGGGACATGTGGTTGCTTCTGTACCTATTCACAGCCTTCAAGGG
Source organism: Monarcha castaneiventris obscurior (assembly GCA_026261815.1). Taxonomy (NCBI): domain Eukaryota; kingdom Metazoa; phylum Chordata; class Aves; order Passeriformes; family Monarchidae; genus Monarcha; species Monarcha castaneiventris. The sequence goes on from JAMPIT010000575.1 coordinate 26,384,252, forward strand.
AAATGAAAATAAAACTACTCCTAATGTATTATTGGTTGCGTGAATTTTCTAAAGCATTAAATCTGTCCTTCATTCTCCTTCTACAGAATAGCCTAAAATCTCAGGTTTTCTTGATTTGATGTGTACTGAGGTCTGGAGGAAAACAGGGTGTGAAAGCTGTTGTTTCCTTTAGAAGTCACCTTTCAACAGCTTTCACTTTGCAGTTTAGTGTATTAATCACTGATCAGTAGCTGATATTTGTACAGAAAGGTTGAAAACTGATGGGCAGTCTTAGCTAGTGTGGGCTGTGAAGCAAAAGTAGGGAACGTGTGGGTCGCATGCTTTTGAAAAATGGATTGAGAAAACACAGGTACAGAATGTGATTAAATACTCTGCAGCAGTGCTTCTTGCTGTATTTTGTACCTATCATTCTAAAATACCATGTCTTTTTTAAGTTCATTTTGGTCAGGTGGGTTGGCTCTTCAGCCTTCTGGGTTGGTTGTGTTTTGGTCTCAAAGGCAAAAGTGAAGCCTTGGTATCCCATGAGGAAGACCCTTTACAGCAGTGTCACAGAGGGAGAAAATTGTGAGTGTCCCTGGATAATACCCAAAGTTTGTGTGGAGCTATTCGGTTGCCTCTGCTCCAGCCCTAGCAGCAGCACTAAAATGGAAGTATGGTGAGCCAGAGCTGTTTTTTGCATTCTGGTGTAAATGGGAAGCCAGGAAGAGTGAGGTAAAAGAGTCGAACACCCTCCACTTGCCCTGACTGGGAAGGGAATGCTGGAAAACCTACGGAGCGAGTGGATCCTCCCTTCTGTTAGGAGGGCTGGAATGGAGTAATCTAGGAACTGGTTTTAAGAGTAGGCAGTAGTGAAATGAAGGTCTGTCTTAATCACTGAAGCTCTTAACATCTGTTGATTTATACTGGAAGTTTCCATTTCATGAGCTGCAGTATTGCTTTCTTTTGGGCCACTAGCCAGTAGGAAAATTTATTTGTGAGGTGTGTGGTTAGCAGTCTTAGATTTCCACAGACTCTTCAACTCCCTTTTAAAAGAATAGTTTTTAGCCCTTGTGAGCACAGGTCAGAAACACTTAAATAAGGATCAGCTGCTGCAGGGCTCAGAAGACTTCTTTGTCAGACTGGATCTGCAGACTGACGTTTGCATTGCAGTGGTATCCAGGCACTGCTTGTTTTCCCTGCTTCTCAGAGTTCTGAGGGCAGCAGTGAAATGAGAATGGTGTGAGGGGCATGAGCTTACCTAGAGCCTTAGCAGAGGTAGGCACAGGAAATGAGATAGCTATTTAATAGTCAATACAGAATGTGTGTGTGTGTGTATGTATAAAGTAGAAATTGCGTCACATGTGGGATGAGGGGAGAAGTCCTTTTCTCAGGGTAAGAAAGAAACTGAAGTTGTGTTTTTGCCATAATATTTTTTTTTTTCTCATGTAATTGTAGGTTACCATAGCTCCCTCCTGGGCAGGTAATTTTTGGAGGTGGGTGCTGACAGTTTTTTGCCGACACAGTGACGTATGTGGGGGAAATGACCTGCTTGGCAACAGGGGCATGCGAGCACCCAAGCATAATGCAAGGGAAGAACCTGTGAGTTTTTCTTGCTGCGGTGAAGAGACAGGAGTATGTTTGCTGCCCAGGTGCTGTTGCTGAATGAAACCTTGTTCCTCATTTGGCATTTAAAATAGTTTTCTTTGAAGAATTTCCTGGTTCTTTGAAGTTACGGAACCTGCCAGTCTCTATCATCCGCCACTGTCAAATCTGAGCACCCCGGAAACATCATCTCTATCTCTGCAGTGCTTTGGGTAGTCTGAAGTTGATGTGTGGGACTGAGACCAGGAGGAGGTTAGTGGTGCAGATGGGAGATAGGCTGTAAGGTTTGTTTGAACACAACATTTGCACAAGATTAAATGGAGCCATAATATTAAATCCACTAGGTGAAGCATGGGAACAAGCTAGGATTTGTCCAGATTGCTGAATGTGCACAAGGCTTGCTGGCATGTGGTAGCTAGTTTGGATCATGCCCCTTGTGTAGACAAGTTATTGCCTTCTCATTTTATATCTGGGTTTCCTTTTTTATTTTTTTTCCTCCTGAAGAAAACTGTTGAAACTACGGCTAACTTTGCTTGGCCAAATATTTTTCAGTATTTAATAAGGCAGGGTGACACTTGTTTCAGCTGAGAAACTGCAGTGCTCTATAAGCCTGTCCTTCACCCCCTCCCAGTTTTGTAACCACGCATGGCAGTTTTAATTTTCCATGCTCAGAAAGTTGAGATGTGTGGGTATGTCCATGAAATGCTGTCCCTAAATAATCATCTCCCGCTGTCACTGCTGGAGACGGAACTGGGCTAGATGGACACTGGTCTGATGTAGCAGTGTTTCTTGTGCCTTCATTGCTCACCTTGTGCTGTGGAGCACAGGCCAGGTGTGTAAACTGGGTTTTGAGCAGCCAGATGATTAAAGTGCTGGTTAGTGTATGTACCATTTGTACAGTTTCTCAAGAGTGACTTCCTTTTCTTGCAGTACGTGTTAAGGAAATACTGCTACTTCATTTTAATTGAAACAATTTGAGTGGAATAGTTATTTTCACTGTTCTGTGCTAATGGCACACTATAATTTGTTTTCAGCTTGGGACATTGGTTTGTAGATGGCTTAGCCTGCAGCTGTAGGTTTTGTGTTGAAGATTTTTAGCCTAAGTTGAAAATGTTGTTCAGAGCTTTGCAGAAAGAAATGTAAAGTGAAATAGAATATCTCATTCTTCAATTTTCACAGAGAACATTACCTATAATAAATACTGGTTAGTGCTGACGTGACTTTTTGAAGCTGGGTGACTGAAGTCAGCCAACACTACCTGTTAAGTGGTTGAACTTCACACTACTTTTTTGGGAAATTTGGACACTTACATGTTTGTGCAAGGCATTTCAAAATTTGAGCACTTTTTTTTCTCAGTGGCCAGAGGCTCTTCTAATACCTCTACCACAGTTGTGTGATATAATGATATAAGATATAATGAAACCAGATTTTTGATGTCCTTCTGTTGTATGTGCTTTCTGATGTTTAGTGAAAAATGAATTTATAGGGTTTCTTTGTTCTACCCAGCCGGGTGTTTAGTTTTGCAAAACTTGTGCGGGTCTCAAACACATTAAGTTCCTAATCTCTCACATTTGACTGAAATCAGCCAAAGGGGCTCACAAGTTCTGTAGGGGAGGAAAGAAAGGGTATGCATGCACGCATACAGGGTATGGTTGCATAAATCTCATTTCATGCTGAGAGCACATGTGCTAGAACAGAACAAAAAGCCTTTTACTGTATGGCATTTCATGCTCTAATGGAGTTCTGCATCATCTTTGGCATGAATAGCAATCTGATAGGACATGGTGATGCTGGAGGGTGAGCTGTATTTAGTGTGGTCAGGGTGGCAAGAAAAGATGTCAGTAGGCAACACAGCAGGTGCAGTGTATCTTGCTCTAGAGTACTTAAAGTTTTATGCTGAAGGACATATTAGACTTCGTGTTTTATCCCTGGTGCAGCATGGGCCAGTTTGGTGATGGGAGAGCAGATCTGTGCCACGAAATCTGTTGCCCTGCTGTGATCTCACAGGGAGGTGAGCCCTATCTTTCCAGACTCTTACTCTCTTCTCATCAGAGGAGATATCTCACATGCAGCCCTGAGCATATCCAATGCTCAGAAAAGATCAGGTAAGGGAGGATAGTTAATCCGGTTAAAGTTTCTGCAGTTCTGAAGAAACTCCTCTTCATTTTGCTGTAGCATTTAAGGACTGGTGAAACAGAACTGAACAACAAAAACAGATGCTCTATTTCACCTACAGCAAACCAGACTTGGATTGTAAAGGAGCAAAACAAACTGGCAGAGGGAGCTGTGATATCCAGGAGAAGGCATCGTGTGAAGCCATTGCTGTAGCAGAGACCAGGCTGTGTGTCTGCAGCCTGCCCTCAGTTTCCTGCCTGGCTGCCTTTGTGCCTCCTTGCTCTGTCTGGGCTTCTAGGCATTTTGGCAACCCCCAGCAGGAGGGCTTGTGAGACCGGCAAAGAAGATGCGTGGGTGGGGCGGCAGGCACCTTGATTCCTTTCAGTTTTCGGCCTGACTGTCCTTTTCAATTAAAAAAAAAGGCAAAAGCAAGCAATGCATCAGTTTTCAGTTTTGGGGAGGAAATGGGTTGTGTTTAACCTTCAGTGAGGATTAAGCTCTGAAAGTCCTCTAAATGGGTGTCTCTGTGTAGCACTGAGAAAGCATATAAGCTTTCCCAGCATGCTGTAGTGACTAATGTAGGCAGCTTTCCTCCCAGACAGATGGCAATTGAAGATTACCATCAGATATAATTAGCTTTCCTCTTGCACAGGTAAGAAAACTGAAGTGCATAATTCAGGGCTATGAACTGCACTATAAGATGGATGCCCATTAAAAGTTTGCACTGCAGTACAGACTGTCGTAGTATCATTTTGTTGCTCTGAATACACAGAGCTACAGAAATGGACATGTGCAAACTTTTCTGCAAGGAGCTGAATTCTGTTACAGCAACTAACAGTTGCTCTGTGAACAATTCCAGTTCTGGTTTTATGTTGTTTATCCTGCTCCTTTGTTCTTTGTTTTTATTATGAGTTTGATTTCAGTTTTGTTTAAGGAAACACAATGAATGATACTCTAAATGCTGAACTCAGATAACGCTTTCATCTTTGTTCCACTTGGGAAGCTCACTACCTTACAAACAATTTCTTTTTTCTTTCTTTTTTTTTTGGTGGGGTTTTTTTTTGTTTGTTTTCCTTACATTTAATGCAAGTGGACTCACTGGTAACCTTTCCCATTCAGAGAAGATGCCAGGGCTTTACACAGTGTTAAATGTTGTACAAGACTACATTTTTCTACAGCACTGTGTATCTTGTAGCTCTCAGTCCTCAGGATATGCACTGATGGAATATTCTATGTGGTAGTTTTTCCTTTCACATTTAAGAAACAAAGCATTAAAAACCTTTAGGGGATCAGATACAGGCTCTGTACAACAGTTCTTCGTGAGTTCTAAAACATTTTTTGTCCACAAAGTATTTTCACAATTATGAAGCTGCTCATTAGATCTTTTCTTATGGGTGGTTTTGTTATTGTAAATAATGTATTTGAGCTTTGGTGCTAAGAAAACAAAGCTGTGTATAATGAAGGTTTGTGAAAATAGTCTTAACGTTTACAATATTCACGCTTTTCCAGTTTGGCACTGTCAGTTTGGGATTAGTTTTCTAATGGTAGTCAGCACTGAAGTGTTGTGTTCTGATTAATTTTCATGATCCAAAGGCGATGTGAATGCATTCATTGGGAGCACTGGGAAATGTAAGGCATTAACATTAGCAGAGAAGCTGCTCAAACTGCTGGTGTCCTGCAGATTTCTCCTGAGCTGGCAGGATCCCTGCTGTGAGAAGCTTCCAGGATTTTGTAGTAGTGTGGGGGTAAGTGCTGCCACTTATCTCCATTTTACTCTCTCCCTCCCTGAATTAATTTAGCTTTACACTTTTCACTTACTTGTTTTGCTGCATTCCTGAGAATCCCAGAGCTCTCGTCTGCACAGATGCATTGCAGCAGATTGACTTGCAGAATTTGCTGTTGGGGTAAATTGCATCACAAACAGCTGGGGATTTAGGGTTTTTTGGAGGGGTGGTGGGGGAGGGTTTTCTTTTTTTTCAGGGTTTTTTTTTTTCCCTTTGGCAGTTGAGGCAAGACAGGGAACAACGCAGCAAAAACGAAGAAACATACTGCGTTTGGGACTCTGACTACAGAAATGCTTGGCATGTTATTTAAATGAAAATTCAACTGTTCAGTTTTGTGTGCTGGCCAGGTGCATGTTAACACCTGTTTTCTGGACCTCTTAATCTATACAAACCTGTGTAATGTAACCTGTTCCTTTTTAAAATATGGTAAAATACAGACAATAAAAATTACAGTAAAAAGCTGTGCCATCTGATGATGGCAGTCCTAGTGCATTTGAAATTCATCATTACTGGGGTTTACAAATGTTACTGTGAAAACTAGTCATACAAAAAGCACCTGCTTCTATTTGGGGACAGATTCTGACACCAGTATGGATCACGATTTATAATGTTAGTGAAGTGAGAAAATAGTCTGATCTACTTGGGGTTTATTGTCAGTGTAGATGGGGAGCATTTACTTCTTCAGGTGCTGGTAGTGAAGCTAGTAAATCGGCCCTCTGTTATCCTTCGGAAGAAAAATGGCAACAAAAACCCCACCACGTTTTTCCCTCTGCCCTTGAGAGCCCTAATTTTGCTTGTGAGTGGGCTTTGGTGTTGTGTTTTTTGTGTGTGTTTTGCTTTCTTGGATTTTGGGAGGGGGATTTATTTTAACCTAGTGTTGAGATTTGGTTGGGGTTTTTTTTCCCCACTAACTGACTGGTAGATTTAGTTTTATAATTCAAGCCATGTTAGTGAGAGCAGTGGTTAAATCACTAGCTCCAAATCAGCCAGGGTGTTTTGGATATCCTAGGCATTGTCAGAAAACAAAGTGTGCCTTGTTTTAAGGTGAACTTAATGCTGTAGTGAGTGTGCACATGTAATAAATACAGATCACATTTTCTGGTTGGACCTTTATTTGTTTAGATTGATCATAGTTCCTGGAGGAAAAAAATGGTGAGCCGGATATGGTTTGTAACTGAAGTGTTTTGGAACCTGACTAATTCGCCTTTTTCCAGCCATTTCGCCTTCCACTTTTTTCCATTTTTTCTCTGTGGGAAACCTAAGAAGGATTGCTTGTTTGACCTCAGTCCTCTGACTCTGCAGGCACTTGTGGACAAAGAACAGTGGTGTGAATGAGTAACTGATGTAGTATTGGGTTGCATATCTTTCTATTAATAATCTTCTGTTTTTCTAAGCATTGTGTAGTATTTGTGTGGTCTTGGTTTTTTTAAAAGGAGGTAAAGAAGCAAAACAACTCAAAATCACAATGCTCTATTCCTTGCAGGAAGAGCAGCTCAAGTTGACTGAAGCCTTTTAGTTGTACAGGTTAAAGTACAAGAAGAAAATGACCTGAGCTCTGACTCCCAGAACATGTTGCATGGCTTGTTTATATTTCAGTCCCTTCTGGAAAAAGAGGTGAAGGAAAAAGGGAAAGAGACTGGGAAGGAACAGTGCTGTCACCACAGCTTGCAGGAGGAGCTGCATGGATTTATAGCACCCATTCTCTGTTTCTTTGTTCTTTCATGTATTATACAGACACCTATGATGTGTAATATATAAATAGCAACCTAGCTTAGGCTGGCTAAAGCTTTAAAGGTTAATCTGGGAGAACGTAAGAGGGCTAGGAAAAAATCTATCAGCTAAGGTTGTATTATTGACTGTGTGGGGGGGTTTGCTATATATTTTTTAAGATACAGTTAGAGCTGGATTTGTTACGTTTGGTTAAAGCTTTGGGAGTTGAGGAGGCAGAGCTGTCTGTGCTCAGCTCATGGTTTTGTTTGACTTTTCATGCACAGGTTAGCTTTTGACCAAACCCTAAGTAATTGTTTGTGTTCTCCACCGCATCTCTGTGGTTGCTGGCCATGACAGAAACTGCTTGTCTGTGTTCCATGTCCACAGGAGGAAGAAGGAGGGAAAAGAAGTGAAGTGTGTTGGTGGGAGGGCTGTAGGCAGTCAGGAGAGGGAAAGCGTATGGAAAGGTCTGTTCCTAATTTAGATGTGCCTTTGCATAAATTGGCCACTTCTTTCTTGTTCTCCCTCATCTCAAGGCACAAAAGCAGGCAAGAAGATGAGGCTGTGGACTTGATTTTGCTCTTGATTGTAATTATAGGCAAGGTTTCTGGAAATCTGTGATACTTACAAAGCACCAGTTAGATGAGAATCTAGTTAGTTACTGTTCTCCTTCCCATCAGAGCCACAAGTTGGATTTGGATCTATCCAGGGCTGACATTTAACTTAACAGTGTTTAACTGTGTGTCCATTATTGGAATGGGTCCTGAGCCATCTTGGAACATTAAAGAATATTGTTTTCTATCGTGGAGGGGAAAAATAATTAAAAACAACCCTTAACCAGATGAAAAATATCAATCCGGTTATCTGGTTTTTGTGCTTGCAGTTTTAATTGTGTGTCTGCTCCATGCCATGGAGCATGCTGTCACCTTGAGCTGGTGCCAGGGATCCACATTGCACTGTGATAATCAGCCAAAATACTAGCTCAGATCTCAAGGGTGGCATAGCAACCCTGTGATAGCCCCAAGCTGGAGGTGACATGTTCTGCCTCTCAGCAGGGCTAAAGAACTCAGCCTCAGGCAGTTCACTGAATACTGCTCTTATTCGAGGGCCATTTCAGTGCTACCTAATGCCTGTGCTCCCTTGTATTTTGCTCACACGGATTTTGTGCCAGCGTGCACTCACTGGCTGATGCTTTGTGCTTCTGTTTTTCATCTGTGGAGCTGGTATTTCATGTCAGTTAGAAGTGATGTGAAATTTTGCATCGGTCAGCCCAAAAGCGGTATCTCTGTGAAACAATGCACTTAATTGATTGTAGTGCCTCAGAGAACAGGATCACAGTGTTTTTGGGGGGTTTTTTTGCAGCCAAATTGGGGCCTGTTTCAGTAAGCTTTAAAAAGCTTGTAACTTGACCTAGGCTTGTCCACATGCCTTTTTGCTCTCCAAGAAACAGGCTGATGAGTGTATGAAGCCTCTGATTTCTTTCTGATTCTGCTCCCACTGCGGGGTACATAGAAAAGCTTCTGGGTTCTCAGGCATGAGGGAGGGGAGAGGAGTGAAAAGGGAGTTACACCACTGAACAGATGATACCTTATCTAGTGCAGTAAGAACAAGGGAGTCTGAGCATGGTGATGAGACTGTAAGTCAGGACATGCAGGCATTTTGCAGCTTTTGCCAAGCCCTCTGTGTTGATGACTTTGTCTTGGAAGGCTACAAACTTGTGTTTTTCCAATCTTGTTTGATCTGATGAGGTCAGAATATGAGGGGCTGGAGACGAGGTTTGGAGAGCTGTGGCTGCTGCATTGTCTGTTTTGCCCAAAACACAGACATGGAACTGTGTTTTTTCCTGGGCTTGCCTGCAGCCTTTGGGGAAGGGAGCTAACCTTCCTCTTTCACCAGATATGCTGTCTAGGTGAATTAGTATTAGAGGAGATGAAAGTACAATAGATTTAACTGTACTTGAAATCTTTATCACTATCCTTTAGCCAAAGGATATGCTTGTGTGGGAAGAGCTGCTGAGATTATGACTACGTCTGCAAAGCCACACAAGAGGGAAAGTGATGCAGAGATCTTGTAGACTCTGGACAAAAGCAAACTGAAATAGTGATCATCAGTGAAAAATAACAGTTAAGTCACTTTTTCCTTTTGCTTGGCCCAACGGGCAGTTATGCTCTGAAGAACAAAATACCAGTGTCTATTGTTGAAAGACAGAAATGGAATAAAAGAATCCTGAATTGTCCACAAAGTAAAAAATGTATTGCTGTCTCTTGTGGTACAGAATATGTTTCACCATTAACAGGATGATGAAGGGAAGGGAGACAAGCACTTAGGCCCTAAAACCTATCTATTGCAGCCTGTTCTGAAATACTGCACGAGGTCAGAGATGGGCACAGCTCTAGTCTGTGTCTCCACAGTAAATTAATGTCAACAAAGGCTACAGTTCTGGCTGTAGGAGCTGATAAAGAGAAAGGATTGACTAAATCTATTAAGCATCTCTGCTGCTGTGATGTCATAGCTACTGGACATCATTGCTTGCTGTTGGGTACTTGGAGAAAAGGTTATGTTGCTATTTCTTTTCAGGCTTGCTGCAGTATTTGGACAAAGAGGAAACGATAGGGGAAACATTGGAAACTTTCTTTAACAGAGAGAAGTTGTGTTTGGGGAAAGACCATCTCTTTTTTTTCCAATTATCTGCATACTGTGGAAGTAAAATGGGTTGTTTGGTGTGCTCTTGGAGAGGAAGAAGGCATCAGTTGTCACAGTCAGCAAATTGTTAATCTACTGCTTATACCTATGTTGCTGGAAGAGATAAGGGCAGAAAGTGTCCTATCTTCCAGTGCACGGAATAGCTTCAGCAGCAGCTGTGTGTATGTGTGGTGTGATGCTGGAAGTTCTTAGTGACATTTTGATACAGTGAAACGTTAGGTTTTTTTAGTGTCATGGTTTCTACAGGTTTTCAGGAACAGGAATAACTGCTTTGGTTTGGTGTGGTGCAGGAGAGGTTAACAAGAATCTTTTCCAATTCTGATGATGTTAAAAGTACAACTTCAAAACCAAGTCCGTGTTGTTGGAGAGTTAGAAAATAAGTTTTAATTCTGAGCCACTTTGCTAGGATAACCTAATACATCTCACTTAAACAATATGTCTGAGGACTTTGTTTCTTAAACTAAACTCAAAAAGAACATTGGAAATGATAAGAATTTCAGATGCATGGGAGTGAGGGAAGGCACTAGACTGGCTCAGCCACTTCATTACCTCTTAGACTGTGCAGCAGTGCTTTGATGTAGTCTCTCTGCAGCATTCCCTTCCTGAAGAGGGGGAGAATTAATGAACAATGCAATCGCACATACTTAGAGCAAGAACTGGAAAAGTGAATGGTGAATAGTATTTCGATTTGGCAGAAGAAATACATACATATTTGTGCCATAACACGCTCACATTTTGACAGCTTAACTTGAGAAACATGATGATGTGAGAACTCCTTCCTCGATTATCCTTTTTTTGCACAGTTGTTTCACCAGGCACATGCTACATCCTGACCAAAAGGAAGCAGTGCTGCAGGACTGGTGGTCACAAGCGCAAACCCTCAAAATACTGACTACATCTTAAAAATCCTGATGTTTCTTTTTAAACCTTTAGTAGGTTTTAATGTGCTTTTTCTGCTGTCCCTTTAAATTTCAAGGTCTGCTCAAAGCATATTTTCAAGTTCACTTCCTCCCCCACAACTACACAGGATAGGAGTCTGAGGTCTCAGTGAGCTGAAATTTTCAGGCTGTCACTTAATGGCAGCAGCAAAGAACTTACATCGTTTTGTGACAGTTTATGGAGATAAGACTCTTTGAAGCTGCATAGTATTTAATTTCGTAGTAACCACTTCATAGCTGAATATTTGTTAACTCTGCTTCAGTAGTAGTGGTAGGTACTTCACAAAATAAGTAGGACACATGGAAAAGCCTCCTGCATTGTGCTATTAACACTACTAATTCTTAAGGAAGAAAGGAAGGAAGGCTTAGGAGCGTTATCAAAGAAAGATGATGGTAGTGTGGTCATTTGATTACCCAGTCCAACAGCTGTAGATTCCTGCAGGGTTTGTTCTGTGGCAGGACTGCATCAACTGAATGTGTAAGTTGGAAGATAAACAGAGGCTCTGAGATAGTGGCTTACACCACACTGTACTAGAATAAAGACTAAATGTAAGGAATGATGTGCCTCTGTCAAGGATGGGGGTTCCCTGCTTCCACCAAGGGAAGAAAATATTAGCCTCAGGTCTTATATAGTTAATAGATTATACACCCAAGTGAGTCTTTCTGGTGGATTGATGGGAGCTTAGGGGCATCTATCTGTCAATAGGAGATGCAGGCTGATCTCTCAGGTCTTCTTAGTACCATAAGAGAATCAGTCTTGTCTAATTCTGTAATTTTAGCTCTCTCCTCTGGGAGAGGTGGGAAGTTGACCCACAGAAGTTAGCTTAGATTACTGTTAAAAAATGCCCATCAGTTTTTTGCGACCCTTATGCATCCCATTGCTTGCTGTCAGAAAATTGACCATCTGTCACCATGATTATCAGGCAGGGTCATACTGGGTTCCTTGTTCTTTTCATGATGTAGATCACTGTAGGGCTTTAAGAAAGAGGAGGAAATTGAATAATTGAGTTCCAGCTTTGTCTTCCTTGTTTTGCTTAACTCTAACTAACCTTGACCTAAGGGAGGGAACCATGGCCTCAGTCACTTGGGTTGATGGGCTTAAATCAATTTGCTGGCTCTTGTGTTGAAGTAAACTAGAACGGAACTGCCTCTTTCTACCTGAACTGTGCCTTCTCAATTCCCTATTTTCTTGCGTCTCTTGCTATGGGAATTTTCTAGTGCAATATTTGCATAGTAGGAGTTTGTTTTCCTTTGATTAACTTTCTACAATGCTCAGCTGTTTTAAAATAGGAAGGAAGAGCTGGAAGATGCTGTCACCATTAAAAATGGACCCAGAATAATTTCTTCTGTAAACAAGGTAGTGGTTCTGTTTACTAAGCCAGACTAAGAAAGACATTCTTCTTAGTGAAGACTTTCTGGCTACAGAACTTTCTCTCAAACATGGAATGAAGCCAGGCGCTGGGGGCTGGGATGGTGAGAAGACACCTATATAATTAAAGACCAAGGCCTAAAGGCCAAGTTAGGTACGCTCTTAATGATGGGTTGTTTGGAGGTGGGGTGGACCCATTATCACATGTGTGCCAGGCTGAGTGTCCTGCATGAAACACTGGAGGTTGTTACAGATCCCTTACGATCCTGTTTGAAGAATGATGCTGACTTCTGTTCTCTTGTTGTAATGATTTTTTTCCCAGGCTGTATGAATATCTTTGTAAATACTTCGCAAGCAGAACAGTTTTATTTCTCCTCTGTGAATACTACAGTTACGAATAATAATTTTGGTTTTTAGTAGATCCTTCATGGGCTGCTTTTCCTTGTCTTTTCTCTGTTTTGTAGCTTGGTCTGACTCTTCAGCAAGGTTCTTTATTACATGGAAGTCAGCAAAATCAGCAATTTAATCAGTCGCTAATTTAGCAACTTTATCTGAAGAGCTGGTTTTTTATGTTCTGTTCAACTGAAGTTTGCATTGATTGAATTAGGGAGTAAAGATGAACACTTTAGTGGGATGTTTTGCTTTAGTGGGATGTTTTGGCAAACCTTTTGAAAGCAGGAGGGGGTAAAAAATACTAATAGTGAAAGGGAGGAACTACTGCAGAGAGCAGTGTGTTTTTCAAGTAAATAAGAGCATCACTTAGTTTGGACAAGATCATGGAGTCCAGCCATTAACCCTGCACTGCCAGATCCACCACTCAAACATTGTCCTGAAGTGCCACATTAGACATCTTTTAAATACCTTCAGAAATGGTGACTCAGCCACTTCCCTGGGCAGACTGTTCCAGTGCTTGACAACCCTTTCAGAAAATTGTTTTCCTTATACGTAACCTGAACATCCCCTGGTGCAACTTGAGGCTGTTGGCTGTGTCTGCTTGTCCTGTCACTTGTTGCCTGGGAGAAGAGACCGACCCCCACCTTGCTACAGCCTCATTTCAGGTATTGTAGAGCCTGATAAGGTCTCCACTGAGCTGCTTCTTCTCCAGACACTTCACCGGCTTTGCCTTTTCTCTGGGCTGGCTCCAGCACCTCTGTCTCTGTCTTCTAGTCAGGGGCCCAAAACTGAACACAGGGTTTAAGGTGCAACCTCACCACTCCTGAGAACAGAGGAGTGATCTCTTCCCTCATCTCGCTGACCACACTCTTGCTGATCTAGGCCCGGATGCTGTTGGCTTTTTTGGCTGTGTGGGTACACACTGGTTCATATTCATCCAGTGTTGACCAGCACTCCCAGGTTCTTTTCTGCCAGGCAGCTTTCCAGCCACACTGCCCCCAGCCTGTGGTGCTGCATGAGGTTGTTGTGACCCCGACAGAGGGGTTCAACTTGGCCTTGTTAAACCTCCTCCAGCTGGCCTTGGCACATTGATCCAGCCTGTCCACATCCTGCCGTGGAGCCTTCCTGCCCTCCAGCAGGTCAACATTCCCACTCAACTTGGTGTTACGTGCAAACTGATAAGGTGCACTCGGTCCCCTTGTCCAGACCATATCTTTTCTTTAAAAATATTGAACAAGACTGAGGCCTAGGAACCCCACTGTTGACTGGCTGCCAGTTGGATGTAACTTTGTTCCCCACCTCTGTTTGGGCTCAGTCAGCCAGTTTTTTAGCCAGTGGAGAGCACACGCATCCAAACCACAAGCAGCCAGTTTCTCCAGGAGAATGCTGTGGGAAATGCTGTCTAAGGCTTTACTAAGGACTCTGTATACCACGTACCATACACAGCTTTTCCCTCATCCTCTGTGCAGGGCACTCTGTCATACGAGGAGATCAGGCTGGTCAAGCTGGACCTGCCTTTCATAAACCCATGCTTCTAGGCCTGGTCCCTCAGTTGTCCTGTATGTGTCTTGTGATGGCACTCAAGATTATGAGCCAGTTGCTGTTAATGACACTTGACTGAACCTGGTAGGTGAGTTTTCCTCTGTTTTTGCAGTTTTAGGGAAAGACTCTCACTGAATTACTGCAAGAACTTACAGATTGCTCTAGAAGTTGAGAGTGACTGTCAAGACAAATTTGCATTGACGTTTCAAGTAGAGTCAAGGGAATTGGAGCTGAAGGGAGGCAGTGCTACTTTCCAAAGAGGGTTGAAAGACTGGAATTGCAACAGCTGCAGCTTATGAAGTATTTCTTCCAAAACAGAGCAGGATAGCCTGTAGGATATACTTCAGGTTGATAGATTCTACCTGGTTCACTGCATGGCTTTGTTACTGGTAGATACTGTTATAAAACCCAATCTCTAGCTCTACCATTACATTCTGATGAGAGATATGGGTGGAAAACAATAAGGAAGTAGTGGCTTGTTGCATTCAAGTAGTGGTGACACTGTTGGGTATTTCTTCAGGAGTGAAGAAATGTAAGTGGCAGCAGTTTGGTTTTCAATTTCTAATAACAAAAAGGCTCTTTAGTAGTTTCTTGGCCTTTAAAATGGGATCTTAAGGTATTACTAGCATAAAGCATATTGCTGTAAATCACTCAGACTGTATCCACCTTGAGTTTTATTGCCTTAGAGCTGCTTAAGAGAACAGCAACCCTAAAGACTAAAAAGCAACATGGACTTTAAAAAAGGAAAATTAAAAAGGCAAAAAACCAAGCCATAGCGGCCAAGGTTCTGCTCTTGGAAAATGAAGCAATATGTTTGGATATGGCTTGTTTTGCTGGACAGCTGTTTGTTCAGTTCACTTTAACATATAGATAGGCAAGTAGGTGTATATGCATTGTGTGCTTTGACCCTGCTTCCCATGATGGGGGAGAAGTGAAATACTAGAAGGCTGTACCTCTCAAGTAAATTTCCACAGTAACATGTGGCTGGAATGGCTATTTTGGACTTTCACAGGATTAACCAACAACAGTTCATTCATAGCTACTGAAAAGGCTGCTCACTGTGTAAGATGTGAGAAATACAGGGCATGATTTTCCTTCAGTCTATCTTGCCAGGTACGTGAGTTCCTGATATTTCTCTGTTTTTCTTTCACTAGACTGTGCAATGAGGTGCAAACTCTATTTGAAAAATGCACACTTCCTCTGGTGTTTTTCCACAGCTTCACAAGTTCAACAGATGGGGTCTTAACTTTTCTTCCTCACTTTGTAATGTGTGAAAATAACATTTTTCTGTTGCTTGAATGAGCAATGAAGTTTGGTTTGTGTCAGGAGCTGAAGACTGTGCAGGCATGAGCAAATAGTTTCAGTGCATCTTTAAATGTCAAAACTGGACTTCAAGAACATTCAGCGATCCTAAAAAAATCAGTAGAAATTTGCAGCAGCTCATACCGTGTTCTGTTCCATCAGCATCAGCCTATCTGCCTCCTGTGCTGTGCCAGTGCTTGTTTAACTGTGTAATTACAGAAACTGATAGTGTGTGGCACAAGGAACAGGAGGAGCACAGGTGCCTATAAAGGCCAGCTGGTTTCTTTGGGCTTCCAGTGGACAGAAAAGAGTTCTGCTCTCACATGTCTTCCTAGAGAACCTAGAGTGAACCCGTGCTTCTGTGCAGAGTACACACACACAGTAAGTGCAAAGCAGCATTCATCTCCTGACACTGGGTCTTTGTGTGAGAATCCAAAGTGGAGCGATCACCTGTCAGACTTGTGGTGGTAGAGAATGGCTGTAATAACAATAACTTCTGTAGGTTTCCAGATGCTTTAGAAAAAGTTCATGTATTAATTCATCTTGTGTTTCAGTTTCTTGTTTTGTTTTTCTTGTGTTTCAGGTTTATCAGTCATGAAACGAATTCTTCTGTTTTTTATCCTGGCTGCTGCTGTTATGTATGGTATCCTGCATGGAAATCTGTGGAGAAATAACCTCTACTGGTATGGTGATGCTTCATCATTTAGAGTGCAGGCACCTCATGGCTGTATGGGAGATGTGGCTCTGAGTTCTTGTGTTGCTCCATAAGTGTTTACTAGTAATCATCATAAGTGATGACTGCTCTGTGTGTGTGTTTTGTGGCTGAGGTTTGTTGGTACTCTGAGCGAATCAATGTGATCATTCTGTCCTGTCACCTGTTCTCTTGTGTCACTTTCAAACATAGTAATTAATTTGAGCCTGGTTGTGTGGAGAGGTCAGGACCTCAGTGGTAGGGAGCCCCTCTGAGGTTCATGAAAATGGGTGTTCAGGTGAGGATATACATGAAATGCAGAAATAAGGTGTCTACATCTCCCTCCACCCCATGCAGGTTTAGTGTTAGTTTGTTCCATTAAATATCTGATAAGTGACGTGAGAGAGGCCTTCTCCACACATGGGAATAACTGCAGGTGCAGGGAGCACCTTCTGAAAAGCTGGAATTTGTTGCAGCCCAGCAGCAGCCCTTGAGGGCAGTGAGCCTTCCCTGTCTCCAGGCTCACGGGATGAGTGTCTTGGGACCTAAAATTCAGGGTGCTTACTTGAAGAAGTTGAGTTTCCATTGGTCTTCGCACAGCTGTGACCAGGACAGACCAGAGTGTTATGAAGATAAGTGATAGTTTTTAAAAGTAGTGGTTAATGTGCTCCCTTTATCTTGTTTACAGTGTGCAAATGATACGAATAGCCTTCTGTTGTGGTTTCTGTTTACAGAAAACCACAATGTTGTGACATTTCCCTTTTTGCAGGATTAGCTTTTATGGACAGACTTCCTCTGTGAGGGCTTCTCCTTCCTATGTGACTAGTGGAGTTACAATCAGTTACAATCAGTAAGTTCAGCAGTTGAGTATTTTTGTGGTGGGGTTGGTTTGTTTTGTTTTGTTTTTTGGACAGGTGGGAGGGATTGAGGCTAAAATCTGTAGCCTTTGTCCATAGGCTCCCTGCTCAATTGTACGACTGAGTCCAGTGGCTGTTCCTGTTATGAACACAGTGGTAAGGTGTCTGTCAGAAAGGAATTTGTCTGTGTCATGTTTCCAGTGTTTGTTTAATATTTATGGCCACTTCCAATAACTGTCTGTAACAAGCAGTGAATTGTTGGAAGGACGTAGGCTTAAAATGTTCAAATCTGTGCAATTCTGAGTTACACCTGAATAAAGTTAGCGCAGCTTGGAGAGCAACTTCAGTACTTAAAACTTATTAAACCAGAGGTGTGTTTCACTTGTCACCTTCAAGTGCGTGTACAGGCAGCTCTTGTGCTTGTGACTTCCTTAGATTTGTGGGACTAATGAGCACCTATGCTAAAACTTGAAAGCAGACCTCTCTGCTCTCTGAAGCTGTCCTGCAAAATGCCATCTGAGGCTGATGCTGGAAAGCTACAAGGTGGCCAGCTCACAGATTTCACAGGGTGCTTCCTCAGTGTCAGTACTCACAACAACTTGAGGTTCCCAGAATCAGTTAACCTTAATGGTCTCTTTGGCTTGTGGTTCTAATGCGGTGGTTTCATTCTTCTGTTCTTAATGCAACCCAGAGGCACATGTTGTTCATGCTGAGCTTTACCTTTCCTTCTGGGGTTCATATTTGTGATTAATTGGGCTAAATCTCCAAGTTGGGGATGTGCTTAAAAGTGTAAGTCTTAGCCTTATTATGAGAGGAATGACTTATCCCCAAAGAATCTCATTTTCCTTAAAGTACCCTATTTTCTTCTCCAAACAAGACTCTGTCTCCTCCCTGAGGAGTGATGGGGATGCCATCTGGAATGGCTGCAGGGGTGATTGAGCCCAGGAGTCTTGCTTCTCTGGAGGTGGGCCTGAGTTCTCACTTCTGATTGTGCCTGCTTTGATAAACTTGCTGAGCGAGGGAGGTCATAGCCCCCTTGGAGCAGCAGTGAGAGTTACAAGCCTTTACTAGTAAAAGTAATTGTGCTGCAATGAGAAAGTTTCATCTTTGTAACACAGAGGGAGGGAGTAATGAAATCTTGGTATGATCTTAAGTCAGTAATCAGCTTTTACTGATCGATTTGTCCAGGTTTCCCTACCTTTTATGCTACCCATTCCTGGTCTTGCTATTTATTTGAAGTTCTTTTTTTCAGGCTGCCACCTACGGCTGTGGAGAGGAGGAATGCCTTGGACACTTGTCTCCTGAAACCAGCATTTGAATCTTTACTGGGGTGAGTCTTCTGTGGGAGTTGGGGGGGGGTGGTGGTTAAGGAAAGGCTGTTCTGATTGAGGTAGAACTGGGCTATTTACACATTTTGGAGCAAACATTTAATAGTGCCCTGAGAAAGCTTGTAAAGATTAGACCAAGTCCTGGCTGAAGGAGTTACCTCTGCAGAAAGACACCATGGCTTCCTTTTTTCCCCTGGTACTTTTTGTATATTACAAAAACACGGCTATAATTTTAGTGCTGTTGTGGGTTTTGAAGCACATGGAAGCATATTAACTGTGCCACTCAAAGCAGACTTGTAGTCTTTGAATTTTGGTTAGCTCCTGATCCAGTGAGGTGGTCCTAATTCCCTTGCCTATGGATTGTGCCCAGGCTGTGTGTTGGGTGCAACAGGGTAGCTCTGGTGTTCAGCAAAGGGACAGGAATGGACTGAGAGGTACACAGCAAGAAGAAAGTACATGCATAGCTAGGACAGTGTCTCACACCTTTGTGTAGCTTCTTTATAGAGACAGTTTGCATGAGCTGCAGATCTGTTCTGTGCACTTGTGCACTTTGGTAATAGCCTGGGGAGGTTGAAAGGATTTCTAACCTCACAGAATTAATTATTTGAAAGGAACTAGAGCTAGAAGAGCTAGAATTAAGAATCCCTTCTCAGTAGGTAAATTATTTATTATGTCTAAGCTTACCAGCTGCTTCTGAACAGCAAAGCAAGTTAATAAATTTAATACAGGTATTTAGTGCATCATGTCTCAAAGCTAGCTGGTCTCACTTAGTTTAGCTATGGCCCATTTCTCCATGTGTGGGCTGTAGTGTTTTGTTGTTTGGGGTTTTTTCCCTTTTACTGTTATTATGTTCTGAATATATAGAGCTTAAAGAGTGAGACATTTGATTTAGGAAACTGAAAGAGAAGGTTTTCTTAACAGCTATTAATATTCTTAATGGACAAGCAAGCCATGTGCTAAATGGGGCTTTTTCTGATTAACATTAGGTTTTCTAATGACTGTATACTTCTGTGTTAACATTTTAATCTAAGACCTAATATGCTGGATCATGACAAAGTCAATGAGTGCACTGAGTGTGTGCTTAGTTAATTCAGAGGTGAAGCCAAGGGCATGGTAGCATGTGACATGTTTGTGTCTGCTGTTACTCATTTTCCTGGACTTGGCACGAAGAGTCCCTTCCCTGCTATGAGAGATCCCTTTTCTGTGCTTCCTGTCTTTTGACAAAAGAAGTGACCTATTCTTTTTAGCTTGACACTTACAAGGGATAATGCCATCATGTTCTAGTTTGCAGGAAAAATGTGCTCTTGAGGCAAACCTCCTTGTGATCCCTACATGCCGTGCTTCTCACCCCAGGGTGGCCCTGGTGCGAATGCACTGGGATCCTTTCAGACATCTGCTTAAGCCAGAAGATGCACTGCAGGAGCACAGCCCATGTGCTGCAGCTGCTGAGGGGTGGGACCCTACTGGAGTTAGTCCAGAATGTAAAATACCCAAGATGCGTGTAGTGTGGGCATGAGAACTCCATACTTTTTTGCTGCCTGGACATACCCCTGTTGCCCCCAACAACTTACTGATGTCAACAGAGTCATACAGTGCCACTTGTTTGGGGTAGGAGTGCAGCTCAAATCAGGAGACAGTATTTTCGAGTTAAAACACCCTGCTTCAAATCCTGTTCTTATTTATTAAATGGCCATGTACAATAAGAACTCTTAACTTTCCTTACTACCTGTATAATGTAGTTTTCAAACCTGAAGTTACTCACTGTCTTGCTGGGTTATGTATTCTCTTAAATATGCAGTCTTACGGTGTAACCTTTCAGTCACACAATTGTAATGGCAATTCTAATGAGTCTGTATAAATTGTACTAATAGACAAGTCTTTTTATCTTTGCCTATATTTTCTGTTACAAGGTCTTCCCCTCTTCCATCATCTGCTCCCTTTCCCTGTGTTCATGGATTTTCTTCCTTTAAAAATGGATGATAATACAATAAAAATGGTAATAGTAGGATAAAAAGAGCTTTTTACAAAGCAGTTGCATGACTTACTGGCTGATGCAGGTATATCATGTGGGTTTTTGAAACTTTTTCCTTTTTTCCTTCATCAGTGTTGACAAAATATACCCGTTTCTGTGCGCTAATGATTTTATCAGAGTGGCAGAGTTCCAAGGGAGCAATAAGTTTGAACTACCTTACGGAATAAAGAGAGCAGGTTTGTGTTTCCCATGTACCTTATTTTTAACAGAAATACCTAAATGGCTTGTAAAGCCACCTGAATCTCTTGGGTTTTATTCCCCTCTCTCTTTCATTTCCCTTACAAATTTTACCTTTTTCTGCTTCTCCTCCCTGTCAGGGGGTGGAGACTGAGTGGCTGTGTGGCACTTACTTGCCATCTGGGGCTAAACCACAACACTGAGTGGGCTGCTCCTGCCAGGGAAGGTGTCAGAGGAGCTACAGGGGGGAATTGATGACACTGCCTGGCTCTTGTGTCAGCTGAAGGTGTGTAGAAATAAAAACAAAGTCAGTTAGGATGTAGTTCTTGAAAATTCTTCCAGTTCTTACTTACTGTAACTAAGATTTTTTTTTTTCAATACAAATCTCATGCTTTTTTCTATTTCGAGGCAGAAAAAGCTCAGAGAGGAGCTCTGATAAATATGAATGTCTTTGGCATCATTAGTTGATCTGTGGCCCTGAATTCCAAGTGTTCTTACACGGAGGTTTTTATGCACAGTGCATATAAACTACTGTGTGTAAAAATACTGTGGTCAGGGTGACATGCTTATTTTTGTATTGGCAAATACTGGGTGTTTTTATTAATGTTGTTTATATTTTCTTTCTAGAGCCATTTTTTCGTTTAGCCCTTTCGAGACTGCAGAACTGTGGCCTTTCCAATGAAGAAGACAGGTGAGATGGTTTATTTGCTACTATTTCTGTTAGTTGCATTTTTAATATTTAGGACATACCTAAAAAGGAATGTCTGCAGGATTATCCTGAAATTGCTCAAGTTAGTCAGACATGGATCAGACTGACAGGGTCCGAGCAGTATGTAGCTGATTCCAAGGTTTAAGTAGGCTTGGTTTTACACTTATGTAGCACCAGCATGCAAGAAAAATTATTCTCTGAGGGAGCTTCTACTTAGAGACTTCCTTTTATAAGTGTGTTAGAAATTCACCAGCTGAATCCAGTCCCATCTTCCTGTAGTATCTTCTATACTTAGATCGAACGTGATCTCCAAACTCAGTGTAAAATGGAGAATATTTGAGATAAGCAGGTGCAAACCAAGGTCTTCTTCAATGCAGAACAAATCTTGGGCATATCCCTGTGCCTCTGCATCTGCTGGCTGCTGCACACCCTTGTTCCTATGTACACTGAACTTCCTCTCCTCGTGGATGAAGGAAACTGAGGAAGACAGGAAAGGCTGCCTGTCCTTTGGGGAATAATAAGGGTGTGGCATGGAAGGGAGCAGGCCTTGGGTAACTTGCTTCCCATGGATTAGATAGATTAAATTTGATTAAATCTTTAATTACATTAAATCTCTTGTTGGAAGCCACATCTGCCAGGAGTTTTTGTTTTGTTTTGTTTTGGAGGGTCTTTGTGTTTGTGTCCTGTTTTTTGTTTGGCTTTGGTTGGGGTTTTTTGGAGGTAGTGTCGTAGGGTTGGCCAGTAGACTGAAGTCCTGTGTTTACAGAGTGCTGGAGATGACTCCTTAGATTTGCAGTGTAGCAAATGGGCTGACAACGTGACAGATACCATGTTAATATACAGACTTGTTAATAGAGTTGAATGCAAATAGCGCTGAGGTTGGCTGTACTTGTTTTTGGTTTTTAATTACAGAGATCCTACAAGATTGCTGCTTGAAGCCAAATGTCAGGATCACATATTAATTAAACTTGGGTGGAATATGTTTAAACCTAAGAATTTGTTTTAAAACTGAGTTTTTCTTTTTTTTTTTTTTTCTGTGCTGTACTCCTTCCTTTCTCTGTGTTTAGTCTGTTTCTAGGATGTTCAAGTTTACCCTTAAAAAAGGAAGGAAAAAAGGAAAACTTCGTAGTTTGTATCAAGAGTGTGATAATGGGGTAAATTTATACAGAATTGGCTGGCAGAAGCTGCTCTTTTGTCTAGAGAAGGACAGTGCCAGATGTTGTATTAGAAATTCCCTGAAACTGTAAGTTCAGCACTGTAATTGTGCTGAACACACACTGTAATTGTGTTTGGACCTTTCAAATGGAAGTGCCTGTCCTGTGGATGATAAGTAAGGAAATTACTGTTTATCCTTTGAATGTAGAGTCTGAGATGTAGATGTGGTTAGTAGTTCTGGGAAGTAAGATTCGTTTTATTAAAAGTAATACACTTCAGTGTACTGAAGCAAAATGAGAGCTATTGTTATTTAACAGGCAGTATAAACAAATCAAACATACAATGACTTCATGCAACATATTCTTTCTAGGTCCATCAGGTTTTGTGTACAGCACTCTTAGGGCATGAATTACTGTAGTGGGGAAGAGTTTTTATGCATATATTTCACTGAGAGACAATGGCTTTTAACAGTGAAATGCTTTGGGAATTAATCCTAACAACATTTTCCAGTAATGCAGAATTATTAGGCAGCTCTGTAATGCTGTTGTCCAGTTCAGCCTTCTTGGCTTGAATAGATTTCCCCTATAAACGTTCTCTAAGGCAGACAAGTATTAGGCTAGATAAGCACAAAGCCTATGGTGCTTATGTAGCTGTATTTGTGTACAACTTAGTAAATCTCTACAGAGTGAGCTACAAAGGTTTTTTTTTTCCAAACAGTGTCATTTTCCAAACCTAGGTCGAGTTCTCACTGTGTAAAGGTCTAGCTCTCCCAAAGAGTTTGGAAATGAACAGTGTCACTGACTTCAGCTCAGTTGTGACTTCAGTTCCTCGCTAAGTACTCTTAAGGATTCTGAGCTCAACAATTCTTAAAATTGCATTTGCACAATCCTGAGTCAACAAAATGTGACCTCTGCATCCTCCTTTCACCAAATAACCTCAAAGGAAATAATCTGCATTCCTCAACTGACTATGGGGGTGTGTGTTAAAGGAGCTGAAGTTGAGATCTTTTTTCTTTTTCCACTGAAACAGTATTTCATTGGAATGCGGAGGATGCAAACCTTTTGACCTCAAAGGCTACATTTCCATTTGGCAATATTTTTCTTTTATAGACTAGGAAAATGTTTCTTCTAGCATTTCACCATATAAACAAAACGCATAAGCCAAGGCCTGGCCTTGAGGTTGAGGCTCCTGTACACCACCTGAATGGAGCAATGGTGTGAGTGACTACTGCCTGCAGACACCGGAGATCAGTTACCATGGTGTTTGCATTGGGATCCATTTATACTCTTAGTAGATCTCTGACACTTAAAGGCAATCCCTTTGTTACTCAAACCTTTCCTACAGCTATTGCTAGGCCAAGGTCTTAATATTTTTCACTGTCATCAATACTGTGCTGCTGACTGTAAGCTGAACGTCTGGACACTGCAATCTGTTATATTTTGCTTGTAGCACACCTGATACTGTTTAAGGATATCTGAATTAATTTCTCTTCTTGTCATTTTATTGACTTGGAGAAAGGGTGAGTGTTTGGGGTTGTTTAATTGGAAAACATTATGAAAAGGAAATCTAAAGTAGTGAGGCTGGTAAAATATCTGGGAGTAACAGTCTGCTGAAAATTGGTATGTTGACTTCTGTGATCTCTAGTAAGTACAGGTCAGTTTATTTAACTTAAGAATCTTTAAATGCAGTTCAGCCTAACGACATATTTTTATCTCTGTGTCATGTGTTAGTTTTCTGTGGTACTGTGTTCTGGTTTTTTACATAAACAGTTCCCCGCCCTGCTTATTTTTGTTAGTGGACTGTACTACTGTGGACTTAGACTTAGGATCATAACTGAAGACATTTGAGTACTGGAAGGGGAAGGGGAGGAGGCAGTTCAGAAACAGCACGTTTGTGCCAGACTTCCTGTTTGAGCCAGCCCACTTTGACTCCCTGAGCCTGACAGAGATGAAAAGCTGGTTGTTTTAATTTGTTAGACAGTACTCACGTACACCTCCTCAGGAATATTTGATCTACTTGTTGACTTTATCCACTCCAAAAGTTCAGATACTAAATATTAGATTGTTTATTGGGTATTTGATGGCAGCTGATAACTTTGTTTTTGAGTATTCATGTTATGAAGGGCACTGTAATTCAAAAACTTAATCAAATGTCAAATTTCACTCTGTTTTCTGTCCAAGTAGTATTAGTCAACTTCTAGTCATAAGCAAAATCCGGTTTGCCTTCATCAGTAAGAAAAAAGAGCTTGGATATGACTTGAGAAGAGCAACACAATTTCTGTAGCTGAGCAAACCTCAGTTGCTCAGCTCTAAAGTCATGTTTTATTTTGCCCTCCCTGCCGAGTGTGTCCTGCTGCATCATGACTACAGAGAGGAGAAAGCAAAGACCTCTTAGTTGTATGCCAGAGTGGAAGGCATTATTTCAATTGCTAGAGGTTACCTTAGAGAAGAAGTGTCTTAAATCACCTCTTCCAAAAGCTGAAAGGTATGTAATACGGAATTACTTTAAGTTCATCTACGTGGAACAGAAAAAGCAGTGCCTCCAAGTAAATGCCAGGACACATGATACAATCATATGTTAATCTTGGGCTTTTTCCCCCATCTCCCTCACTCCACCTTCATCACTTACTGATCCAGTTTTTTAATCCATTTTTCCTTTTTCCTTCCTTACTTTGAGCTCTAAGCAATAGCCGTAAGTAACTAGGTATAATTCAGGAAAAGGGCAACTTCTGTTTTCTTACTCCTGCTGTAAACTGTAAGAGGCATATGTGCATCAGCCTGCTTTAAGATACTGTCAAACCAGATAGAAAAATTAAATGGAAAATGAATGGGCAAAAGGGGTACAGAGGGAAAGTGTTTAGGGGTGTAGAGGGACTGAGTCTACTGAGGACAGGATGGTATAACAGGTTTTCAGCCCTCTGATCTCCAAGACACCAAGTCACATGATTTGTGGTATTAGCTGGAAGTCTTTTTATGAATGCTTGCCTTCTACAAAGCTGCTCAGGAAACAGTAGAGAAAGGTGTGCCAGCTTCTTTCGTGTCACCCAACCCCGAAAGCTGCATTTAGAGCACTATTTATATATATATATATGTGTGTATGCATATACATATATATATTCAAAGGCAGCTGTCTCTGCAGATGTTGTTAATTCTGTAGGAAATGCAGGGAACTGCTTTGTGCATTGAGATGTCGCTCAGCCTTGGCTGGAACTGGCTGTTTTCGTGGATGTCAAATAATAACTCTCAGCTGAAAAAACAGGTTGGACTGTTGGAGGAGAAAGATGTTAATTAGTCTGCATAAAGTGCCGTGCTGGGAATTCAATACAGGTTATAGTGGTTTCTGAGACACAATTTTGGTGTCCTGAACATAGAGGAAGAAGTGGCATAGAGCCTTTTTCTTACTTGAAGAAAGAACCAAGGGAGTGGGGTGTTACTGTGAGGTGACTCATCCTCAGTAAACTCTGAGCCTCCTTGTGTCTGAAGAAAATACCAACATTTTAATTTTCTTATTGTTCCTGCTGCAGCCAAATTGAATGGCTTTTGCTGTAAACAAAGAGACATTTTTATAAAAAAAAAGATGTGTTTACTCTGAAAGAAGGAGTTTACAGTCTTACATGTTTGATTTAAACGTTCCTAAAAAGGCAAAATTACTTGAGTAAAAAGCCTGTTTGTGAGCCCCCCCTTTCTTTTTTTATTTAACACATTTTGCTAACAGTGAAACAAGAAAGTAGAGAGCAAAATACGCATTGAGAAAACCTGTGATAACTTTGGAAATCTTACCCTTAGAATTTACTTTCGTAATTTATCATCTCCATAATACCTTTTTTGCATGTTTGTTTATCTCTGAATGTATTGTAAATTTGAAATTACTGTTTTGATTTGATGTAGTATAAGATCTTACTTTTTAGCACATAGTATTTTATATGCCTAGTAGTGCTGTCTAATTTGAATCTGGTCATCTGAGAATGCAACTTTTAATCAAGGAATCCATCTTGTTACATCATGACAGCAAGCACATCACTTGTTTAAACGTGTTCAGACAGCACCTTTTAAATAGAGGGAGAAAAATCCACACCATATTCATTTGAAGAGCTGTTGTGTCACTGGGCTAAGGTTTTTCACCTGCTCAGTTCATAGGCCTGTAAGGTGAATTGTGAACATAAATCTTGCTGCTTTAACTCGTGTTGGAGGTGTGGAGTTGTACAGTATTGCAGAAGCACCTTAATACTGAGTTGGCTTTTCCATCCGTGCTTTGTCCTAGCTGGTTCCTGCAGACTGGGACAAGTTTGAAGGACTGGGGAAGATAGTTTATCTGATAGCACTCATATCACCATCTGGCTAGGTGATCTCAAACAGCAAACCACTAGAAAAAGGAGATGTGTAAAAACAGTTTCACATGAGAGAAGCCAGTTACTGACTTTGTCAGTCCCCGAAACAGTGCCCTTTTTTTTTTTTGAAACCAGCCATAGTCTGTGATACAGGATTGAGTCTGCTTTGTAGGGGCCAAGGGCTGTAAAAGAAGCAGGACCTCACTTAGAAAACAAGCCAGTTAACATGCAGAAGTATCATTAATAATATGAAGCCAGGGAAGTCATGAACAAAACTTCTCTTTGTCCCACAGCATTGCCTGTCGACGGTGTGTTGTGGTCGGTAATGGAGGAGTACTTCGAAATAAGACATTAGGGGAGAAAATTGACTCATATGACGTCATAATAAGGTAAGTGCTATCTCCTTTTCATTTTGTGTACATGGAGCAATTGGTAATTCTCCAAGGCAGGTACTCTCTCTGCCCTTCTCTAGTTTCTGTGTTGGAGCCAAATCAGATGGCTTGCTTTCTGCTCAAGTGACACACGATAAGCAATTGTGTGATTGTATTCTAAAGCACCTTGGCAGAGTTCCCATACGTGCTTGATCCCTCTGAGTTCAGAGGGTGAGTGCACCTGATAATTGCTCATCTGCTATGGAATGTGATACGTAAATGCTGGCCTGCTCAACTTCCCTGTGCCCAGTGTCTGTCCCTCAGACTAATGGTGTGTGTGGCAGCCACTGCACAGCAGGAGCACGGGCGGGGCAGTCACTGGTGTCTCTGTGCCTCTGTCCTCTGCAGAATGAATAATGGCCCTGTGATCGGGTACGAAGAGGATGTTGGCAGGAGGACGACTTTCCGCCTTTCTTACCCGGAGTCCATCTTCTCAGATCCCATCCACTACGACCCTAATACCACTGTTGTTCTCATCGTCTTCAAGCCACGGGATTTGAAGTGGCTTTGGGAGATACTAGGTGGTCAGAAAATTGTGAGTTCCATTGTTCATGCGCCTTGGCTCATCTTGCCACACGTCTCTCATGTGAAATACATGCTTCCTTTAAGTACAGTCCTCCTAGCTGAGGGGAGGGCTGGATCTCTTCCTACTGAGTTTATTTAATATTCCTCTTCCAGAAATGCTCTGTTTTCTTTCTAATGCACATCTTTGATTAGTTCCTCACTACAAAGCAGTTTACTTCTGGGAGATGCATTTTTATCCTCTCCCTAGTGGTGTTTGATACTTTAACATGCATGCTCCAGACATTTTTCAGATTATTTTACCCTGTGCACTTGGAGGAATTGCAGCATAATGTTGAAAGTGATCTCTCTCAGGAGGTCTTGAGTCCAAAATCTTTTTGAATCTTCTTCATTCAGGGCCAAGTTTAAAGCCATAATCAGATTCTCAGGGCACTGTCCAGGTAAATTTTGAGTATTTCCAAGGATATTTCTACAGGCTCTGTTTCAGTGCTTCAGCACACTCACAGGAGAGAATTTTTCTTCATCCTTTCACTGTGTGCCTCTGAGAAGAGTCTGATCTCATCTTTGTAAACCCCTTCCAGATAGCTGAAGATGGGCTGAACAAACCCAGCCTCCTCAGACCCATTTTTTTTTGCTGTGAGCTCTGGCCCCTTGGCTTTTGTAGTAACCTTGTGCTGTTTGACACACTCTTGAACAGAGGGAAGCCCAACACAGCATTTGTGGGACTGCAGAAGGGCACAGTGCAAAGTACTTGAGAATGGTAACTTCTGTCTGCCTGTTGTCTGTGCCTGTTGTGTGGCCAGCACACAGGGAGCATTTGTTGCCTCCAGGGCATATTGTTGGTACACGCTGTCCATCAGGGACCTTCCTGCAAAGCTGTTTTCCAGCCAGCTGGCCACTGCTGCAGCAATGGGTTGTCCTGTTGCAGGAGCAGGTGTTCTTGAACTTAGGGAGCTTTCAGCACTCTTCTTCTTTAACCTTATGCCCTTGGAGTTTATGCTGGTTAGAGTTGCTCCAAAACTAATTCCAGCTGTTTATAGCTGTCAAAAAAATGTGTATTTACTTGGCTGTTACAGAGTGCAAAGGGCTTTTGGAAGAAACCGGCTCTGAATATGATCTACAAATCGAGTCAAATCAGGATTCTTGATCCCAGCATCACCAGGAAAACGGCTTATGAGTGGCTTCATTTCCCAACAAGGTTTCCTAAGAAGGAGGTATGTTTTCTTCTTTTGTGCCTTCTAGTTTTGTGCAACCAACGTATATTTAGAGGCAATTATATCTTTATTACAGTAGACTGTAATGTGGAAAACCTTTTAGGTTTGCATTAAAGTAGTTTGCCACTTAGATGGTGCCTAAAAAAGATGAGAAAATGGAATCCAGAAAGAGAGTGGCTAGCCTTGTGTGCCAAAAATACCTTTTTATGGATTCTGTAATTGGTCTGAAATGAGACTGCTTTCCAGACAGACAGAATGTCTTTTACAAAACTGGGCAAGACGGGCAGGTAATGCAACATGACAGATCCAGAGAGCTTCTAGAAGTAATACAGAGTTTGGAAGCTATTGAATGTTTGATGTTTTACAGTGTTTCTTAAAAAAACAACCCAAGGCACACAAAACAACAAACAGACAAAAACCCCCAAACAAACAAAGAAACCTCCCTCAAAAACCAAAACACTGAAAATAACCCCACACCAAGCAAACAAACCTCCCCAAAACCCCAGCAAACTTGCAATTCTAACACTGCTGCAATTCCACAGTCCTGGGGCCAGGGAGGGACTAGGGAACATAGAGGATATTCCAGCCCTGTGCTAATGATGAATGTCTGGCAGCATCACTGTGCTTACTGATTTGATCCCAAGCATTGTAATGAGCTAACCAACAATTTGGACATAAAAATATATTTTAACTGTCAGTTCCTGGCTGAAAAATGTTTTTCATGAAAGGTAAAGCTTCAAGCTGGAGACCTCCCTTGTGCAGTCAGGATCAACCTTTTGCTGCTTAGCACAGGTACAGTTCCCTGGGGTCACATCCCCACTTCACCAACACCACCCAACTGACACATGTGGAGGTGTCTGACAGGCTGTCACTGTGGAGTGTCTGGCACAACTTTTTCCTGGTTTACTCCTTCTAATATCTGAGGGACTGTATTTTTTTTGGTGTCTGTGGGGGAGGGGTAGGTTCTGTACCTCTTCCTCAAATTTCTTTCTCTTT
Source organism: Monarcha castaneiventris obscurior (assembly GCA_026261815.1). Taxonomy (NCBI): domain Eukaryota; kingdom Metazoa; phylum Chordata; class Aves; order Passeriformes; family Monarchidae; genus Monarcha; species Monarcha castaneiventris. Next base: position 26,414,128 of record JAMPIT010000575.1, read on the forward strand.
TCTCAGCCTAATAGTGGCTTTTTTCTCCCTTACTAACTCTCAAACTGGAATAGCCATTTTGGCTATATGCTTGCTTGGGGTTCTGTGGCATTTCAGCTGAGAGTAGGAAGAAAGCGGCATAGTAACTGGATGCCTAACTAATTTCCTAAAAGGCCACAGAACGTGCCTGGCCTCCACAGGTCCAGAAATCCCTCCTGACTCTTGCAGGGCTGCCCTCTCAGTGAGAGTAGATGCTAAGAGCAGAGCTGTCAGTGAGTCAGAGATGTGCGTGGTGGCAGCTGGTACAGAGTCACAGGCCCCTTGGTCACCCTTTGCTCCTCCTGCCTTTGGGTGCCCCTGCACAGAGCTGGGTTAGAGTGTGACCGTGCCTGGAGCCCCCTTCTGCTCCCTCCATATCCTGCTTATTTCATCCAAGGGGTTTTGCAGTCCCTCATCCCTGTGCAACAATGATCAGTCTCAAGCGTGCTCTTCCTCCCTTTTCCTCCCATCTCGGAGGTGGGCCGTGGCTGGGAGCCTGCACATCTGCAGTGGCCCTGGCACAGCTTGAGTAAGCTGCAGGTCACACCACAGGGGTTCCTGTGGGCAGAAAAGTCTCACACTGGAGCCCTGTGTACCATTGCTCGTCCCTGGGCAGGGCTGGTGCTGCCTTCACTATCCTGTGCTTCAGCCACCTCTGCCTGCAGGAGATGCCAGTGACTGCTGTTGCTTTCCCTGCTGTCCCTGCCTTTTCCATTAAACCAGTCTCACGTTCCCAGTGTGCACATTAGTGCATAACCAGCAAGCATTTCTGATTGTTAGTAGAACCAAGAATAAAATCAGATTTGTTGTTCCAGTGCCACTAAACTCAGAAAGTGTTGGTGGAGTCATTCCAGGGCTGTGCCTATTTCCATTAAATAGGCTGGAAAAATTTAATTACAGGCCAAGGATATCTGGTTATTTCATGATAGTACATTTTGAAAGTAGTTGCTTTTAAATTATATTCTTTTGAGGTGGATTTTATGATAGCTAAAGGTGAACAGAGCTGGTTACAACCTGTGATACTCCTGGTATTTCCAAGTAGCATTAATCCTGACATGTAGCATTCCTGCCATAGATTTGAGGTCCTGTTTATTATGGATGTTGCTACAGAGTCACCACTAAGTTTAGGATGTTGGGCCCCTAGGGCAGAAAGTTATTTTGCTAACTAGCAGGAGCTCTGGGTATAGTGCACATTTTATGCAGATGTTATTTCTGGAGTACTCCAGGAGTTGCATAAAGGTACCAAAATATTCTCCATAAAAGGTGATAGTTCAAATCTGTGACTTGAGTTAGGCTTAAAAGAGCTGAGAATAGTGACTTCTTCCTGGGAATTTCTGTGTTGTCATACGATACGAAGAAATACAGAGAGTGCATCTGCCTTTTTAATGTACAGAGTTCTCTAGTACCGGTTTGTCTGCTTCTTTTTCAGAGACACACTGGGCCTTGCATCAGAGTTCAAAAAAGCCCATGATTTTGTGCTCAACTGGAGGTTTGCAGCTACTGAGAGCATATAGCTGATGTTATTTTAGCTGAAAAAGGCATTGGTGCCTGAAAGTTTCGTCCATTTCTGGGGACACTTTCACCTTAGCTTCATCTTGGTCAAATGAAAGAGTTAATCTCTCTAAAAAAGCTTGCCTTGTTTCATTCCCCAGATCATATTAGCCTCTGCTGCTACAAAAGAAGCCATGTATCTGAGCACAAGATAGGGCACATGGTTGCATAGAGTTCTTCTGTGCTTTTGTGATAAATGCTAACTTCAGGTTAGGTGCTATTAATTTTGCACAGTTAAAACCTGTTTATGCCATGCTCTTTATTTTACATTGCATTTACTTCTGAACTTATTGTGGGGAGAAATTTTGTTTCTTTCTAATAGGGGTAGCAGGAGAAGGTCTAAAGCAAAATTCTTCTGGCATTTCCCTGCTTCGAAAAAATGCAAATTCAGTCGAATCTGTGTAATGCTAGCATTCATGCTTTTTTCGTTTGGTGCTATGAAAATCTGGGGCATATTATGTTCTGTTCATCTGAGTCTCTATCATCTAGAAACTTCTGAACAGTCAAGTTTGAGGGGGTTGTAAATTGTTTTCCAGTGTAGTGAAGCTTAACCAGTTTCATGAAAGTAGCTGAGCAGGGCAGTGGGGAGACCTTCCTGATGCCTCTGTGGAGAGAAGGGCTGCACTGTGGGCTCAGCCCTCACTAGAAACCAAGGACTCCCAGGGAAGGCTGACATGACAGACACACTGGTCATGGGAAACATGTGGGGGCAGTACCTTGTTCCTTTAGAGACAGGAGGGGATCAAACTGAAACCAAACATCTGTAGAAGACCCAGGCTGCCTGATCGATTTCTCTTGTCTTTGTTCTTAAGTTCACTGTTGCTATCAAGCTTCCAGGTGTTTATGTGTGTGTTGTGTTCTCTTTGTGTTTTGTTGTAGAAACCCAAGCATCCAACAACGGGGCTAATTGCCATTACACTGGCATTTCACATATGCCATGAAGTCCACCTGGCAGGCTTCAAGTACGACTTCACTGACAGAAATAGTTCTTTGCACTACTATGGCAATGAAACCATGTCTCAGATGATGCAGGTAACTAACACTTGTTTGTGCTGAGGGAAGTAGAGCTGGTAACTGGGGAAGGCAATTCAGTATAGATAGAAGTATGGACTGCAGGTCAGAAGGGCCTCCTACCTTCTCCTGGTTCAGCTGCTTGTGGGTTAATGTTGCTTGAATCTCTTCCTTTCTGCTCCTGCTTCTGAAAAATGTAGATACTGATATTTGTGTCCCTTGTGCTATACCATATTCTGCAATGTCTGCATGACATGTCCATTTGTGTGTTGTGTTTTGCTTTGTTGGTGTCTTCCTTGGGCTGCACAGCTCTTGTCCTAGTGATGTCTTTGTTAGTGTGGTGTTTCTGTTCGTGTTCTTTTTCCTTGGCACCTACTTGTACTTCGTCATAGCTGTCAAACTCCTTAAAAGACAGAAAGAACAGCAAAGGGGAATGGAAGGAGTTAAGACCTATGAACTCGTATAGGTCTTACATAGGAAAAGAACTGAATTTTGGAAACTGAAAGTAGAAAGGAAAAGCAGCTCTTGGAGGAGGGTAGGAAGAGAAGGAAGTGCTTCCAGGAGGGGGAAGCCACAACTCAGCATTCTTCTCCCTGCTGCTTTGCTATGGCCATACCTCTGTTTTCTTTTATGTCTCTGCTCTTGTATTCAGCTGCCTTCAGCTCTGTATTCCAAGCAACCCCATCTCAGCCCTTCACCTCAGTGTGAAGTTCTCTTTTCCATTTGCCCAGAGCATTTGGGTACCATTTTCCTACTCTTCCTTTTTCTGAAGAGACAATGCCCATAGGAGCCTCTCATATTTCTTTCAGAACTCCTAGATGCCTGCTGTTCTGAGATAATTTTCCTCTGACACTGAACTGACCTTCCTTTAGAGGCTCCTCTCTGTAGGTGCTTTTTTGCTACATACACTAAGTTTGAGTAAGGTTGATCATTAGTTGAACAGACATCCATAAGTTTCCTAAAATCTTGAAACTTCAAAAAAATAAACTACTGAACAAAAATGTTCCTGTTAGTTTTTTAGTGGCATTAAATTGTAAATACTCTACTACATATGTATAATGTTCTGTGCAGTATTCTTACTACATTCATTTTAATTTTTGAGATTCAGTGTCTTCAGTAAATTTGCTTTGCTTGTGCTGCCCTCCACTAAGCTTAGTGGTCTCCTGTGTATCCAGGATCTGGATACAGCACAGAAGATGGGTTGGTTTGGACTTGCTGAAACTATTTGGCAGGATGCATCTGAACTACAAGTGCCTGATACGCTTTTGAAGAACCTGCACTGAGCTTTGAGAGTTACTTGTTTTCTGACTGCTTGTGCTGTAAATGTGGTTACACAGTTGTTGTTCTGAATAAGCAGGGCAAGGAGTTGGGAGACTTAATAATGGAAGGACGTCTGTGAGACCACATCTCACCCATTCCTACCACCGAAGGATCATCCTTTTTGGTTGTGTCCTTATGGAAATACCTAATCTAGTTTTGAGCAACCTGTTTTCTTGGGAAACTGGGCTAAGCCTTTGCTAAGAAGTCTTTTCCCCAGACCTTTCCTGTTCTTAGCATCTTCCAAGTATCACAGGTAATAGAAAGGAATAGCCAAGTGATGCTGCTGGTTATAATTTGATTTTATAATTTATTTTATTATTCCCTCACATCTCTTTAGAATGAATATCACAACATCACCGCTGAGCAGAAATTTTTGAAGAAGCTTATAGACAAGAACTTTGTGGTCAATTTGACGTGAAAGCTGAATGGAAAACACAAAGAACAATCACTATTTTCAAGATTTGAAAAATTTTTATTTTTTGTATGACATTTTTATTTTTTAAGTGCAGCATAACTGTTTACTGTTTAAAAAGAGCCCAGAAACCTCACCAAGGCAAAAGCTTCTAAGCCTGAGGGTAATGGACTGTTGCAAACAGAGTTAAATGAATTTCTGTGAAGCTATTTAATAGTGGGAAAACCATGGAACTTTCAGCTGAAAGTATCAGGGATATATAAAAATGTGATGCACATCACTTACTTATCAGTGAGAACTCTTTCCAAATGATGAATTCTCTGGAATACCTTTGTTTCTGATGTTGTCCTCCAAAAGAGTTCCACTGTCAAGAGACTGAGATGACCAGTGTTTAATCAGTAGATGGATGTAAAGTCATGACTGTCTTGTAGTATGAAAATGGCTTTAAAACTATGCATCTAAATCGCTACTGTGTGTTTTGGAGAAGGGGGAACATACAGACTGTACAGGTTTTGTTCTGCCATACTCCTGAGGAGAGGATGTTCACCTTCAGCCAAGCAACCACAGCTTCTGCACTGACCATCAACTCTGAACTTCTGTCTGCCTTTGCCAAAGGTGAAGACCCTTTGTCTGATTTGTGGAGATGTTGGTGTTGACAATGCTTGTGTTGTACCCATTTTATGGAAAAATCATACTCCCTGTCATGTGCATCCAGTAAATGTTACAGTTGCTTGACTTACAAAAGAAGGAATATGAAGACTGAAGAGTTGTCTGAACTGCCTGTGTGTCAGCCCCTAGACCACAGCAGAAACGTGAGCTGGCATAGAGATGTTCATGCCTGAGTTTAGAGTCAATGCTTGTTGGAGTCCTAGTTCTTCAGGACAGGATCTCATGTATTATTTTGTTTGCTCCTCAAAAATTGAGGTGGACTTTACAAAATGAGGACAGTCTCCTTCCTCGGATGCTATAATGCATCAATACAAGCAAGGAGTACTCCCATTTTTGGCAGTAGAGTGTGGTAGGGAATATCCAGGATGTACCTCAGCTGAATTATCATTTGGCATCTGTTTACCTCTTCTGTCTTGACACTTAAGTTTAAAGTGTGTGGCTGAACTAAGTAATTCAGCAGTGGGAACTTATTTGAGATTTTAATTGAAACATTTAATGGGATGTTTCTGTTTTCTCTGTTGGTTTGTCTCTGACAAGCCTGTGAATGAATTAAATCTGCCTGGGAAGGCACTTGACAGCTGTCAAAGAACAACAATATGTGGTTCCAGTTCTCTCACAGGGCACGTATATAAAGTTTTTATTTTAATTATGGCAGAATTGCTGGAAGATTTTGTGGTTATCTTTATCAATCACACCTGAAGAAAGTACAAAGAAGTCCACTAAAAAAAATCCTTGAAGTTGGTAGAAATACCTTTGTTGCTTTTAAATAAAATTACATAGGAGTACATTTAGGAGTAATGCAAACAATTGCAGTATGAACACAAACCATGGTATTTGTTACTTACAGAAGCTGAGGATTGCAAGAGTACTGAACACAATTTTTTTTTTGCTGCAGCAATGTAGAGGAATAACAACTGAAGCAACCAAAGAGTAATTCTTCTTGTGGGGTGCAGTAGGTGTCTAAAAAGAAAAAAACCAAACCAAAACCACAAACACCTTCCCATAGTTCTCATTTCTATTTTTAGCTCCTTGGCTCTGCCATTTGTGAATTAGGGAGGGCAGTATGATTTGGAGAGGTGCCACAGCTGAAGGGGAGGAGGTTTGTGTTTTCACAGTGATTCCTGAGCTTTGGTCTATTTCAAGCAAGTTGGACATACCTGAAATAACTCCAGATGTCAGAAAATCTGTGGCATGGGGTGGGGAAGGGATGCAGGTGTGTCCCAGCAAGGGACAGGCTCTGCCATGGTGTCTTGTCAGCTGCATGTCCCTTGGGTGCAGCTGCAGACCTGTGTGCAGGGTGGCAGAGGGGAGTGTGGAGGAGAGGGCAATGTGTGGGAGGTCCTCGGGCACTGGAACACGTGACTCTTGTGGTGGAAGTCGAGGAAACCACAGTTTCTTCACCAGCTGGCAAAAGGGCTCTTACTTTTTTGTATTTCCTCTGTTTTTTTTCTGAGACTTTGAAGAGGTCTTTGCTTGAAAATCTGTATACAAACAGGTGGGGTTTTACCTAAGAAAGTAGTGACAGTATTGTCTTTGTCTCTGCCAGTATTTCTTTCTCCTGGTTACTTCCGTTAATTAAAAAGTTTTGTATGTGATTCTGCAGCCCCAGAGCTACAGTGGTTTAAACTCCTGATAACAGTAATTCCACCTGAGAAAGCTGCTGTGGCACGGCTTTTTGCAGACATAGCAATGTTCTCCAAGCTCTTGCTGCAGAGGAGCCCCTGGTAGATCTTAGACTGTTGTGAGCTGAGGCTGGCAGAAGTGGGGGAGCTGCCCCTTCACCCTCACAATCCACAGTTGCTTCCAGAGCTGGGGCCCCCAGCTCTCCCAATGGCTGCTGCCACAATCCAGCTGCATCCATGTAACATCTTGCAGCATGCTGTCCAGGAGGATTTTTTTCCAGGAAAGTTGCTGAATTTGCTCCAGACTCTGTGAAAAGAGTTCTTGCACAGTCTGTATCCCTCTGCTTCTCCACCCTCCAGTTGCAGGAAGTGGATAGGGAGCTCTGCTTTTGAAGATGTGGTGATTTTCTCTGCTTTATTTCGTCTCCAGAGACGCTTTTCCCACTAATCTAAACTGATTCCTTCTCCTAAATTTTCAAGCAGGCTTTCTGCTTTTTGTGGGAGGATGGGATTTGGATTCTAACTGTAGCAGAACAAACAAAATAATTGAAAAAAAAAAAAAGCTTCAGGGCAAACAAATAGTGTCTCCCAAACTCTTTGTACTTAAAGAAAAAATCCCTTTAGTCTTTTTAATTTTTGCCATATCAGCTTTTTGGTCTCCCCAAAATACTTTTTTAAAGTAATGTTTGGTGTTCTCGATTGAATTTAATATGCTCTCTGCAAGCATTTATCCATATCAGCTGTTTCTTCTTACTTCTTAATAAGCCTCCCCCTTTGTATGACAGACTTACTTTTCAAATTAAGCAGTTTTTCCAGGGATATTTTTCCCCCACTTCTGTGTTCCTGGCAGGGATGTTGAGTCCACCACAGTTAACTGTCTCAGGTTGACTGGGAAATGTTTTGAATGAAACCTGTTCCCTCAGGACCAAACCAAGAGCTGATATTGCTGATAAACCCTGGGATATTCAGTTTTGGATTTTTTGGGGTTTTTTTTTTTGAAAGCCTACTGGCCTTACAGGCCAGTAGTTTTTCTTCTCAGTAATAAGCAGTGAGCCAAATAATGAATTTTTCTCCCCACAAGATGTTTTGTAGGATCCCATGTGCACCAGCCCTGTTCCACCACCTGCTTCACACACATCATTGCTGCTACTCTGCCTCGAGGGCAGGTCTTGCTTGGGCACTAAGTTCATTCAGGCAGGAACACCCATGTGTAGTGTGTTTCTCAGCAGTGCTCACAGATCAGCGTCTCTTCTGTCTGGGCACACGTTTTCACAGGTGTTTGCAGTACCAAAGACTTGACTTGGGCTTTTGGAATAAAACAATGCTAACACCAAATATTTAGATAGTTTCTGAGAGTGCGCTGCTATTAAGATTTTGTTTTTCCCTTTTTGCCATTCCTGAAAATGAAATCTCTGCACTGAAACTTCCCCTTAAAAGCTATCCCGTTTTTTTAATCACATCGGGAGTGAAGCTGCCAGTTTTGAATCCCAGGGTGCTGCCAGCTTTATTTCTATGTCTGATAATGGTGTAACTGTACAGGTCCCCAGTGTCTCCCATCATTTTTCTATCTGAAGTTGGATGTTTTCCTCCCTTCTTACTCTCTCCTGTTTTCTGGCAGCCTGCCGAATTTCTAGACAGCATCATCTTACAGAAAAGGTGCTTTTGCATTTTATCTGCCACCCCTCTCAGAATGCTGCACTGTCAGAAATACCCAACTCTAAGATCCCAAACTATGCACAGAACAGGCAGGATAACTGACACATGTTGGCTGAAAGCTCTGTTTGGCTCAGACTTTCAGGAGGTTTCTTTGTTTTCTGTTGGGAAACTATTTTTCCCTCTGCTGTAATAATTAAGGGAAGTCACAGACTATTGCACTGAATACGAATCTGAGAGTGCCTAAAATATGTTACTAAATGACATTTCCATTGACTGTATAGGTGATAATTATACAGAGTCACAACTTTGGTGTTTAATTAGCATGTGGTATTCTTGTTTCCAATGCCATACTTACCTTTTTAACAATGCCCGGGGAGGTAGTGTAAATACCTTCACTTTTAAGTGGACTCAGATTTTTAAGAACATACAAAGCTCAACATATGGTTTTGGTAGTGGGAAATACTTATTTTATTTGCCATTTGTCTTAAGTTTTATGTGCCTTTAAAGTGCCACCTGTATTTTGAAGAATTCTTAGAGTTGTTTCAAGTGAAATTTTGAATGCTACAAATGGAAGGAGATTATTTTCCTGTGAATAAACTGTTTAAGACAGTGCCCTCAGACTTATTTTTGCAAGGGCAGTGCTCTGTGTATGAGTGTGGATGTGTGGGTATGCCCAGGGCCATTACTACTGGTGTGTAAAGTCCATGGTGGTGTGAGATATGGTATGAAGTTTGGGAACAAACTTTAGTGCTTCTTAGAGCAAACGGCTGACAGTTCTTGAACCTAGGTGGGCTGAGTTTTACTGTGGGTGGAGATCTCACTCCAGGCTGAGTACAACCAGAGCTGGGACATGTTTTTTTGGGTAAGATCAATATAAGCATCCTTGTGATTCAAAGTTTTGTTTTTTGAATCTTGCTTGTCTTATTGTGGACTATCAGGGGAATGCTAAAATAAGAGAACAAAGAAAATAGTGTGTGATAAAAAAATTGAGAAAGTGAAAATGGCTTTAGATAGAAACTGAGAGGTGCTGATTGCAGTACTTTGCTCATTATTTGTTTTCTTTTTCTCTTTGTGCAGTAAAAATGAGATGCTGAGGGCTTCAGGGAGTCCAAGGGAGATTTAGATAACAGTTCCCTGGCACAGTAGGTATTCAGTGCATTCCTTTCAGTATGGAGAGTTGAGGAGTTCACCAGCTTGGAGGACATGCTTGTCTTTGAGGTGAGAGGGGGAAGCCACTTCAGGAGAGCCAGCGATGTGGTGAGCATCTCTCATCGTGGGCAGTTTGGCCTTTTCAGGGGACACAAGCCCTTAGCAGCAGCCTCTGTGGCCAATTCCTTGGCTGCCCCTCTGCCTTCCTTCAGCTGCATTCCCTCTGGGCTCATGCTGAGTAGTACCTGTCCCCACCAGCTGCCTGAGGGAGCCCCTCCCTCTTTGTGTTCCCCCCAGACCCTGCTGTGCCCTCCCACCAAATGGGATGTATTCCCTCAGTGGCTTAGAGCATGTTCTGCTAGGAGATGGGAACTAGAGAAAAGGGGGTGTCTCTTACTGATTTTTTTCTCCCCTATATCAGGCTGTCAGTGGTTTCAGAGAGTCCTTGTGGTCTGATACATGAATTCAGCCTGTTCAGTGTTCCTTCTGATAGTCCTGAATGAAAACAGAATTGGTTTTCAGGTTTTATTTTTAAAGATATTTAATAAGATATTTTTTTCAAATCAGTACAAAAATTTTAAATACAAAATTATTTGCTTTTGACATATCTCATATATTCTGGGAACATACTGAAGTCACCAGTGTCTGGTAAACTGTCCGTCCATTCCTGCCACCGTTCCATAAAATTTCTGAGATAAAGCACCACATTATATCACTGGAGTCCTTAGTCAATGTTAGACTGCATTAAACTCTGCATTTAAATAATGGTAATGCCAGTTAAATCCAATCTTAGTTCTGCATGAAAAAATCTAGTTCATTTTTGAATCAAAAGCGGTAGCGGTAGCTAAAGACATCGAAGAAGTGATGAGCACTTAACTCTGAACTAGCGCAGCAGTGTGTGATGTGCAGCACTGTACAGGGAACCACAGCAAGGTCCACTGCCCACTGGAAACAGAACACTTGTTGAGGTGAGATTAGCACCATTGATGAGCAGACAGAGACTTCGTGCACAGAAGTCGCTGTCCTCAAGTACAGAAAAGTATTGAGGCCTGCAGGTTCTCCTTGACAACTGGTAACATATAAATAAGGATTGGAAGTCAGCTTTTAGATAGAACCAAGTTCTCGGATAAATTTGTGTGATCAGTATTGCTGGTAAAGTTATTGGTTGATCTCAAGCAACAAATCAGTTAAGCAAACAGAGCTACTTCTGCTTTGCCTAGTCATTGAAGAGCAAACTGATTCAGCTTTTGCTGAGTGGCAGAATAGGTGTCTCTTCTGACAAGCCAAATGGGTTCTTGGTACAAGCACAGAAATCCAAGCAAATTTATGCCACCCTGAAGTATTGCTACGTGTTGGCCAAAATGTCTCAATGACATGGCCCAAAGTAAATGGGGAAGATGGACCTCATCTACTTGAGCTGTGTGAATAGAGATGGAGACTTCTCAAGTGCTGTGGCATTTGGAGGTGAAACCAGTGCCTGCTGGAGTCAGTGGTGATATTTTAGGTCCAATGACTGCCAATGAGAAGGCTCAGGGGGAATAGTTATGCCATCAGGATTCCTTTTCCATCATAAATAAATTGTTCAGGAAAAAAAAAAAAGCACACCTGCAGGATTATTTTATATGGAAGAAGGGAAATAGAGGTCGCCAGCTAAGAGAACCTTTGCTTGTCAGGCAGACCTGCTGTCAGAAACCCAAGAAACCCCCCACCTAGTCAAATAAGCCACTCAGTTTTTTTTAATATAATTAGAGACTGACCTACTCTGGTTTAAGTCACTGTTTTTCATCTTATAGCTATGATCAAGGCAACAGGAGTGAGTGACATACACTGATTTGAACTTTAGTACTGAATTATTGTGAATGAAATTAAGTAAGCATGGCATTGCAGAAATATATAATGTACAGCTAATATGTCCCCCTTGGGTGCAAAACAACTGTTTATGAACCTGATACACATCTTTAGATATGTTCACCACACCTTTTTTTTTTTTTTTAATAACTAGCTGTGCATAATGTTAAACCTGGTATTTATTTTTTTTGGTTTTGTACAAGATGGTCCAGAATGGTCACAAAATGCATCTTTTGTGGTATAAAAGACTGAAGCAGAGGAGAAACGTTTTGATTTTGTGTGTGTGTGTTTTGTGTGTGTGTGTGTCTGGTTTTTTGTTTTACATGGGATACAATAAATATCCTGAAAAAGACGAATGAACGTACTGCCCGGCATAGAGTCCTGCCGCCTGCTCGGATGGCATCTGAACGTAAACCTTGTCCCCGTGCATCAGCTGCACCACGGCGCTGCCCGAAGCCTGGTCCAGGAAGCCCTTCTTGTACTCGTCGTAGGTGTACATGAGCGGCTCGTTGTTCTTGTACAGAGCCACCCACACGTTGGCGCCTTTACAGTGGACGTGGTAGGCGAAGTAGTAGACGCCGGGGATCTCGCAGGTGAAGATGCCCGTCTGCGGGTTGTAGTTCTGCCGGCCGTTGTACAGGAGCTTGTCGAACTTCACGGGCACCCCGACGCGGGGGAACGGGGTGAGGAGCTCTGCCGTGAACGCCGGCATCTCGTAGACAATGCCGCCAGCCTTGCCTTTCTTGCCCTTGTAGCCGTAGGGGGGCTTCAAGCCTTCTATGCCGGGCCCCACCTCAGGCAGGTACTGTCCCACGGCTGGTGGAGTGGGTGGGATGATGACCGGCGGCCCGGGGGGCCCGGGGGGGCCCGGCGGCCCCTGGAGCCCCGGCTGGCCGGGAGGACCGAGAGCCCCGGGCTTTCCCGGCGGTCCCTGCAGCCCCGCAGCGCCGGGTTTGCCTACCCCAGGGAAGCCAGGGGGGCCGGGCATGCCCGGCTCGCCCTTCGCCCCTGGCAGCCCGGGGGGGCCGATGGGACCGCTGGGTCCCGCGATGCCTGGGATGCCCGAGGGGCCCTGGAGCCCCTGAGCGCCGGGGAGCCCGGGCTCACCCTTGGGCCCCACAAGCCCTGGGACACCCGGCAGCCCCGGCAAGCCTTTGTGTCCGGCTTCCCCCTTGGGTCCTGTGGGGCCCGGCAGCCCCCGCAGCCCAGGGCCACCCACTTCCCCAGGAAAGCCTGGCTTTCCTGGAAAACCCTGCAGGCCAGGTTCTCCCTTGGGGCCGACTGGTCCTGGTGGCCCTACGGCCCCCCCCTCTCCTTTAGGTCCTGGGAAACCGGCAGCCCCCGGGGGGCCCATGATGCCCGGCAGTCCTGGCTGGCCTGGCTCCCCTGGTGGCCCTCCCATGCCGGGTGGCCCCGCATGCCCCTTCTCCCCCTTCGGCCCCAGGGGGCCAGGCAGACCACCCACACCTCGCTCCCCTTTGGGCCCAGGAAAGCCTGGCTTCCCAACTCCGGGGAGGCCAGGGGGCCCGGGCAGGCCTGGCAATCCCTGCTCCCCTTTGCCACCCGGGAAGCCCGGCTGGCCAGGTATGCCGTCCTGGCCTGGTTTGCCAATGCCAGGCGGGCCGGGAGGGCCTTGGATCCCGGGGGCCCCTGGAGGCCCCTGCAGCCCTAGCTCTCCTGGGGGTCCGGGTTTGCCCACGGGTCCCTGTGGGCCAGGGAAGCCAACCATGCCCGGTTTGCCAACCCCCGGCAGCCCCACGGGGCCGGGGGGACCAGGCAGACCGGGTGGACCCTTCAGACCCGGCAAACCCGGGATCCCGACCCCCTTCTCCCCTTTTGGCCCTGGGATCCCAGGGATTCCTGGTGGCCCCTTCATCCCAGGCTCACCCTTTGGCCCTGGCTGTCCCTGCAGCCCCGGAGGACCTGCTTTCCCTATGCCAGGAAGCCCATGAGGCCCTGGTGGTCCCTGCGGTCCGGGTATCCCCATGGGCCCAATCTCCCCCTTCGGCCCCATCTCCCCTCTTGGCCCTGGGGGCCCCATGACCCCTGGTTTTCCTGGCATCCCTGGCAAACCCGGCTTTCCAATTCCTGGGTATCCTTGTGGGCCTGGTTTTCCTTTGGCTCCTGGCACACCATGACCTGGTAATCCTGGTGGTCCTGGTGGCCCTCTTGGTCCAGGCTCACCAGGGGGGCCTTGCTCACCCCTCAGACCGCGTATGGGAATTTCTGGGTCGGGAAGAAAAGAAGAAGAAAGGGGAGAGGGAAAAATAAAAGGTGATTACAATCACATCCTTCAGAAACAGGCAGTTTTGAATTGAACGTGCTTTTTATGATGCCTTATGCCTCATGGTAGACAGAGACAGCTAGTAAGTTACAGGCTGGTGTTGAGAATGGAGAGGATGTCACTACTGTTTTGCATACTCCAAACTTCCATGCATGCTTTTCTTACCACAAAATAATTGCTGTGCATCATATGTAAAAGCCATTTACATTTTGCTGGTGTTTTCTACCTATACAATCTTAAAAAGCAAAATCTGCATTTTGTCCCATGTTGCTGTAGATTAATCTACCTTTAAGAGTTTTTGCAGGAAACTCAACGCTCTCGTACTGTGGGAGGAGTCCTGGCATAAAAGTGCTTTTTCTGGAGGGGTTAAAATGAGCAAGATCAATTTAAAAAGATTCTGTTGGTAAGAAGTTTATACATAGGTATGTCTGTATTTTCCTCAAGGCTTTGGTTCCCATTAAAGTATTACTGGAAACCTACAGCTTTAATCAGCATTGCTCTTTTGGCACAGCCATGTCTAGTTATGGCTCTTCTAAACGCTGCAAAATGTTTGTATTGTCCAAACCCACATTTTTGTGTTATGTGACCACTTAGCATTGCAGGTCAGGGTGGGGAATTTGCTGCTGGGGTTGGTTGCTTTTCAAGCTGCAGGCTTTTTGGGTCAAGTGGAAACTCTTTACAGCTCTAAAATGGGTAAAGAAGTGAGAGATTTGGGGAAGGACAGGAGATGAGGTTTCAGGACAAGAGAATTAACTGTTCTTTGGGAGGTGGAAACCTTCCCTCTCTGCACATGTTGTGTTTTATGCACGTCAAAAATCTTTGCTCACAAGATAGGTTGATTTTACTACAGCCAATGGTGCTTGTTCAGACACTCCAAAAATAGGCCCTGAAATCTTCCATTTCCCTCTGAAGTCAGTGGAGGCTGTGGTTAGCTGAAGCCTCAGAAAGACAAGGTTAACCAGCTTGTCTGCAGTCACTCAGACACTGGTGGTCCTCACAAGGATTTTATGACACTGCCTGTTCCTGGTCACCCTTTGTATTTCGGACTTTTTTCTTTTTTTCTTAAATATCTTAATACTGTCCAGACTTCCTTTACTGAATAGGGAAAGTGCTTGTACGTGCAGACTTGTGCATTCATCCTCTTTGATGAACTTTCAATGCCTCTGTAACACCCATAAATAACCTACTGAAAGAGGACTCCAGAGTTAGAAGAGCAATTGTATGTTTTTATCTGCAAACCTCTAAATCACAGGGTCTGGACAAATTCAGACAAAACGGTGATGTTCCCATAAATTCAAATCTTGGGGCTCTCAGCTCGTATGTCTGGTTGTGGCAGTGAGAGTGGGAGCAGATCCAGACAGGACCCTGGGCCATCATTTGAAGCCCCATCAGAGGGTTTTCTGCAAGCAGGTGGGATGACAAGGTTTATTCTAGCGTTGAACAAGCATCTGAGCAAACCCGGGGCCAGCCCTGTGTGCCGGGGGCTCATTGCAGGTAGGGCTGCTCAGAGGCTGTGCAGCAGCCCAGGGGATGACCGTGGTCTTGTGCTGCTGACCCTGAGCTGCCCCACAGCTCCCATGAACCCGTTCTGTCCACCTGTGGCCAGGTGCCAGCCTGGCCAGTCCTTGGGGCACAGGGCTGCTGTGCCCAGCCTGCAGCAGCCTGCTCCAGTGTTCGGTTTCCCCATGGCAAACAGTGCTCTGGCACAGCAGATGGGACCGTGCAGGAGTGTGGAGGGACATGCTGACCCACCTTTCTCTTTCTTGGGAGCCATGTCCTTGCCGAGCATGGGCATCTGCGGGACCTCCTTCCTGTACTGAGGCAGATGGGGGTACTCCTTCCCGTACTGCATGTGGGGCACCTCCTTGCCCAGGTGCTGCATCGGGATGCCTTCTTTGCCCAGCGGAATGTGAGGTACTTGTTGTCCGAGGGGTTGGTACTGGGGCACCTGAGGTGGCAGCTGCTTGATCCCATAGTAGGCACCACCGTGAGCAGACCTCACCAGCTCTAGGTAAACAGTGACAGCCACTGCCAGCAGCTGCACAGGGAAGAGCAGCGCGGCCATCACCTGTGGAAAGCACCACAAAACACACAGTTGGCAGAAGATGTTTTTTCCTGTTGTGCATTTCCCATTAGGGCAAGCTTCTCTCATTTGCTGCAGCAAACTGGACCTAAATCTCTGGCCTGGTTTGTGTGCTGCCCTGCCTGCCAAGGACATCCTGCAGCAGGCCTGTGTCTGGTTTACTGGAGGCTCTACTCAAGCAGTACTATTACAGCAAATGCCCTTATATGTATTTAGTTTTATGCTACCCCAGAGGTGCCCTCTGTGGTTTCTCCACACAGGGACCTGCTCTGAGTTTGCTGCTTTCTCACCTGTGCCAGTGCCACAGCTTCAGGGAGCTCTGCTGCAAGCTCTCTGCTTCCCAGGGGAAGAGCAGGCAGGGGATGTGGGGTTCTCCTAAATGCTTTCTACCAAGGAAGCTGTATTGTCAGTGCTCTTTGCTTTCCACAGCAATGAAAGCTCTGTTTCTGCAGCTTAAATCTGTGCCTGTGATTGTGCCCCATGGCTGCCAGCATCCAAGGACTGTTTGTTTCTATCACAGCTCCTTGCCAGCTCTCGTCTTAGCTGGGCTGGGATCCTTTCGGTCTCTGCCCAAAAGAAGTGGGCCTGTTTGGGCCACCACTGCTTCAGGTAGGAGCAGCCAACCCAAGCCTTTCTCTGGGAGTGTTCAACTATTTTCTAAAGGTCTCCCCCACAGCACATCCTGGCCTGTTGCAAGGTAGCCCATCCCAGCACCTCACCAGTCCTGCTAACGCAACAGAACGGGCTTGGGCTTTTTCTCTTTTACTTCCTAATCAAAAGGTTTGCTTGGGATTTCTTGTCCCATCTGCTGTTGGATTTTCTTTTTGCAGTTAAGGGCATTACCATTAGCTGAGCAGCAAATGAGGAACCGGGAACTCCCTCAAGTAGTGCAAATTAGGGGACAGTGGTAAAGAGAGACTCTGTGCGTTGGAGTATTTTGCCCCACAACCAAATCTGGCATGCAAGTCCTACCTTTTCAAATACATATGGCAGTTTCCAGGCCTGATGGCTGTTGCCACTGTCCCTGATCTTATACCATGCAAAGATGCCTTGCACCCAACCTGAGTGTATTTCCAGGTCATTTGTGCATTCTCTATGTGCTTCCAGGTCATGCATGCTCCAGAGCTTTGCCAAAGTGCTTGTTGGGACTTGCTCCCAGCAGCTGCTGTGCTCTGGTGTGATGAGGGTGGCCTGAGGAAGCAGCAAGGGCTTTGTGCCACCTGCTTATTTTCCTGTCCTTTTCAGCAGCCTGGCTTGACATAGAGGACAAAAAAGCACCTCAGTCTGTGGCAAAGGGGCTCAAAACTGTGCCCCCATGTCTGGAAAGTATCTTTTATGGGGGCAAACTTCCCCCTGTGTGTCCTCTAGGCTCTATGTTTTGCTCCTGCTTGAAGTTTCCCATTCACTTTGCATTAGCAAAGCACATGGGGAAATGCTTGCTGCTCTTTTAAAACATTTTCCCTTCATTTTGCTCTATGCGATTTAATCTCTAAATGGAAATCGGTGCATAATCATTACTGAAGGGGTAAGTGGAGGCTGGATCAAAATGGCATAGTTGAAACGACAAGCAGAAAGTTACTATTTTCAATAATGATCATCTACAGACATATGAACTACAGAAAAGATGGAAATATGTGTTAACAGCAAATCAAACCCCTTGTAAGAAAATGAAATACAGTGAATAAACACTAGATGGAGCATATGTTGCACAGCTGAGTTTCTACAGTCACTTTCCCTCCCAGGAATTCTTGGATGTAACCAGCTGCCATGTGGCAAAGAAAACCAGAGCCAAGATGTACAGGAGTTTGTAAGTGTAGCTAAAGCCCAAGCACAGTCGCTCATCCTTGTTCAGCAAAGCATTTCAGCAAATGCTTCTCCTCCAGTGAGTTTAATGTGGCTTTTAGCCCACAGCTGGCTGTGCTGCTGTGAGCTGAAGGATTAGGGCCTTGGGACGTGGTATTTCTGCTTAAAGCTCAATGGTGAGCTTTGCAGTGGGAGCCTGTTCATGATCAGTTACTGTGGCTCAGCTGGGGTGTGGTGACTGAACTAACCCACTGCAGCTTCATCTGGGCACATGGACCCTAAGCAACCTTTTCTTTTTTTGGGGGGGGGGGTGGGGGGGGAGGCAGAGATACGTCCCCCTTCTTGTCTTTCTGCCTTCCTGCTCCTTTCCATACAGAATGAGTATAACTTGAAACACCTTTGCCTCTGTAGCTGAGTAGGGTAATGCCTGCCTTAGTTTGCAGGGAAAATCCCAGTCACTAGAACATTTGCAGTATTCTCTGCCTCTTTCTCAAAGGAGAAGCATTATCTGTATGAAGGGAGAAATGCAGTGAAACCTTTAAAAAAATTACAAGATACTGGATGATACAGGACTGTTTTTGAAACCTACTAGTATGAAGGGCAAGGTGGATCTTGAAGAATGAGGTTATTAAATTCGCTTCTTGGCTACTTTGTTGTTCTGGTGGCCAGTTTTGGGGGGATTGTTTTTTTAAAAAAGATAACTTCAGTGGAATAAGTAGAGGGGGAAATAGGTAAAATTCCTTTGGATGATATTTTCTCTTTGTTTTTATTACAAAACATGGGCTTTGTGTGCGAGTGGGAGGTATTTGAAATAATTGAAAAAAATTTCCTACGGGGAGGCAGCAGCCTGCCTGCAGCTCAGGGTGAACTCAGCCTCCTGCTGCCTGTGCCAGGCTGGCCTGGCCCTGCCAAGCGTCACGCAACACACCTGCACTGGAACAGGCACCACCACGTGGCACACGAGATGGTTTTGTGTGCACACATGGAAATGTTGAGGGGGATCAGGCAAGACTGGTGGAGATAGGAAGGCTCCAGAGAAGGAGATGATCTCACCACATCTGTGTTTCCTGTAGTGTTTTTTGACTCATCCATAACCCAACCAGTGTGGCCTGGAAATGACAGATTGCTTCTCATCTATTGATTTTGGCTGGGGCTGGTGCCTGTGACTAGCTGAGGTGGAAGGTGGGGGTTTATTTACTGAACAACCTTGGGCTAGATGGGACTTGGCTCACATCTTTGTGGGAGGAGGTCAGAGCCTCCCCTGTGGCCTTGTGAGCTGTCTGGGGCTTGGGATCTGCTGCAGGTACTGGAGACGCAGCCTGTGTTTGGTACTATCTGCACAGCTCGTCTCCCCCTGCTCCCAAAGGAAGGAGGGATCAGACAAAATTAGTCTTGATAAGAGGTGTGGTAGAGTCATGTGTGCTGCTGCTGGATTATTGCTGTCAGATACCATCACTACAGGGAAAGCCTGCCCGGAAGCGTGAGGGATGCCAGGGATAGTCCTTTAGTGTTTCTGCTCATTGCCTGTCTCATCCTACTCAGCTTCTCTGAAAAGTTATTTATGTGCTGAGAGAAGTTGAAGGTGTATTTTTTCTGCCTTGCAGTTTGTTTCTTGCCTGGGTGCACAGTTCCAGTTCAAAGACCTCACTGGGAAACCACCAGCATCTTTAAATGCTTAAAAGCTACTAAAAATCTTGCTCTTGGTTTTCAAAAGAAGCTTGTGGATCCTAAATATTGGACAGGTCCTCCAGAGCTTCTGAACAGCAAAAGGAGATTTTTTTTTCCCAGTGGTGACAGAACTCAAGGGAAATAGAGTGAGGAGGAGGAGAAAAATCTGTGTTAAAGATGCAGCCAAAGTGTAAGACTTCCCACCCCCTTCACCCAAATCCCAGCAATTTAGGGATCATCTCCATTCATGTAATGCTGTCTGATGTGCTTTCAAAGGTGACTGTTGGTGGAGCAATAATTCGGTTTTGGATTGGGATTTGCCAGGGTTTTGTCAGCAATAGGAATGTGTCTGTATTTGTGGCAGATAAATAAGTGCATGTGTGCACCTTTAGGGAAGCCAAGGGCTTGGAGAAAGCAAAGTTTTACCGCAACTTTGGATGTTGGAAGGAAGATGGAGGAGAGGAGCAACTGAGCCTTCCCACCATGTGACATGTCATTTGCACCAGTCATTCAGATTAAGCCACCACAAACATTTTGCTTTACCTAGGGTGGGACAAGACACTTGAGGGTGAAGGAACATTATCCTAAACCACAGTGTTCAGCTGCTTGTGTGTGAAGGCATCTGGTTGTCTCTGTGGGTGAGAGTCCCTGAAAAAACACATTTTTACAGGCAAAGCTTGAGTGAGAACATTTCTCAACAATCTCTTCAGTAGAGCTGTCCTCCTGAGAAAACTAGAAAGGACCTTCCTCTGGCTATTTGAGTTTGTCAGCAGAAACAGGAGACAAAACAAAATGTACCAGCAGTCATAATTCTTAAATTGGTGTGAAGAAATAATAGCTGGTTTAGCCTAATTATGTAAAGAATGTATGGAAAGAGTGATGCCCATCCACTTGGGACTTGAAATCATAGGTGGTCTTGCAAAGAGTGGAAACTAGACCTTGATTTATTGGTTCTTACAGGAAAGCCATCACGCTGCAATCAACATTGGGTTGTCTCAGAACCTCTAAGATACTCAGCCAGAGACTACCCCCACAGGCTCAATTTACCACCCCTTGCTTTTGAATTGCTCTATTTCCCAAAGAGGCATAAGGCATGAGTAGATCCCAGTGACCTGAAGTCTTTTCCCTGCAGTTCCTTCCACAGGGGCTGCCTGAAGCTGCAGGGACCAGTTCTCCAATGCACGGGGGGGAGGGACTTGCTAGTGCTCTGGTTTCCACATGGAAAATGACTGCTGCAAAATAAAAATCCTAGTGACTCTGGAGATTTTGTTGCCAGAAGAGTGCTACTAAAAAAAATAGATGATAAAAAAGCTAAATTCTCCAGGGTATTTTTGTCTTGAGATCAGATTAGGGTGACTTCTGGGGTCACCTTGATAACAAATCCTATTACCAAGTATCTACAGTGGTATATCCAGGGGTGTACCCTCTGCTGTTGGGGACAGGAGATCCCATCCCACAGGAACACTATAAACCTCACTGAAGTCTCTGTCATACAGAGCCATGCAGGAGCAATAGAATGCAATGGAAATGGCAATCAGAGTGTTAAGGTGCACAAGGAGCACTGCATTGCAGAGAGCTGGTGGGTGAGGTGCACAGCTGCTCTCTGGGGGGTTTCCACTGGCTGGCCCCCAGTTCATACACAGAGGTACATGGCAGCTGGAAGGACGTCAAAGAGGGGCTTGTAAGAGAGAAGTAAAATCCTCACAAAGTGATAGCACTTTTTTTTTTTCTGTTTTCATTTTTAGTGCTACTTTGGGAGCAAGTACCTATCCTGTCCCTGCTTTCTACAATACAGATCCCTTAAACCACTGGGTTGTGCTCACAAACGTGTGCACACCCCCACCACATACATGTTTTTCTGAAGGTCTCCACCACATGAGAAGCATTGGACTGAGGACTGGGTTTATAAATTAGGGGTAGGGGTGTTGGCATTTGTAAACTAATTATGTTAGCCAGCTCCCTTTTTTGGAAGAATTCTCAGCACAAAAGAAATGCAGCTATCAAGGCCTTAGTTCCTGTAGTGAACTGAGCTACTCCTATCCAGTGAATAGCTGTGGTGACTTCAAGGGTGGGGTGTTTTAAGATATGAAAATCAAGCCAATGTTGACTGTTGTTTTCAGCACTGGTGCTGCGAAAAGTGTAAGGGACTTGAGCAGTGAACTTACCAGCACATCATTGTCCACAGTTTTCAAAGACACTATTTCATAACTTCATCACAGCTAAAATTCATCTCTGGATCATTAACTCCTTTGAGGACTAACCTGTCAGTCAGTGAGTACTTTCTGAAGAGAACTGAGGATACTCTGTACTGTACAGAGACTGAATTTTAGTGGGAACCTGTGTTTTCAGGGACAGTAAAAAACCAAAATCTTCTGCATGCCAAATAATTTTGTACATGCTTAAGAGCTTAGAGCCATTTAATACACACGTTACCACTCTTCTGTCTTTGTGTGCCAAACCAGTCTTTATGTCATTTGGATAGATGTTTTCAAATTTGCCAGCAGATTAATTAAACACAATGTAGGGGGTTGTTGCAAATTCAATCATATTCCACATCAAAGCAGGGAGTGAAAGCAACCAAATATACCTTGAGACATGGATTTCCTCTGAAAGCTAACCTGTTTTGTAACCCAAATTAACAGTAGCTACACTTTTCTTTTCCAGCAGTGAAGAGCAGGACAGTAAAGGAGAGCACAGCCCCTGTGCAAGGACCCAGCCATGCTATTGGCATGAGATTGTTGATCTATACCCCAGCAGGTTTGAGGTCCTGCACCATTTTACTTGTAACAGTGCCTAAAGCTTCACTGAAGGCAATACCTGTTTCTTGAGTAGGTGAAGAATTTACCTTGCTGAAGTGTCTGTAAGGGCCTGTGCATTCAGTAGGGAGGAAAGTAGGATTTATGGTGAATGTAATCCTGCCTTTTTGCTTCTTGTGAAACTCTCCCACAGAGATCAGGTTTATTTTTTTCCCCTCCTTCCTTTTCACTGTCCCCTCCAAGGAAACAAAGTAGTCTCAAGTGTCTGTGTTCAGTTTAGATTACCAAGAAATAGCTATTGTTCAGTATGTTAAAAATAAATTAAATCATATTTTGCTCAAGGTCTAACAACTGTGTCTGATTATCATGTGGTATTTACTAAATCTAAGGCAGTCATAACAAGTATTGTCATAATAAACATTTTAAAATGCATGCATGCATAAACCTGCTGCTAATGGGGAATATTCAACACGTGGCAGATGTTTGTTTCTAGGTTTTTTAAAATTCAAAATGGTGCCTAGAGTTTCCTTCTTAGAGAAATGTGATAACATCTAAATAAATGGCTTCATCTTAAAAACCAGCGGTCATCCATAAGCTATCTTCGGCTTCAGTGGTAATTATATGATCTTTTCTTGCAATGCCTGGGGAGGTCTCTGTTTATCCACTTGTAAATGCATTTCCAGAAACAAAGCACTTGCCTGTGCTCCAGTTTATCTGCAAACACATTCATGTGCGTGCTCACTCTGGATGATCACCAAGCTCTCTGTATAAAAATGGCACCCTTGGGCTTCCCCAGTTTCTTACTTCCAGACGGACTACACATGCATGTATACAGACTGTATCTATTGCTGGTGTGCAGGTATTTATGTGTGCCTGTGTGTGGAAACACACCCGGCAGTGGAAGCAGCCACAATGAGGAGATTTTAGCCCACGCAGACATTATTATGTTGCCTCCTGCCTTCTCCCCGTGCCCAGTGTGCTGTGAGCCTACTTCTGTGGGCTCAGGCAGGCATCTCCTCATCTCTCTGCAGATCCGGGCATGATGAGCTTGGCACCACCACAACCCCAGCTCCCATGCACAGGGCTCTGCTGACTCAGCACAAAGAGGAAGCTCACAATTTATGATGCTCTTAAGATGCTTGCTGCTGGTAATTGATTTGCAGGCGGGTTCATCTCTCGCATGTTTTTGAGGATCTGGCCCAGATGCTGTTTGCTGGAAAATGCCTGAAAGCTACTTGGAGTCAGATGGCAGGGAGCCGTGACAAGGATCAGTAAGCCGGGCACCGCGGGCCGGGTGACCACAGTCCCCGGGGACGCAGCTCTCTTGCCTGGTGGCGTGTACTCGTTTGCACGAATCGCTGCCTGACCTCGGGCTCCAGAGGAAGGACCAGCGTGGGGGAATGTTTGCAGAAAAGCATGCGACTTTAATTATGGGATTAGAATTAATTATAGGTAGGATTTAGCAAATACCTGCCTTTGAATACGTTTTCCTGTTCTCTGCCATTCGGCGTGCACTCGAATCCTCTGCCTAATGCTCCCTTCTGGGCAATTTGCCTGCAGTCTTGGTGGCAGGCAGATTTGATGGAGACGCTTAAATGACTGCCACTAGATGCCCGTTCAGCGATCAGCAGCGTGAGGCGCACAGACCCGGACCCAGTAATGTGGAACACACAAAGCGATCAAAGTGCAGAGCTGCCTCCCCGCTTATCAGCACGGGATCGCGCTGCTGGCGCGGAGCCTGGGACTGGCCGCCGATGTGTCCGAGCGCAGACTGTTTGTTCAACGTGGGAACTCTGCTGAGAGCTCCTTCTCTGCAGGGCTGGTGCTACCGAGCGCTGCAGAAGGAGCTCCCCGCAGGCCACAGCCATTGACACTGTCCAAGGAATTCGCCTTATCAGATGGAATGGGTTTGCCATGCGCGACACAATGAAGGTTTTCATGGAAGTGCTTTTAGAGGCAACCAACCATTTCCTAGGGGTGTTGTTGGTTTGGGGATTGTTTGGGTGAGCACGCGTCACATCTACTGCCAGTCCACTAAGCCCAAAATAATGCAAAGACAAACAGCTGGTGATGCGCTTCGGACTGAAGTGTGTGATCCAGTAGGCTGAACCTTGAGGTGCTGATAATGAGCTATGGTGATTGCTGGTTCCATAGCAGTGTGAACAGGGAACTGCAGGTTTGTTTTGGAAAGAAACATTCCTTCTCAGCCGTTACTCATCATTCTTGGCCCTGCTCTGCCCTGGGATAGGTTGTGCTGGCTGCCTGCAGTAGAAGTCTCCCAATTTTTCATGGTACAATTGTTCGTGTGTAATAGTACAATCGTTTGCAAAGTGTATCACAGCACTTTACTGTTTTTACCCAAAGCAGTGCTTCTAGCAGTGCTGCTATGAATTATACTCACGGGTAGATGTGTAAAAACTTTCCATTTCACTACCTTTTGGGTCAGCCAGCTACAGCTTTGTGAACAAGCCACACGCTAGCAATTGGCTCTAAATGACAAGTGAATAATCTGCACAGTTCACTGTTAAACTTGTTAGTCAGTGGAATGCTCCATCTCATCAGATGTTTGGGAGTAGATGGAAGAAGGGAAGAAGGCTGTCTCTTTCTGTGACAACTAATAAACTCAAGTATATCCTGAATTTTTGCCCAATTATGCATAAGTGGCAGAATGTTATTCTGAAGGATATCTACCAGTTTTACTGGTTAGAGAACTCTCAGTTCCTCGTTTGATTAATTAAATTACTGTACTAAAAGCAGAAAAAAAAATTGTCAGCTTTGTTAAGGTGCACTGAGTCTTAAATCTGGCTATATATATTTTATTCTAATATGGCATGGTTTCAGATTTTCTCTCTTCTGTCTGGGAGGATTGCTTAGACAAGGAGCATTCTGTGAGTTAGTAGATCTCAATACCTTTAGGAAAGTGTAGATGTGCATACAGAAATTCCCTTCATTGACAACTGCAAGACACAATGAGGTGCTTATGTCTTTTTCTTAAACACTTCCCAAAAGGTGGCAGTGGAAAGAAAAATCCTGATTATAGAAGTGTTCTTGATAATGACAGTGACTGATTGTTGCAAGTGTTGTAGGGAAGATAATCTGTCTTCTTACTAGTTCAAGTGTTACGTAAAGCAGTACAGCTGTCTGCAGTTGTAATATTCATGTGGGCTGCACTTCTCACCCTAAGCTACACTTGGTGCCAAACCTAAGGACACAAGGGAGAAGTGGCCAGAAGCTGCTCTTGGGCTTCTCTTGATCCCGAGGTTGTAGCAAGTTTCAGTTGCTGGTGCTACTGGGGTGTGACCTGCCCTGCATGGCCTGTGGGCCACTGATAACACCCTGCTGTGATGTGACGTCCTGCCACACCACGGTCACTGTCACCGTGTCTTTGTTTTGGGGATGGAAAGGCTGCACTGTGTCCTGGCTGGACAGAACACAGCCACAGCTTTGGAAAAGGCAGGTGTCTGTCTCTGCCCACACCTGCTCTGGCCAGTGCTCTGCTCTGGGACATTTTGGGAGGCGAGGGCTCCTGGAAGCTCTAGGGTGCCCGAGGCAGGCAGGAGGGATGGCTCTTTGGACAGGGGTAAGTTTTAGCCTTTTTATTATCACAATGAAGCAGGACCTCTGAGGTTTAGAACTTTCTATCTCTTTTTAGCACTGTGTGCATACTGATTAAATTTAAATGCTTTACAGGGAGCCATTACCCCCTAAAAAGGAATCAAGATCATTAATTCTCATTAATTCTGGGTTCCACGTTCTTTGGTTGAAGTCTTTTGGTTATAAAGAAATTTTATTTCTTGTAGTGATCATACTTGGTAGTGATCATACTCCAGCCTTTGCAATCTGAGCAG
The DNA here is from genome assembly GCA_026261815.1 of Monarcha castaneiventris obscurior. Taxonomy (NCBI): domain Eukaryota; kingdom Metazoa; phylum Chordata; class Aves; order Passeriformes; family Monarchidae; genus Monarcha; species Monarcha castaneiventris. The sequence goes on from JAMPIT010000575.1 coordinate 26,439,826, forward strand.
AAGTTACTTTAACAGTCCAGTGAGTTCTTGCACTACAAAGCAAGAAATTTGTGTGGGACTCTTGAAGTACTTGGTCTGATCTTAATTTGAAATAATTTATTGTTCTCTCTGACTCCTGTTGCAATCCTGTGGCCTTACGCATTGCCTCCTTGCCAGAAAATTTGCTTGATTGCCTCTGTCTGAAACTGGCACAGCACAGCATTTCTGTTCCTTTTCTCACTTTGATGGCGTACAAAATGTGTTTTCTTGGCTCTTGCACTCATGCTGTTTCATGACTTTTTTTTTTTTAATAAAAGCAAAAGGCTTTGGAGGCTTTATTTTGGAGACAAATTGTTACCATTTACAATATTTCCGTTCACTGTGCTTTGATGAGCCTGTCTAGAGAAAGAGCAGCTTTTCTCTCCCTTATTTTTATTTGCTGTGCTCTAACTCTGCCACTTCCCAGAAATCCAAAGTTGCAGTCCAAGGGAGATATGAAAACAGTAACAAATGTCTGTAAAATATTTTTCTTGAAAAAACTTCCTCTCAGACAATTTTTTTTGGAAGATTATTTGCCATTAAAAAAATTCCTGCCCTTTGCATACTTTTCCTACCTTTGCTCAAACAGTGGAATAAATAATCTTGCCTTAGAAGGTTAAACATACTAGACTACTCCACCCAGAGAGAAATCAGGAGCATGCTTTAAAATTATTTAGCAGTAGTTATTTTTCTATTTTATTATCAAATATCGCAGGTATCGTCATATTTGTTAGGATGTGCTAATCATGACACTCCATTCACAGAATTCAAGCAGATCTTATCTCACAAACATATTTGCTCAATGGGTAAATTATTTTACTTTTATGCTACTTTTCTGGATAAAGACAAAGATGACAATAACTATTAAACACTCAGTTAAAATAGTTTCAAAACTGGGCTTGTAATTTTTATGAAAGCCCCCTTGTGCTCTGGGTCACACCTGTGGGCAGACACGAAGGTGGAAGTTGCTAGGTAGACACTGGATCCACCAATGTAGGTCTCTTCATCATTTGGCACTTGGTGCAGAACACCTCTGAAAATCACCGAAAATCCTCTATGCTGCACACACACATCCCTGAGTCATGCAGGAACAGGTCCTGCAGATCCTAAAGACCTTCTGTCTTTTCCTCTTGTGCAGCAGGTAAGAAATGAATCCTAGCCAAGTCTGCTTCAGCACAAAAGCACACATCAGTGGAGGGGCAGAGAGACAAAGCCTGAAGTCATTGTTACTTGTTAGCAAGTGTTACGTGTACAGGCCTATGCAGCTATCACCCACTTCCCACTCTGCAAGTGCAGAAATAAGGGTAGCAGTACACAACCAAAAAAACTTCCAACCTCAGTTGTGAAATACTCCGTGTAGCTTTGATTCTGTGAATACTTACAGTAGGAGCTTGCCACACCTCTCAAAAGCACAGCAAAGAAAAAGGATACTTCTGAAGCACACACACAGACACACACACCAAAAAAAGACCCTCCCCACCCCACTAACACACACTTAACCTGGATCCATGAAAATTTATAGTCATTTAAACTCCAAAAATGTCATGAGGTGGAATTAATTTCCTATATGCAATCCAATGTGCTGTGGTTTAAAGGACTTGAAATTACCACATCTGTCACCTTGGAACAACCCAGCCAAGGCCAAAGGAAAGAAAAGCCAAGCCCTCAAGAGCAAATACTATCAGTCACTCACTTAAGTCTCTCAACTGTACTCAAGGAAAACAATCTGAAATGTTCAGTGCAGCCATTTGGGCCCATGATGACTGAGACTAGCAAATGCACAGGCTGGAAAACTGGTCAGTGTTCAGCTCTGGGGACTAACACTTATAAAGTATCTGCAGCAGGAGTCGGCACTTGCATTTCATCCATGCTGCAGTCAGGATGAAGGCACAGGCTGACAAACATGCAGCTACCCAGCTGCTCAACTGCATCAAAGGTGGACACCAGCCTCTCTTCAACTTCCTGCAGCACTACAAGGCAGAGCTGGGGCAGGAAGTACAGGAGAATATAGGATTGGAGGGTGAAGTTAAAGCACTTCAATCCACAACTGATATCCAAGCCCCTGATCAGGGACTGATAAGCTGTTGCCTGAGCTGTCAGACCACTGAAATCCTCCTCAAAGGCACCTTGGTCCCAGTGCACAAGCCTTTCTTAGTGCAGGTGTGGACGTGAGGCTCGCTTTGCCTGTGGACACCTCCCAGGCTTTCAGACAAAGTCTCTCGTTGCTTTGCCTCCTCCCTATGGCTGCTTGGGTCTGCTGTGACCTGTTCCAGCTCTTACCCATCTCTTGGGAGCTGATGCCTGTAGCCTGCTGGCTCAGGCACGCCCAGGAGGGAGAGAATGCAAACTTCAGAAGTGCCTTTTGCTAAAGGAAGGAACTAGACCCATGTTCCTCAGCCCAAGTAAGACTGTGCTTGAGCTGCTGATGACTGCTTGGAGTTTGACAGAAAAATTTGGCACCTGCTTTCAAAAGAGGATTGTGAGCTGTGAGCCCAGAGTGGAGGGACTTGTGCCTGTCTACTTCATTCACTAGAAGGCTCTTAAACCCAGGAGAGAGGATTTAGGATGAACTGCAATCTTCAGCTTTCCCTATTTGGCTGGCTCAGGAAACTCCCCAAACAGTGGCTTTTATGAATCCCCCTCTGAGGCACTTAACTCCACTTAAACGCATGCATGGAGTCCCGGCATGTGGACTCCATTATGGAGCCAGATGCAAACATCCCCTCATGGATTAGGACCTGAAAGGTTCTGTATCCTGTATTGTCAATCAGCTATTGCCTTCATTCCCTGCCCCATCCTCCTTTTTTTGTTTCGAAATCTAGATTTTTTTTTTTTAAAGCAGGTAAGTATTTTAAAAAATTATTCTTGTATCTGTGCAAAGGCATAGTTGAAGCATGTGCTAGATATTCCCAGGATGATGCAGTTAGATCAACAATGACTGATGCCACAAAATCTGGCATTAGGAAAAGCAATGGACTTAAATGATATCATATCCTTCCCTGCAAACGTTGTGCACCAGATTCTTATTGCTGAACATCAGAACCAAAGGCTTATGGCTACCTACAGGCCATGACTCAACCAAATTCAAAAATAAATCCATTAGGCTGGTATTTCTCTAGCAAGGGAAATGGAGTTGTTTCATACAACAGGATGGCTATCAGCAATGCTTAAAATTATCTTAATTTGTGTGTTTTGTTTGACTCTTGAGATGGGGTACCTACATTTATTTCAAGTTAATTTTGCCTTTGGTCAAGAAACATGCTCAGATTTTCAGATCTTAGCAGAAATCACGTGTTCTGGACAGAAATACTTCTGATCTGCTTTGTGGAAGGTTTAACTATGCTAATGAAAGAGATATTCTGGAGTATGTAATTATAGCCCACAGGATCAGAGTGAGAGGTTTTTTGCTTAGGTTTGAGCAGTATTGCCTGAAAATAGTTGCAAAATTCTCAATAAATCAAATAGTACAGCTGATTAGATCCTGCAGGAATGAGCTCCTTAGAGGACTGTACTCAGGATTTGTATTAGTAAAGTCACCCAGGGGCTAGTGTTTTCCAAGGTGTGTTTGCAGCGTTGTGAGACCCTTGGACAAGTGCCAGTACTGAATGCAGGGTGCAGCTGGGGCTGTGTTTAGAGCAGGAACACTTTGCTGCTAAAGCAACACCAAATGACAAGGTGGTTGTAGCTGAGAAGCAGCCAAAGCAGCAGCCCTGAGCAAAGTGCTGGGAGAGTGCTGGGACAGTGCAAGCACGCCTGAGAGTGTGCACACAAATGAAACAATCAGTAAGAATTCAAGTAACGAAATGAAAACCCCAAGTCAGCTTTGCTGGTATTTTCTGCATCTATATGAGTAGCTTGTGGTGACATAACTGTTTTACACTGCTGGCTGAGGGGACCCCGGAGCACAGCAGCTTCATGGCAGGCAAAGGAAGAAATGCAGGGAGGAAAGTTGGGTCTGGAATGGAGGGGAATGTGTGAAGGAATTAACTGAGATACCAGAGATTTAACAGCTCTCTGCTTGGAGCTGAGAGGTAATCAAATTTCTTCCATCGTCACCGATTTAAGCTTTAATAATAAATCAGCAGTGATTGTATTGGACAAAAATCTAAAAGCTTTTATAACCTCTGTGAGTGTACGGCATTTATGTTTTCTCTTTCATTAAATATTGTTCTCATTACAGCCTTTGCAGCATGGGGAAGGAAAGCAAACTTACAAAGAGCTTTCATCTCTTAAGACACAGAGGGCAGAATGTACAAACTGCTGCCACATGACAATGTCATTGCCTTTAAATGGATTAGTTTCAAATAGTATCTATAGAAATAAATTATCACCCTCCTTTTCAACCTAAAAGGCAGTACCAGTAAAATCACTAAGAAACTGAAGAAAACCCCTCAACTTGGAATATTTAATTTTTTGTCAGTTTTGGGTTTTTTGCCTATTCAGACTCTAGACTGGATGATCTCCTAATATATGCACAAATCTCATAAATCACCTTTGAGAACTGCTGCTAAATTCTACTCCTGCCTCTCCTCTTCCTGAATTCCTTTTTACTTCTCTCTCTTCTTTCTATGACTAATAGCTATATCTTGTTTTAGCCTTTCTTGTACTTAATGTTTATTCCCCAAATAAAGCAGTCTCTTACCGTGGTCTATTGAACATTATTTACTTTTTTTTTGGTATTTAATAAGGATTACATGCCATTATGTCTTTGGTTTGGAATGAAGTCCTCATCTTGATTAAATGTGACACCTGAAATGAACTTGTGTTCAGAGGACTAAGCCATGACAAGTTATCCAGAGGAAGGGGAGAGATTTGTGTTTTCGTGCTCTTGAAGTCATCGGTGTGTTGTGACCATACAGCACTGCTGTGGCTTTCATAGCCCAGTGATAACTGTTATGGAAGAGAAGACAAACCTACTTATTTTTCATTTGGAAATGCAAAATTATTAACGCAATATTGTTGAAGAATTTCCTGGCTAGTTTTCCCTTGTCTGCCTCAGGCAAAAAATGATTGCTGAAGTTTAATACTTTATGAAACCTCCTGACTATGAAGGTCTAGTAATTCTCCTTGGGAGGATCAGTGACACAGATAAAATGCAGAAATCTGAACAGACGCAATGGAAAACTACATGCAGTAGGACTGTAACTTTGAGAAACTTGTGTCCCGTCAGTTTCTGTCTATTGATTAGACTGGTGAATATCTGTTTTGTAAAGTAAAAAGTGTACTCCCTACAGTTCAGTAACTGGGGACACTACATGATCTGGAATAGATTTTTCTCAAGTAATTCAATTAATTACTTCCATGTAACAATTAGCAACATGAGAAGCTTGTGAAATTCAGCAGTTGGAGAACTGGCCACTTGTGCAAACAGGCAGTTTGACATATGTAGATAACCCCATTATTTTCAATGAGAACTGTAACCTGTATAAAAATTGCTAGTTGTTAAATATTTTGAAATTAATCTCAACTTATACATACACAGTTATCCATGCAGCAGACTGTAGCTCATTTTTCCTAATCAAGCAAAACTACAATGAGAATTTTGCTCAATTAAGAACTGAATAATTTGGCTGACTTTTACTCAGTTCTTGGCAGTAGAAAAAACCTGGTCTTTCCAACAGTAAGTGCCAGTGCAAAATATTTTGGCAAGGAACAAATGTCAGTTTAGATCTATGAAATTACCATTTTCAGGCAGTAAAATTAGAATCACTCTGGTTTATATTAACTTAAAAATACCCAAATCCTAGCCAGCTATTGTGCAGCTAAGCTAACAGGTATCCACTACTGGCCCAGATTCTGTTCTCAGTTGCAGAAGCGTTTTGACTGTAGTGGAGGTAATTCCTATTTACAGAAAAACCAGTATCACTGAGCCCTAACTTTTGCATGTGCTTAAATTTATTGATATTGGTATTTTGCTGTAGAAATATCAGAGTGGTTAAATGTATCTGGTTTGAAGTGGACAACAGTGATGATTGTTACTGAGTCCATTTTACTTCAACTTATCTTGCTAGTTATGACATTTAAGGGGATGTCCCAGATGAACAGCTTCACTAGCCTAGCCCCTCTGAGCTAAAAGGAAATTTTCCAAAGATGGAAGAGTTGGAGGATAAGTGGGAGTGTTGCTTTCCTTTAATTATTTTCTTTTAAGGAAATGTTTTTCTTATCATTCTTTTCATCTATTCAAAACCATCCCAGAGTCTTCCTGGAAATTGGGCTGGAAATGTCATGAGAACAGACATTATTTCACATATCTGATTTTTTTTTTCAACTGGCGACAAAGATCCCATTTAATTAAATGAAAGCAGACTTTGGATGTCTCTGTTGATGTACAGACCTACAGGCAGTAGGAGAATGAGGAAAGAACCTGTAATGTAAACCTGTCACATTAAAAATACATACTTATGTTCAGACTTGACTATTGTTTTACAAGGAACTCCCAAAAAAACATGCATGTGGATCCCATTTCCTGCAGAAGTTTTCTTTAAACACTCATGAAATCAACGTATCGTACTTCAAACGTTTCTTAGTTTAGCTGGAAATAGGGCTGTAAATGTTCTACTCATATCCTTCACCATGGGTTAGCTGATGGCACCAGCAAACCCACTCCATACCTGTGGAAAAGGCTGCTCCTCGTTGGCCTGCTTGGGAGCTCTGAGGGCCAAGTGTCAGTGCTGCAATCATGTCTATAAATCTGCTAGATTATTTATGTGCTTAAGTTTCTCTTGCCATTGTGATGAAGAAATAATTAAGCTGCAAAATTCCACCAGTTACATATGAAGCTCATTGAATTTCATTCTCTAACAAAAGCATTATTTTGTAAATAGGAAGAAAAAAATTTAAATGTAAATGGATACATATGTTTTTGGTAATTAAACCCGTTTAATTACATCATTATTTTGCCAAATGACATGGACAAGTTAGAAGTTAGCCTTTTTTATAATTTAACCAAAGTGATCATGCATATTGTGTGCTGGCTACACAACTGCGCTTGATCTTTGTCCAACCACAGAAAATTAGTGCAAAAAATGCATGGGAGGTTCCAGACCTTCCAAATGTATTAAACTCATTACTAAGATGCTTTAAACTTACTCATAGTTCAGCCTTGTTCACTCTTGGTGATGAAGCCTCGCTGACTAGAAGTAATAATCCTAAATTGAATTGTCTTGCAAAGAAATGCAATGGTGCCATGGTAATTATAATATAGATGCTTGTCAAGAAAAACCCAACTTGAAGGTTACCACATTTTAAAATGCATTTCTATGACCTTGTTCAGCTGTGTGCTGCCAAAGGATGCACATCAAAAATGAGTTGAGGTGTCCGTGTCCAGAAAAGCCAATGCTTTTTACTGCAGATAAAACACAGGCTCCCACAGTTGTTACCTCTGAATGTGGGGCTGGTGCTCTGATTCAGAATGGTGGAACAGGCACAGGCTGAATATTTACAATTCTCGTCAGATATTCTTTCTTCCTACAGTGCTGGAGGGGAGTGGGTTAGGAAATGCTAATTGTGAAATACTGTTCCCATCTCCTATGAGAACATGCTGCCCCAAGAAAACTAAGGAAAGACGGGCTTACACTTTTTCCAAATGAATTTACTCTAAGTGTGGCAGTAAGTGGCAGTAAGCTCTTTTATGCACTGCATTGTTTCCCACAGTTTCCAGCCCCTGCAGTTGACTGGTTACAGGTGTCTCTGAACCTCTGACTTCAAATAAAGCCACACAGAGACCACAAGTCAGTCTTGATGAGCAGACACATTTCTTAACCTCTTCAGGACAGTGAGATGCAAAGGAGTAGTTTCCTGAAAAGACATCTGTCAAGAAGATGACAGGTCTTACTGGAAGGAAACTTTGTAACAATTCTACACTTTGTGAGAGAGGAGTAAAGTTTAGGCCCTGATGCTCATCTCTGAGTAGTGTAATTTAAAAGAATCCTCCACTGCATCAATGGCATTGTCCATGTGTAAAATTGGGATAACATGGCTGAACAGAACAAGTGCTTCATGTTTGCAGCTAATTCATCTCCTGAGAAACAGGAGGGGAGCCTTCTTTACTGCCAGCTTTCCAATATGGCATACACTGAGACTGCAGAAGTCTTGGGGAGGAGGAGATGAAGAGGGTAACGCAGCACTGACCAAAAATCACAATGGCCTGGTGCAGATTAATACATTAAAAAAGAGAAAAGAGTGTAATATGGTCTGGAATAATTTTTTGCTTTAATCATGTAAGCCCTTGTCATGCTGTAAACAGCCCAGTTTGCAGAAGGAAGACAAAACAAATCAAGGCATGATTTGGGTGAAATGCATGGGGAGGCCATGTCTTTGGCATGCCCTGGCCTCCTGCCACCGGCTGTTTCCAGTGCTCCAGCTGGGTGGGGAAGGGATGCTGCCGTCGTTGTGTCTTCACCTATTCAGTTTCTTGTTCCTCCACCCTCTCCCAGGGTGCTGCTGTTCCAGAGGATTAGCCCTGTGCTCTAGGGGCTGGGGGAAGGTCTCCTACCACCAGCAGTGCCCCACCTTCAAGCTCAGTGGCTCAGGCTGTCACCTGCATTTGGCGGTGACCTGTTATGAATTAAGGACTAGGCAGTGGTAATGAGTGAAAAAAAGAGCTGCCAAGGGTGATGGAAATGAGCCTCTGAAAGCAGTGGCAAGGCTGGTACTTGCACATTTGTGTAAAGGAAACAGTGTTATTCCTAAGGAAAGAGTACTATTTCTACAGCTATAATCCAAGATACTTTCCTCTTTAGCACCAAAGCTGCACAATGGGATTCATCTTGGCTGAATGCAAGGACTGCATAGGGCAGTTCAGGGATGGTCAGCTCTTATGAGCAATTCGTCTTTGTAAGCTTTGGAGCTTTATTGGATTCCCTACTGGAGTCTTTAGTAGACAGAACGAGTTTGGCATTTAAAGCCCATCTTGTATAATTCTCCTAATTCCAGATACAGTCACCATAACTAATTTGTGGCGGCAGCGAAGGAGAATTAGATGGTTTTGTATCCTTATTTGTAACCACGATAATAAATGGATTGTTAGCAAGTATATTTATAAAATCAAGCACACTGAATGCCAAATGGTGTAGCATCTGAAGATCAAATGTTTCTTATCTGTGTACATGTGTTTAAATACTGAACGGTGCTACAGCCAGTTCAAATGGAGCAATTTTTGATCAGGATGGAAATCGCGTCGGGTTTTCACGGGCGGTCCTTGGGAGCGGACACGTCTCGGTACTGAAGCTGCCCTGTAGGTGGCGTGAGCCATCCGCTCAGCACAGTCACAGGTCTAACACTCCTCTTGCGCTTAAGAAAAGCAAAATAATAAAAACATGCTCACATAACTGTCCTTTATATAGGTGCTATGGCCCGTGCTGGCTGGTGCACGGCTGTGTTACACTGCTTTCAGTGTTGTGATAAATGAAAGCTATTTTTTTCTGGTAAAGGTAAAATCGTATTTTAAGACACAGTGTTTTCCTGTGCCTTTGAATGAAGAGAGTCTTCCCTTCTTTCAGGTACTTCGATCACCTACAGAGAGCTCATTAAAAGCAGCGTATTCCTTTTGCTGGCCAGGGCAAATGTGATATAAACTGAGCATTAACAAATACCTTTCCTTTTAGTCTTTCCTGGCTTCCTGTCTTTTAAACTGTGTATAACTTTTCAGACTCATTTGTCAAAAAGCTTTGTTTTCTAGCTATCATGGAACTGTGTCATGTTGGAATGTGCTTTGCTCTGAGCACAGCAAAATCTGCAGATTCTTCTTCTAGTGAGTAGACAATGATAAGCATCAGCCCTTTTATCTTAACCATTCTGTATTTAGGGAAGAAAAGGAACAAAGTTTGAGTGTGTCTGCAGTTCCTATGCATTGTAACTCCTGTTTAGGGGTCCTATGCATTCCTGGCTGAGTTTAATCACAATGTGAAATGGTGCTTGTATTCCACATCTGGCCACGGTAGGAGGAGGTAACGTCTACATTCAGGTGTCTTTTCTGCTCCACTCAGCACTACTGAATCTCAGAGAAAAATCATCCATATCTAGGTAAAAAGTGAGGGGGGAGACGAAATTAAAAGGAGAGGGAAGTCAAAGGAGTGCTGTCTGGCAAGACCTTAAATCTTCAGCTCTTCACAACCACTGTTACTGTAAGGTAACTGGACTTCTAAGCCAGGTAAAAAGGGAAGCAGGTTGTAGGTACAGTAAAGAAATTAGTACCTCAAGGCACAAAAATATGTGTCTCAGGGTATGAAGGAATACACTGCACAGTGACTGGAATGGGTGTTCTGCCTCAGCCTGAAGGACAAGGTGTGCAAAGTATGCAAGCATCTGAGATTGGAAATAGATCCCTCATGACATTGTCAGCTATGCCTGGGGACAAACAGGCATGTTCAGCACCTGTAGACACAACATGGGCTTGAGTGTTTGGCACTCACAGTGTGCACAACAAACTCATCATGTATGATCGTGCTGAGATATGCCAGAGGTTGGGAAGTTACGAACACAAAGAAAAAGCTTACTTGGAAGATTAAAAGAATACACTTTGCAAAAAATTCAGCCAACACCTGGCTCTGTTATAAAAAATAGGACCTACTGTCCTATTTTTACTATTTAATCCCATTCACACTCCTAAGATACCCCTGAATATTCTGAGTCCAGGAGAGATGCACTCAAAGACAAGATTAACACAGAAGATTTTTTTTCACTTTCACAGTACAGGCCTGAATACTACAAGTAGTGATTTCCCAAAAAGCAGAGATTGCAGTCACATCTGAGGCACCTAGGTAATATAACTCTTCTTTAGATTTCTGAGGTTACATACCTCCAGGAAAACAGTTTCCACTTTGTATATATTTTATTGAGTTTGGGAAATAAAAATGTCATTGTCAGTGTTTCAGAGGCCAGAGCTAAATCTTTCCTAAAGGAAATGTTAATAATATCCAGAGGAGGGAATGAATTCATTGCAGGCAAAAATTATAATAAAAATAATAATAAAAAGACTCCTCCAAGTCTCATTCGGTTCAACTGCAGACTGTAGCAGATTTCTCATGAAAGTATTTGATATATTTTAATGTAACTGTACACTGGTTGGGAAAAAACAAACATAACCTGCTGAGAGTTAACATATTATATAACTCTTCCTCATCACGCTAAATTTTTAGCAGAAAAACTGCAGGCCACTGGGTTTAACTGAGCTGGGCAAGCCTTTTAGCTTACAAAACATCACATCCAAAGTTGGGACTGAGTAAGTGTTAAAGCTTTGTTAGCATGGCGTGTCCTCAAATAATTGTAGAATGCCAAAGACAGAGCTTCCCGTGTTCCTTCAGGCTGAGCAGGGATGCCAAGTATCCAGAATTGGAAGCTGTCTATCAGGGGTTTTTTATTTGCTTGATATTGTGCAGACAGCAGAGACAAAATACCAAAAATGCTTGAAATCCTTATGACCTTTCACTGCAAACTGTGAACTTTGTCCGCTAAACTCAAATTGCTATTTACACTGTCAGCACAGGCTCCATGCTGTTGCCTTTTCTTTGCCTTTTCAGTTTGTCATTTATCAAGGGACAGCTTCACAAACACTGCACAGGAGGGGGAACCTGAGCAAATACCAGACCTTTTGCATGTTCAAAGTACTTAGTCTCCATTCTGTGGATTGCTTAAAAATAGCTGTAATGGAAGCAAAGTAGCATGAAGTATGCTGTTTGCACTCAAAGGAAATGTTCTATAGAAGGTCTTAGCTTTGCCATCAGCTGGCACAGCTCACATTCCCAAGTTGTGTCCTGAATCCTTGCTGCTGCACAGCTGACTCCATTTATACCATCTTCCATTTACACAGGAATACACAAGTGACTACCAACAAAATGGTCCAAAAATACCTCCAGTAAAGAACTGCATTACCTTCTTCAATGAAATATCCCTGATTTCAGCCTTGTGCTTCAACATTCATCCACCCTTGTAAATGATCAGCTAGACTGTTGCAGAGAACAAGTGCAGGGGAGATTTTAGATGTATAAAGTAGAAATTGTGAGAGTGAGTAGAGGGAGTAGAGAAGTGAGGGTGAATGAACGCTGGCATTCATTGCCAGGGAGGTTGTGGAGTCTCATCCTTGGAAATAGTTCAAAAGCTTTCTGGACATGGTCCCAGGCAACCAGTCTAGATGTCCCTGCTTGAGCAGGGGGGTTGGACAAAGTAACTTCCAGAGGTGCTTTTAAACCTCAACATTTTGTGACTGTGAAATTGTTCCTATGGAAGACTACTGTGAACTGTAATATTTGTTGCTACTTGTGTAACTTTGCCAATTAAAACAGGACAGTCCTAATCAGTTACTTAAATAAACCCGACAGCTACATAAAACTCCTTTGAAACTAAATACAAGGTTGAATTATATAACAAATGTTTTAGCTGAACTCTTAGTATTAGATGGGCAATTATTCTGACTGTATTTCAAATTTCATTTCACACTGTGGTAGCATTCCTTGAACTTTACAAGGCAAAGGCATTAATAGAGTTGTGTCTGAACACTTTTTAAAATGAGACCTTTCCTGAGAGACTTCTGCATAGAAAATACGTTGGTGTTTCCAAAAGAAACTGGGTCCACAAGGCATAATTTCATTGATACATTATGTTAATGAGGCTTTTGAAAGAAGACTTTTCACTTAGAGCTACTTTTCCCTGAATGTGAAAGCTATGGAAAATGTGTGGAAAACATTTGCAAAGTGATGATGGCAGCTATATGCTCTATATGTTACTTTTAATGAGCTACCTGTTAATAAACCAAATGCTTTAGCATATGAACAGGAGGATTTATGCATAATGGAAAACCCATAAGAAGGCTTATTCTTTGGTGTAACTGTTTCCCAAATCAGAGAGGCACACTGTTCCAGTCTTCCACAAACTTCCTGTTATCAGTACAAAAATCTGCTGCCTACTGGCTTCAAGTTCTTTTCATGTGAGTTGGTCTGGGGAGTAGGGGACTCAGAAGCAGAGAATTTAAAGAGCAGCAGGTTCCTCGGATCTCTGCTTTGCACAGGCTGGGATCATACACTTGTCATCCTGGTTACTAACAGCAAACAGGAGGTATCTATACAATATCCCCAATTCTAATGATTTGTGGAGGCAAGTTCATCTTGTTCTTTTTATGTGTTCTTCTGTAGTGGAGCTTTTTGTGTCAATTATCGCTGCTACAGCCCTAAACAAGCCCCTCTTCTTCAAAACACAGACAAAAGTAACCATTGGGTTTATTCACAATAATGCTTGGATTAGTTAAAGAAACCACATTCACCAACAGGAAAAGAAAAGTAAATTTCTAAGCTATTGAATAACACTGCTATGTTTGGAAAAGATTTTTCTTTTGTAATTCTCCTTTAATTTCCTCCCATCCAAAGCTGCTGAGAGGAGTCTGAAGCTAGGTTTTCATGAGTGAGTAAAGGAGGCCAGAAACTGACTCCTATTTAAAATAAATGGTCCTGGAAATGTAAGGTAACATTTCCATAAATACTTGAGTAATTTGAGGTTTAGGTTCCACTAAAAGTCATCCAGTATTTCCAGCTCCCCAATTCAGATTAGGGAAAAGGCAGACCAGTAAACTAATCCTTGCTATCAGATAAGCAGGGATTGAATGGAGGCACATAAAGCACAAGAAAATGAGGAGGAAACTGAGGACAGAGGAGATGCCTGTGTTCCAGAAGTTTATACACTGAGAGGCATAAAAGGCAGTTCAACAGGAAAAAGGATAGACAGAAAAAATATCAGACTCTATAAACTGAAACATTACTTTCAGTCGCTTAGGTTTGCTTTGGATTTTGACACACAACCTCAGTAAATCCACATAAAATTGTATAACTTTATCACCTGACTCACTGCCTCTGAATTCAGCACGGTATTTTTTTTTTTTCATTCTGCTTCCTGATCAGATTAGAAGGTGTCTGAAGTTAAACTGTGCATTCTGGTAACCTTTCTGAATAGTTTTGCTTTCTTCATTTCAGTTGTTGTTTTTAAACTTAAAAATATTATTAAAATACCACTTTTGGGTGGGTAGTGACTACAATGACACTGTGTAGAAAACCTAAGCAATTTGAAGCAAGCTAGACATTCTAAGTACATTTTTAAAATACCTTAATGCTTAAATAAAATAAATCCCTTAGTCTAGCAATTACTTTCAGATGTTTGATTGTTTATTTTTAAAGAACTGTCATGTCAACCATTTAGAACTGACAAGAACTATTTTGATATCTTCACAAGTTTCCTCTAACATCTGCTCCCCTTCTTATGTTGGGAACTACATACTCATCTTCATTGTCTCTTGTATTTATCTTAATTTTGCTCTATTTTATTTTATTATTGGAGGAAAAACTTAGCAGAGCTGTTTGTGGCAAGATTTAGTTACAGGAAACCCAACAGCTAAGCCCCAGTTTCAGCTGAGACAATTAGACTGTTGATTTTGGTAGCAGCTCGGGACTTCTATTTGACCCAAATGCCTTTCAAGTCTATCTGCCAGTTGATGCTCAAGTCTGAAAATTTTCTGTATTCTTGCTATAGATAGAGGGCTTTGTTTCCTTTTCATTTGAGGTATATTTCTATCCAAATCTGAATGTTTTGCTGAAATTCTTCAACATTCACTGGAACAGATTAAAAGAAGAAAAGGAAGTAACAATATTTTCCAGAACTTTCAACCTCTTTTTAAGTTTGTTTTCCCCTTAATTCTCTGTTCCTTGATATCTGTGAATTGTTCAGGACAGTGCTTTTCTCAAAGCAATTTTGCCACTCATGAAAAGTAGTGGGCGCTAATTTGTAATGCTTAGCTTAACTGTTGTTTTTTTCTGTCTAGAAGCTATATTTAACAGCTTATATTACTGTTTCACCTGTTGTAGTAAAGGATTCTAAAATATTAAAAAAAAACATGCAATACTTTTTAAACTGTGATCTATATTATTATATAACACCAGAAGACATTTATCGAAAGGTTTGAAGAAATTACTAATGAAAAGAGCAGTGTTGTTATACCATCTTTTCATCAACTGCTACAGAAACTTCACAGCTGAATTATCAAAGTCCACTGCCATTCTTGGATGTTTTGTTAAGTGGATGGGCTCTAAAACTTTATGGATGCTCTGGGAGAATGTAAGTACAAGCTGAGAAGCATTTTATTCTCTCTCAGTAGTGTGTGGGCTGGAGCCTTGAGCATTTTTTTTCTCTTTTTGTTTCTTTTTTTTTTCTTACTAGACTTTTCTAGCACCCCATGTAGGGTAGGTCACAGCAGCTGATGCTGGGTGAGACAGTTACCAGGGACAGCTCCAGCCATGGAGTGACCAGAGATCCTAAAATCCTGTCACTGCACCACTGGGTTCATAGTTCAGTGCTCCCCAGTGGGTGCCCACCCCAGTGAACTCCAGTGGGTTCCCAGAGCAGGGTTGTTGCCAGGGCTGGTGCTCCAGAGCCACACTGTGGAGTCACGTTTGTGTGAGTGCTGGTTTCTCATCGCAGACAAATTGTGTGGGACTTCTCCGCAAGCAAGAAATGCTATTGAATGTGGCACTCATCCTCCTTAAAAGCTATCCAAACGTCCAAGGGATTTACATGATTAATTCATACCATGTGGATTCTTTTAATTAGCTTTCTAGAAACCAAAACAGAGTGCAGGACACTACTGCAATGCAACTTGTTAAGCAATAATGCATTTTTTCTTCCAAAAGTCACACTTGATAACAAACAATACTCATAGGCATAAGATGACTGTGGACAGTATGAGCTAATGTCTCGTTGTCAGAAACTTTTCCATTAAGGCTCAGAATGATGTTTAACATATTCTTCCCGTTATTGAGCTAAACTAAACATTGTATTAAGGATGGATTTCTCAATGAATGTTGCTGCTGTTTATTTTAGCATGTGGACATATATGGAAGTGGACACGTGTACACATGCATTTTGGGGATCAAAAGCACATCAATACCGTGGGTCACTCTATTCCCAGGATAAAATGTTTTTTGACCTATCTCTTTTAATGAAACCTGTCCTGGCTCTTTTCCAACCATAGAAATAGATTTAAACCAAGCTTCTTTATATAAACACAAAATGCCAAAGTTTATATTGCTTCCTGTCAAACAATGGAGAATGACTGAAAGGGTAGATTGCTTTATCTAAAAGATAAAAACGTGCTGCTGAGGATGATTACCAAGATTTATGTACCACATAATTTTCCACTCAAAATTCAAAAGCTTTGGTGTATAGCAAACACTTGAACAACTTATCAAATCCTGTGTAGGTGATGGCTTTAAGACAACTTCAATTTTAAGCCTTTGTGCTTTTTTTTGGCATTACATAGAACTCGCTTAGGATTGCAAAGCTGAATATACTTACATTGAGATTTCAGGACAGGGCAGAAGAAGGACAGGTTGGTTGCTTTTCACTCGAAGAGACCTAGATTTCCTGATTGTGTTAGGCCTGGTGTTACTCTGTTGACTTTCAGTTGGTCCCTAGGGGGAAAAGAAAGCTTATAAGAAATATATGAGCACACTATACTTTTTTTCCCCCCCCAGAAATAATAAGAAATATTAGTAAAAATTTTCAAACATAGTGGCTTAACATAGTCTTTTAATTCCATATTCCAGCTTCTTATTCAAGGTCTACTGTTCAGAAGTATGAAAACCTGGCAACTCATTCACTTTGAGTAGCCTTTTTAGTTATTCAGTGCTTGTGAAAACTGATGTAGCAGTTTGAATATGGACCAAAAATCCTAGTGTTTGGTGTTTTTGTTGGCAATCCTGTAATAATTATGCTGTAAATCAAAATATGGGTTTGGATTTCAAAAGTGCCTTGAGCCTTGTTCCCACCCTTCTACACAGACACTGCATAACTTTTTCAGATTACAAGGTATAAAATTATCAGTCTGAAATACAGATGAAAAACTTTTACCTAAGCTCATATTTCTCCATGTGTGCCCATGAAAATGTACATACAAACCCTTTCATGCAATGCATAAGTAAAATCATTAGTTCCCAGGAGGCATTGTGCTTGGAACTACCAAAGTCCCCAAAACTGCTGCACTCATAATGTGATACTGACAAGGGGAGCCACAGACAATGCTAGTGTCCTATATAAAATAAAATCTGCTTTTCTCTTTTATAGTCTGATCATTCTCACACAGCTGCTACCACGTCCTATGTGCTTCACCTGACACAAATCCCACTGACAAGACTGGGAAGAGTCTCTATGATTTGGTGGGTTCAGCTGCCGTTGAGATGTTTAGGGTTCAGTTGTGGATGGAGAGTTCTGGATGAGTGTGCTCCAGCTGGAGTGAGCACATGCTCGAGTGCTGCACTGGATCAGAGCTGGGGAGGGTCCTGCACCTCTCAGCAGAGCCCCTGCCCTCAGCTGCTCACCATTTGCTGCACTTGCTGCTCAGCATCTGTCCTACATGGAGCCATGGGCTCCTGAAACCCACCTCATTGATAAGCAGGGTGATTGCTCTTCAATAGCTGATTTGTTTTGTGGTTGAAAATTGACATGTTTGACCTAAGATCTTCCTTGCCTGTGTTTTTGCTCTCCAGAGCCCCTGGTTTCCCAGCAGTCAGAGTAACTCCAAGGAGCCAAACACACCCAGAGGTGTCTCTCCATTTACTTTTAGCATTTTACCAGCTAGGGCAAAAGGCAAACTCAAGAGCAGCGGCTCCTGACTTGTGCAAGGCTGCGCTGCAGCAGTGCCCTGTACCCCAGCACCCAGTGGGCCCCAGGCAGCTCTGACCAGGGTGGCCTGGCCACCAGGAGACCATGCAAACCTCAGGGGCAGGATGCATTTGGAAAGGGAGCAGTACTGATTTCACAAGGGAAACCTGCTTGGCTGTTTTACCTCAGATTTATTCAAGTCCATTTGAAATGTGCCCACTACCCTGTTTCATCTGAATGCCATGCCAGGGCTGTTGTAAGGTCTCTCAAATCTGACAAAAGAATTAATTAAATTTTTCTCAAAACAATGCATTTTAACAAAAGAAGCTTGAATTTTCTAGAGAGAGGAATGTTTTCTGCCAGAAAGGAGATGTCCAAACATCAGCCCCAGTACCTCCAGGGACATTGTTGCCATCCAGCCCTTGAGTTTCTGATTGCTGGCTGGAATCTGTTTCTCCCTTAAGTGACTCCAGCTCCCCACCTAGTCCCAGCACAGGCTCTGAGAGCTGCTGCATCATGGCAGCCAGGTAGGCATGGCTTCCTCTCAAAGCCCAAAGCCCTTTCAGAAGGAAACTGGCTGCTTTCCAGGCCCTTTGTCTTAGACTATGGATTAGATTAATAATGACAAAGCTTTCTGGCCTCTGGTGTAAAATTTATTTTAAAAAATCTCTTTAATGATGGCAGGCTAAGTTTTCTGGCAATACCAAATTTGGTCTCCAATCCACCCTTGCTTTGATAGATAATCTGGTGATTTTCTCCTGACTCCATCCATCTCTTGCAAGCAGATCCCTGATGAGTCTGTGGTGCAGTTTAGGAGATACATGATCATCTGGGGAACCAATAGGAGATAACATCCTAGTAATGTGGATTATTTGCAATTGATTTCATCCAGTTTATTGGAGCTGTACAAAGAAATGTGTATTTGGCACCTTTCTGAGAGGACACTAAGGCCTGAAGAGCAGCAACTGCCAATGCATTATCCACAACTTCGCTGCCATTTGCTTCCCGGTTTTCTGAAGAGTAGGTTTTCATTGTTTACCCTGCCAAGCAGGTCTTCTCCTTCACAGAATGAGGCAGTAATTCAGAACACATCTACACTCTATCAGAACTTTTAGAGATGCCTCTGTGCTCTGCAGTTCAGCTTGGGATACAAACTTCTCTGCAGCTTGCAGGTATTTAGGTTTGGGGCTTTGGCTCAGCTTCTTGTGTGAATGAGGGGAAGTCACCAAGTCAGAAGTAGCTTTGTAGTATACTTAGCAAAGTGGAGACCTGCCAGACTGAAGGGGATGGCAGCTACTTTGCCTGTGACTGGGGAAAGAGGGATTAGGCATTTCAGCCAAACAGCTCATTCCTGCCTCCTGTTTGAACCATCCATGCTGCTGCTACTGCATTTGCAGGATTAGGGAGAGGGTAAAGGAGTGCCAGTGTGTACCAGAGAGCCCCAGCACAGCAGCAGCAGTCACATCTGTCCTTTCATGTGCAGCAGGATTTCTCTCTGCCTTTCTGCCCTGGTCCTGGCCTAGTTCCTGTCTATCCAAAGCAGGACCGACCCCTCCCTGACAATCAAGAAAGAACAGAAAAATGTGTAGATGGTGATGTTGGAAACAGTGGAAGTAAAGGGAAGGTCTCTGGGTGTCCTCCCTCTGAGGAGGAGAGAAAGGAAGGAAAAGAAGATGTCACAAGGAAGAGAAACAACTCCATGGGCGCAAAAAGTGCCCTGTCCCCTTTAAACCTCCCCACACAGAGGCCACTCAATCCCCACCGTTAACTCCCATGTTTTTCCCCATCCCACTGCCACCCCTACCTGCCTTGTCTGCTCCAAGGATGCCCTCAGCTGGGAGTTGGGTTTTGCTACACAGTCTAACAAATAAAAAGACAAATTCCAGCTCTAGTAGATCACTCAGCAGGCTCCCACTGGTTTTTCTTAGGGGAACTCCTGGCCTCTTTGAGATGCTTTCTTTAACATTCATCTAATATTATTATTATTATCCATCTCTTCATGTCCTGAGACCAATCACTTGAGGTGCATTCTTCCACTTCACTACTTTCAGAACTGAAAATTTAATCATGGTGCAGTAATTTTTTTTTAAACCTGAAAAAATAATCTCTTGGAAGATTTCCTACTGATACAATCCCTGTATTCGGTCACTTGTTATTTAGTTACATGCAGATCCTGATATATATATTAGGACTATTTGGAGAAGTCCCAAGTACAAGCCATTATGCTGAGCAACTTGAAGCAACAGAAGTCTTTTTTTGCTATGGAGAAAATAGCTCCCTAGAAGGCTTCTTGGAGAAGGAAGGGAGGGAGGGAATATGAAAGAGGGGAGAATGAAAGAAATCATTCCTAAGAGAACATTTAAGCATTGAATTTCCTGATTGATAAGAGTTTCATTTCATTGCTCTGCTTTTAAGAATTACTTTTTGCAAAATTGTATCTGAAAGGAGAGGAGAGAACTTATTTCATGTGTACTGCATCTTCAGACAGTGAAGTGGCTTGCACTCTTCTCTCCCTTCCACTCTGCTGCCTGCAGGTAGTAGCTGGGTGTAGAAAACATTTGCAATTCAAGTGCAGAAAGACAAAAATAGAAAGGCAGAAGATCACAAAATCACTGTATTCTCTCTCTTAGCGCAGAAACATCATGATCCCTAGTTAATTTAAGTAGTCACAGAAACATAACTTCTATTTTAAGCAGATACTTAAGTCCTGCTGATTCAATATTCAGCCCAAATATAAATGACTTTTGTGGAACGAGGCTTGCACTGAACTGGATCCACTTAATAAAATATTTCAGTCTGCTATGAGAGGGAGAAAAGAAGAATCTGGTCAACTGTTGGAAATGCCTCTGTGGCAAAATCACTTCTGTACTGATTGATTGTTCTGTTTCCTAGGGAATTTTTAAGGGGCCTTTTTGAGAAATTACTACTGTGGGATAGAAGGTTGATCTGGAAAAAAGTCACAGGAATGTATAAACATAATTGCATTTTTTGAAAGTAGCATGCTACATAGGATTTCCTGAACTGTACCAGAAAACATGAACATCCTGGAACTGACATTTGCAATTTTGAATTCCAGCTTTCCAAGTATAATTAGTGTCCTTGTAAATGTTTTGGTATCAAAATTGGGACTCACTTTGGATAAGACAGTCCATAAACTCTATTTTTTTTCCCTTTTATTTCCTTTTCCAGTGTTCCAGAGATGACAGCTGTAGCATTTAATATTCAGAAATAGTAAATTGAAATAGCATGTTTTAATGTATTTATTAATTATAATATATATAAGTTGCTTTCATTTATAATTCACTTTTCTCCTGACATTGTTCTTTTTTGCTAAAAGTACCTGTGATTCATATCTTCCATTATAAAAAATTCACAAATACTTTTACATAACTACAGATTTTGTCTAATCACACACCAAAATAGAAGGGAGAGGATATGAAAATTACTTATGACAGATGAGTCACACTAATATTTTGTTCTAAGCCATGAGAAAAATGAGATGGAAGGGGTGGGAATCAGAACAGATCAAAACTCTTAGTGCCTTATGATCCAAAACCACAACTAGCTATTGAGGTGCAAAATGTTCTTTTTTAAATAAAGGGTGAGAAAGACGCAGAGTTTTGTACTGCAAATGCTGGCAGCACATAATGTTGCAATTATTCTCAATATTTTGAGATGCTTGAATCATAACCAAAACTTTAAGCAACACCAAGGTAAAAGCATTTTTATGCTCCTTCACAGACACACACACACAGAGACAAAAAAAAAAAAAAAAAGGACGAAAAAATTGAGTTTGTTACAGTTGCTTCAGAAACGATGTGCCAAGTTTCTACCAGTGACTGAGAGTAGTAACAGAAGGGATGTCATGACATCCTCTTGCCTATTTTGTTTTTTCCGTTGTAGTGAATTCAGAATCATTCAGATAGTACTCCTGTTAGCTTTATGGGATTTCTGTGCTGCTTAAAAAAATCTTGTGTTTTCTGTCTGTCCTGGGGTGACTGTATGATACTGCATTCCCTGTTGTCTGCCCTGTGCCAGACATGAACCCTGTGCCTTTCTGTACCTTTAAGGGAGAGGGGAGAGAGCTGGTGGAATTCCTTTGGCGCTGTGTTCAAAACACAGAGAATCTCGATGGCTTCTCCTGCCCGGCTCCTCCGCTTCTGCAGCAGGAGAGAGAGTTACATTCCTTTTGCTTTTTGGCTAGTTTCTTGTTCGTTAGTTAAAGTACGGAGCCCTGGGACTTTGGCTTCTTCTTCTTCTCTTCTGCAACTGTTCAGAACACCAGAACATCAGAACTTCACTGGGAAGCCTTTCCACCAAGGCCCGGAGGGGCCCACGCCGAACCCCAGCTCCGGGGAGGAGAAAGCCACACCCACAAGGGTCTCTGGAATCTACCCAGGTTCTCTCCACAGCCAGAGGTTTTATTATTTAGCATTATTGTTTCTTTTTTTTCCCCCGTGCTTGCATGCACTTTGCTTGTTAAATAATTTTTTTTTCCTTTTTCACTTTTCTCCAAGGAATTTCTTACCGAACCTGATTGGGGAGGGATGGCTGTAACCTGCCTTCTGCCAGAGGACGTTCATTTTGGACGTTCCTCCGCATTTGTCTCAAACCAGGACAAATAATTATTGGCGCCTAATGTGGATACTGTCTTTGAAAAGAATCATTCTGACTGCCTTTTACAGGTAATTTACTATTTCAGTACGTGTGGCTAACTTAGTCTGGATACAAAGCATAATCTTGCTTCCTCTTTAGAGGACAGTAATTAGGATCGGTCACACTGGGTACAGTCTCAGTAGGTTACCACTCATTATTCGATTTAAGAAGAAACATTACTCACTCCATCTGATGTGATCAGGTAATATTATCTATAATCTGGCTCACTGTTGGGTGAACAAGGTATTCTGTTTCCTAGGACCTGAGGATTCTCTTTTTTCATTCCCTCTCCTTGACCCGGTATCCAACAAAGAGCTCAAGTCAGCAAGACAGTAAACATCCTTCATGAGCGTGTCAGCACCCTCAGGTCTTGGGAAAGGTTGTGCTTTTTTCTGGTACCTGATGGAGGCAAGCAGAGTCCTTGAGGGAGGTCTATGCAGTATGAGAGTTTCCAGCTTCCCTGGCTGCACCACGGGGGCTTCAATATGAACCTGGCAGACACTTCGGCCTGCCAGGCCCTGCTCCAGCAAACACTGGGGAAGGATCTCAGCATCCATGTGGAGACCTGTATTTTGCCATTTATGATAACTTCAGTGTAGCTGTATGTGTGCTGTAAACTCCAACAGTTACTCTTTAGGATTGAAGTTGAGCTGTGTTTCTCATCATGAGGGTGAATTAGGTAGATAAGTATTAGCTCTGCTTAACACTTCTTTGCTCTTCTAGTTATTAGCAGGAGCCCTGTTCCTACCCACTCCCCACCAAAATCTGTCTTTTCCTTGTATGATAACAAAAGTAGCTGTTCAGTGCATACCATGCTGGGCTAGGCTGCTTTTATGCCACTTTTTCATGCTGTGTAGGAGACATTAAACATGGAAAGTGAACAGACACTTTATGGACTAATGGTGAAGATTTAAGAACTAAATGGGTGATCTTGACCAGATAATTCCTGTGGACTTTATTCAGAGAAATACATGCCTGACTAATTAGGAACCAGCACAATGCTTTCAGTATCTAGCTGTAAAGGTATTCCCTTAAGCCAATAAAAGAAAGTTCTCCTTTTTCTCCATTTTTAATTTGCCTCATCATGCCTGAGGAATTTTTCTACCTTCTTAGTTTATGCAATACTTTGGACTTGTTCTGTAGGTATAAAATACATTTTCTATAATCCATCAAGCATCAGTAACTTGATTCTTCATGATGAGGCTATCAGAGGCTAATGGGGTGTGACTGCAACTCGTTTGCAAATAGGTATAGTTGTTGTACTGTTTAGTCCATGAAAATTCAATAATTTAGTTTTTGCTTGCCAGGCAATGTGTGAGATCCGTGCCTTGAGGCAGACATAAGCACAGGGGGTAATGGTACTCCATTTCTTTAGTGATACTGGAACTATCACAAGATGTGTTTCTTGTTAATAGTGGCTTATAACTGTGATAAGCTTCTCAGGTGTTTCAGCCAAAGCAATTCCTGCAAAAGCACCTCCCAGAAAAGGTTTGTTGGAGCACTCTGAACTACAATTAAGGACTAGGCCTGCGAGGGCCAAGAAGATTATAAGGAGGTATTATTGGTCCAGACAGAAATTTTGCCAGGTCTTCAGGACAGAGTTATGTATCACTGCATGTTTCTCTCTGGTATGTTTCTACACCATGAACTTGGACTGAAATTCAAATTTATGATGAAATCCAAACTCTGTTAGGACTACTGAACTTCTGTCTTGAAATTTTTCCTGATTCTAACTAACACATAGAAGGATTTTCTAGTGCAGCCAAGACTAGCTGTTTCTGGGAGAGGTACTTGTAAAAGGAAACAGTAGGTATAAAGGACATGGTGTAATTTAGTCAGGTTATTTATGTGTGCCTCTTAAAAAAAATAAAGAAAAGAAAGGAAGAAAAAAAAAAAGAAAATAAATGTAAACTTTCCAGTTCCTTACTGCTGCCAGTCTCAACAAACCAATTCTTTATCCATCCTGGAATTTTTATCAGCTTAGTCTCATAAGGAAAAATTAAGTGAAGTGCACATTTTTTTTTTATATAATCTAATAAAAAGTTACAACACATAGTTTGCTAATATATTGTGCAATGACCAATGTGCTCTGTTTATCACAGGTATAGGTGGTGTTCCTTACCCTGACTGGCACCAGGCAATTCTTGCTGCTTTGTTGATTTGTTTGGCTAAACTCCATGACCCACACCACATCCTTTTATGTAATTTCTCTCTAAAAGTTAAGGAGAGCCATAAGGGCTGTGCTAACTTTTGTAGTGTGTATTTGAAGGAGTTATTCTAAACCCCATAAATGTAATCCAGATAAATTATATCAGTGCAGAGAACAACCTTGACTGTCATCTGCATATTGTGCATGGGAAGAAACAAGCAAACAAACAGAAGAAAATTCTTTCTTCCATTGCTGATACCCAGATAACTGAATAGAGAACACTCTACACCTTTGGTTTTTTGGAAATTGAAAAAGCTTAAAGGAGATGAAATTGCCAGCCTCCTACATTGGCATTATAGAAGCTCACATCATAAAGAAAAGGCAAAACTTTTCTGTTCAAGTCTCCAGAGCACTATGTTGATGAAGTAATTAAACAGGCATCTCATTTATTTTTGAAAGCAAGTGTTAGACGTTGAGTTGTGTACATGATTAGATACTTTACTGAATAGGGGCTTATGTTGAAGTGGTGGAAATGCCCCCATACTTAGCAGAGAGCAAAATACCAATGGCAGGAAAGTACGGGTGGTTTTCACCATACTTTTCCTCTTAAATAAAATCAAAGCAATTAAACATACTCAAACAGACATGTTTTATACTCGGGTTGGGAGGAGGAAATGAAAAGGAACATGGTCTACTATGACTTACCAAAAAGGAGAAATGTTATATTTGAGCATTTCATCACAGAGGAAAATGCTTTCAGGTTTACAGAGGAAAAAGTACAGAAAATATGTTCAAAATGCTCCCCTTGGAAGTAAAATGCCTACGTGGACTGTAAAGTATGACCTCCCCTTCATTCCCCTTAGGGATTCATGCTGTTTGTTGTCTGTTCCTTTTAAGGCAAGATTTTAGGAGTTTCCCATTACAGGCAAGAAGGAGAATTCCTCTCCATGCTAATATAGTAGCCAATAAGCTCATGCCAGTGGCTTATTTGGTCATCTTTACAGTAGTACCTAAATATTCACATATTTATCTTCACAGTACCTCGTGAGATAGGGAAGAGGTACTGCTCCCATTTTGTGGCTGGGATGAGGCTAGGTCCTCTCCCCAAGGTTGGTCAGGAGGTCTGTAAGAGGTGCATAGGAAGGAGGTATTCCCTGTCTCAGGGCACTGCCTTAGTGGCTCAGCCTTCCTTTCTACAGGAATATGGAGCCTTATCCAGAAGCATGAGCACAAGCACTGCTTGTGTGTTTGAAGGAATTATGACACATCTCACCTCTTGAACTGCATTGCACTTGGGATATGTCCTGTAAACTCAGCCAGATCTCATGTTCCCCTGCCCCTTGGCTCCCTGACCCCAAAAAAGCAGAGCCTCCACTTTTGCAAGCACCGAATTATTTTCCTCTTATGAGTGTACTTTGCTAATTAAAACTTACAGTACCTACTGCGTTTCCATCGTGCTTGGAATTTCTGCTCCGAAGTTTCATCACTAGGTGCATTTACATAGGTGGTATTTACACATGTGACTGTACTAGACTCCCAGCCGTGCTGCTGTGCAGATTAAGAGCTTTAAGGAGACAGCAGCTGTAAGGTGAGTTGTGTGACAAGGCAGCAGTGGTGCTCAGATGTCAGGCATGAGTCATGCAATAAACATGGCAAATGCCATTGAATATATATAATTAATGGGCTGATAAGAATGACAACATTAATTAAACATAGAACTATTTGGGTTGGAAGGGACCCTAAAGAACCTCTAGTTCCACCCCCCCCCCCCCCCCCCGCTGTGGGACATTAAAATTTTTTCTCAAATTTGTACAGTAAGAAATAGCACAAGCACTGCAAAATGAAGTAAGTACTTTGACTTAGCTGAAGTCCTACAGACAGCAACAGAAAGAACATTTGGATGGAAGTATAACTAAGCAGAGATTCTGTAAATATTTCAGCTATAAAAAGCCACAGAAGTCCAGGCTTTGATGAATTCCAGAGAATAAAAAGATTTACTAATGCTAATTCTAAAGATAGATACCTCTTCTGAGTTAACAGAAAGATTTTGGTGATAGAATGTTTCTAATCACAGTTCTAATGCTTCTGAATTTATGAAGATGTGTAGAAAGTACAGATCTTGAATAAAGATGCTGACAACATTCTGGCCAACAGAATGGGAACAGTCTTAAAGTATGAATCAGATGTGTATCACTTTAGATTAATTGAGAACACATTCAAAATGATATTAGTTCATTTATTTAATTTTACTTTTTCATAAATGTAGAATTGAGTCTCATATCTGTCTTTTCAAGAGGTGGCAAGAAGGATTTTGATGGAGTAGGATGGAGTGGCTAAATCTAAACTGTTCTCCATATTGTAGCCATCTGAACATGGCATGTAACTTCTCTGTTCTAGAGTTCAAACTGCTGTTAGTACTAAAATCAAATTTGCATGCATATGGGAGAACCCTCCAGGAGTTAAGCCCTCTTTCTTTTATCCTTGGTATTTTAACCTGAATTAATTTCAAGTCATATGCTACAACAGTTACAAAACCATTTTATGGGTAAGTTCCACCCTTCTTCTGGATAACATCAGACTGACATGACAGTCAAAGTGATCTATAAATTTGTAACTTCCAACATGGATATAATCTTACCTGAAGATAATTTCTGTGTTACATGTGGTAGCAAATAAATCTGTTATCTGTTTCCATGCCTTAAAGTGTGGAGAATTTAACAGACTTAAATACTTTCACTGCTGTCCAAGTCATAGCGACATAGGGATCATAGAATCTTAGAATGGTTTGGGTTGGAAGGGGATCTTGAAGATCATCTGGTTCCAACGCCCCTGCTGTGGGCAAGGACACCTTCAACTATACCAAGGTGCTCAGAGCCCCATCCAACCTGGCCATGAATTTCCTTGGGACTTAAGTATTTCCTAGGGATTTATATCTTATTATTGATTTCATGTAGGATGACCTCGGATTCCATCTTCAGAAGTGGTAGTCTAAACCTATATGGAAGCACAGAGGTAAATGGAATCTTTAGCTTTTAGAAACTGGAAAAATACCAGGCATTTCTTCCCTCAAAAACTGACAAATGCAAACAAAACCGTGAAATTACTTCTGTTCCACAGCATCTGGTTAATGCCTTTAATTTCTTAGGCAATAATAGTACAAGGCTGACTGGGATAAGTTTTAGGTCTGGCAAACATTAAAAAGATACTTCAGATCTTAGCAGGATAGCTGGCAGGTTTAGTAAATACCATATTTGGTTATGAAAACAATAAAACAAAGGATACGGTTATTTTAATTTAAAACTAGACTTGAATAAGATGAGGTCTGATGAAGGAAGATGGGTTAAATTTGTGTCTGACTGATAGATACAGCTGTGTTAGAGATCAAAACTAGCAACAGAATTGCACAGCTATTAATGTCCTATTTTCATATCACAATTTTCAGGTGAATTTGTATTGGGGAAAGAAGTGTAAAAATATCTGAGCACAGATATGGGATGACACTGACAAAGGATGGGGAAAATCAGATGTGATCCCATTCCCAAAAATCACAAGGGAAAATGAGCATTTCGTTCTCCTAAAATGAGCTCTTCTTCAAAGAAAGATAGAAAGATATCCCTGTGGGTTACTTTTCCCCCAAAGATGAAATCTCCATTAATTAGAGGTATGGATTCTTGCAGAGGTCACCAGTTCATTGAACATAAGTATCTCCAGCAGAGGATATGAAATGTGGTTTCTAAGAAGCCATGTATCACCTACATGGTAGATCCTATTCTGAGACTGACAAAAGACAGGGTTAAACTGGACAGAATATGTAGAGATACGTTGTCAACTTATCTTCAGCTGACTTTGCTTGAGAGCACACGAGAAACAGCCTTGTTAGATGCAGGGTCCACCTCCCTCAGAAGTCCTATCAGCCAGCAGGCAGGTCATGTAACAGCTCTGTGCTAATGTCTTCCCATCTACAGAATGATTAAATTAACATTTACCCACCTCATAGTGGAAGCTGGAAAAGATTAATTAACGTGTAGTTATTTAAAGCTCTTGGACTCAAAGCTGCGCTAGAGAGCCAAAATATTTGCTAGTATTATTATTTCTATACCCAGATGATTTGCTCACATGTTTGCCACATGCCAGCACAGAAACCTAGTGGATGCAATGTAGTGTTGGACAGTTGGTCAAATGAGGTCAATGGTATAAACAACAGTTCTAACTGGCAGGGTGCTTTGGAAGATCCAACCATCCTAAGGCTTTATTGCAACTCTTTGGCCATATAGAATAAAAATCAACTTCAATTTATGATTCTATTAGCTCCAAACCCACTAAGGAATGATCTGGGAATTCATTCCAGCAGTGTGCAATCTCATTTGAGCAGATGTCACAACCTCCACCTCAGACTGAAAGCTCAGTGTGAGCCAGCAGAAAATACAGTTTTAATGTGCTGGATAATAAGGCAAATGCTGTTATTTGAAACTTCCAGCAAAGACACCTGCTGACAGCTGGCATTAAAAGGGCAATGACACCTGGTAGAGACATTGCAAAGGGGGAAGAGGCAAAATCTGATCCTTGCTGAAGCCAAGGAAAGTTTTGCCATTGACTTGAAACATGCCAGATTTTTCTTACAATTGTTAATGATTTATATGTGTATCTACAAGCTTATGGGTAGTTCATGAAATATTTATACACAGGCAGGTATCCATACTGTCAAATAATGGGGACGCTGAGATACCAAAGGAATATTATGAGTGTAATAAATATCTAGTAGTGAAAAAAATGATAGATCTCACCTTACATTAGAAACTGATTGATTCTAGAGTTTGTTACCATCTCAAACGAAAGTCATAAACCAGACCATTCAGTGGTGTTAGGGAAAAGCACTTCTCAATGCTTAGTTGGTTTATAATTTCTAGGAGCAAAACGTCATCCAAGAATGTGGGGAAAGGAGAGAATTCCTGTGCATTCACTCTGTGCAGCAAATACATCGCCTGACTCCTCTTTAAATTTATGCAAATCCATGGGCTTCTATGGAGATCATAAATAATTTAGGCAAAGCAAGCTCTGAGGAGAACCAGCTCTGGTTTTTGCTCATGTATTTTACCAAGTATCTCTTTCTTCCTCCGTATTTTAGTATTGTCAGTCTCCCATAAGTGTCTAAATTTTTTTCTTGAAACTATAGTTAAAAAATTTGCAGCTTTTAATAAATTCTCTGCAGCTGAGTCTGCAAAAACACTTGTTTATTCTCTAAAGGGAGCTAATTTGCATACAGGTTTTTGAGAGTGCTGGGAGAATGTTTCTCTTGAAGTAATTTTTTCCAATAAAATCCCAGAGTGCTTGTTCAAGAGGTTGGTCTGACAGATGAACTTTCACAAGCTGAAAAAATTTAGACTGGTTGTGTCTTTCCAGTGTATATATCACTAGCTAAACACACAGATGTGTGTTTTTATGTGAGGTTTTTATGCAAATCCTGGACAAGAGCCTGACACCTTGTTTCAAAGCAGGCACAGTCAGCCATCAACCTACAGCAACAGGCAATCCATCTGCTGTAATGTACCATGGGCCAGGGAAGAAAACCAACGAGAAAGCACCAGTGAGCTGTCCCTACTTGCAGAAGACTCTCTGGTTGCTTTGGTGTAGTATAACTTATACAGTAAAAAAATATAATTATCTACACTCGAGAATACAAGCCTGAAGGGTTCCAGTGGAATAGTCATGCAACTCCCTTCCTGTGAAAGGGTCAGCAGCAAGGATTCCCCCTCCTCGTGCTTCAGGACTCAGCTAAAGCCATCAGTATGTGCATGTCTGTGGCCTTTGGGTTCTCTCAGTCTTTCTGGCTGAGATAGAGAGATGCTGGAGAAACTACAGGGTCTGCTTACTTTTACTAAACTCCTGGATTTGGAGGAACTCAGGGTGACCAGGCAATACCATGGCACC
Source organism: Monarcha castaneiventris obscurior (assembly GCA_026261815.1). Lineage (NCBI taxonomy): Eukaryota > Metazoa > Chordata > Aves > Passeriformes > Monarchidae > Monarcha > Monarcha castaneiventris. The sequence continues at coordinate 26,470,211 of JAMPIT010000575.1, forward strand.
TACTACTTCCATTTGGGTGAGTAAAGCAGAATGAAAGCTTGTGTTCACTTGAAGAATGGAAACTGAGTTGACTCTGGACATTTTTTCCAGAATGGCTATTGCAAAGTGACCCTATCAGCACAGTGAAGGCATTAGACTAAATAGTCTGTGTTGCTGTGGTTCCTCTGGTAATGCAGCAGCTGTCCTGTCACAGCAAATCTATGGCAGATGAATTCACCAGTCCAGTTTCAGACAAAAAATTGTGGGGAACATACTGGTACTTAGGAAAACATATGGTGGTTTGCAGACAGAAGAACCCCGTGGCTTCTGTTTTCTTCCTCCAATGTAATTGGCAGGGGTAGATTTAAAAGGTGACCGTGTTTTAAAGGGACGTGTAACTATAATCAAGTCTCACTTTGCAACATGCATTACACTCCATGTACAGGTAACAATTCCACCTGTTCATATCTGATGCAATCACATCACATGTCATAATGTCTTTCAAGTTTCAATAAGTACTCTGTTTAATTTTTTCCTGCTTTATAGTATTTTCTTCCTAAATCTACCTCTAGATCCTGTAATACTCTTAACATATCTGCAAATCTACTACAGTAGCTACTTTATTTAAGTAACAAGACTCCCCCTTTACTGAGGAATTAAGCAACTCTTGTTGGCAGCAGTCTGCTAGAGTGCTTAATTCTGCAAAGGTTGTGCAAAACCCAGGCTAAACTATTGAAAGAATGTTTCAAAAAAATCAGAACTGAAGGTTTGCTCTGTTGCAGAGCAAATAAACTTGCATTAGCTCTTCAAAGCAGACCTCATTGTTCAACGTCTTTGAGGCAGCTGTTGCTTTCTCAGCAGAAATGCCTGTGATTCAGTTTAAACTGGTGCTCTGACTTTTTTCACTGCATCAAATGATATCAGCAGAAAACTGTGCTCTATATGACCAGGAAAGTATTCTACAATATTTTAGCAAGTCTCTCTTTACAGCAGAAAACAGAGAGTAACATGAGGATATTATCCTGATTTGGCTTACACATGGATGCTGTCGCTTCTCTCAGCCCAAGCAAGTCTTTGATTATTAATTAATCTCAGTGCCTCTCATGAAAGAACTCGGGAGTGATCAGTACAAGTCAATGTGAGCAACAGGCACAAGATAACTCTTCAGGTCTCATGAATTGCTGTTGCTCAGCGGCAAACTGATACTGCTGATAGGAGCAGCCCAATCTCGTTCCCACTTGCTGGAAAAGCCTGTGAACCAATAGTATAACAACAAATGTATGTGAAAGTGTAAATAGCCCACTGAAAACAGCATTAGCAGGTAGACTGTTGGTTTTCAGTCAGGGTTTAAAAACAACTGGGAGGGGGTAATGCTTCCTTTGGGAGCACAATTGGAGAAAATGAAGTGATATCTCTGCTCTCAACAAAATGAAGTGCGTAACACTGCCATTTTTGTAGTAATGCTGGTTAGATCTGAAGACAACTTAGAGCCACAACACTTTCTAGGATAAGTATGAATAAGTTTTGTTACTACCAGCTTCGAGTTAGGAAAACAAAGGAAAATGGAAAGAATCGTTTGCCTGAAGGTTCCCAGCACGTCACTGGCAGTGCCAAGCCTTAGGTCTCATGACTTGTTGCTGAGCTCTGTGTAGAGTCACGTATCTCTTTGCACAAAGATGTTAGTAGCCAAGTTTCATTCCTGTTAGTGGAAAAAGTCCAATTCATGTCAGTTCATCACTTGGCTTAGGACACAATTAGACACTAACTAACAAATTGTCTTTTTTTTGGTATCTGTACTAAAAAGCAGACTTCATGTTTGTAGTGTAGTTAAACAACTGCATGTACATATCAGATTTGTATACATACAGACAGGTCTGAACTTTTTCATTTTCCAAGAATTTGAGTAAATTCCTTACCTGTTGACATGCTGATCAGTCTTTCATTACCAATATTTATATAAAGAGAATACATATAGATCATCTATGTCATTAAGTATATGTATTCTACTGAGACATAATTTTGAAGGTGCAGTAATTTTGAATATTTCTAGCATGCCTAGTTTCCTATTAAAATAGTTTAAATTAAAAAAAAAAAATTCTTAAACCTTAGCTATTTTTCCCAATCCTTTCAAAAAATGTAACCCTCCCTTTGAAGGGCTGGTGGTGTCAGATATTAGTGAGTTAAGCTGGGCGTCTTTTGTTTAAAGCTGTTAATGTCTATCTCATCTGTTCTCTCCTATCATCTTCAATTTATCAGCAGTGTGGAGTAATATGTTTGATTCATTAGAAGTGAAAAAAGGATGGCAAAAGCAAGTAAATATGTCAGTTAAACCCCACAAGTATTAAGTCACCTCAATTTGTTTGTCTGGTAAAAACTGGGCTCTCATTGGGTGAACTGAGGCCAGCTTGATTCACCACCAAAATGTGAATCTGGATCTGACATTGAATTTGCAGATGTGCATAAGAGAAATCCCTTGAGTTTTGAAATAATTGACTTTAAGGAGAGGCAGGAAGAATGTAAACAACATTGTTAAGCAGAATGAAGTTAATCAGTTACTGTCATTACTACTGAAATCAGTCTCAGTTTGACATCTTGTTGATTTTCTCATTATTTTGTCTAAATAAAGATTAAATTATTTTTTTCAATTCATTTAGATTACACAAATCCAGGATGTTTCTGAACAATCTTCTTGCTTATAAACAACAAAAGGAAGTGATGTCATACATGAAGTTAATAACTAAGAAGTGAAGCTTTTGTGTGTGCAAAAATTTCAGTTTTAGAGGTTTCAGGAGAGAATGAGGTATAAGCACTGAAAGAAAATCAGCATGAGTTGGAGTGAAGAGTGCTGAAAATATCAAGCATATATTGAAAACCCTAAGCATGTAATTATATGCTGCCCTTGCAGAGAAGGCTCTCTAATTGTAAATTTGGGCTTTTGGAGGCGATCTTAAAAACAATGCTGCAGTGAAAAAACAGGACAACGTCTCTCTTTCTTGAGTCTCTGTTTATGTAGGCTGTCATCCAAAGCTGTCAAAGAATCAAGCCCTCTTAGCAGAGCTTTGCCAGGTGCTTTCTGTCTGGTGGAAGTTTACATACAGGCTGATTCAGAAGTGCAAGAACTACAATTGAATTACCCATGTCCAAATTCATTTACGCTTCTGTTCTCTGGTATTCAGTTGAGCCACAGAGCATCTTTTGGGTCATTTAGATCCACAACAGCCCTTCTAATGGGAGTGATGTACTTTGCATGTCAACACAGACTAACTTATCTGGCTCATATTTTCTCTCTTGGAATGCAAGACCTAAAATAGATGCCATTGTAATACTTGGCTTTCATTTAAAGACCCATCTACTGATGCCTGATGGAAATATTTTTAAACACTCCATTTAGAGATAATCTTGCTCATATGTTATAGATTTCTTCTATTCCTCTTTCTCCAGCTCAAACTATCAGGGAAAAAAAAGGGTTTTGTCTGATTAAGATTTCAGTCTTATTTTATTTGTGCCTCTAAAGTGCTGAAACTTCCAGAGCAATCAATGATGCTGTCACAAACAGGAAAATTGCACCTGGTTTTTAAAAGCAACATTTAAAGTGAACATCTATGTCTCACTTTCCTTACTTTTTTAATAATAGTAACTCTAGTATTATACCTGATACAAATGATGACAATATGCCTAAGTTTTAAAAAGTGTCTGATCCTCAGTTTGAGGCTTTTTGAGGCAATCTTGTTCTCAGAAATGGGTGGTCTGTACTTGGTGAAGGTTGGCCTTGTTGTGCTGTCTCCAGCTGGGCATTTGGAAAGCCAAATATCTAAAATCACTCTTTGCTTTGAATGGGTGTTCCAGTCATCTGATGTGTGTGGAATTTAAAGCAGCTAAGTATGTGCCCACAAACTGAGTGCCTGATTGCAAGAACAAAAATTGAAATCAGTTTTATAAATGATCAGTGATTGTTCAAATGAAAAATAAGTTACAATTTGAGAGCTGAAACGAACTAAACGAACTAAATAAAAGATCGCTAAGAAACTCTGTAAACACAAATCTGTCTTTAACAAATGCAATCAGTTTTATTATCACAGTTACCAAGATGGTGGCAAGTGGCCATGAGTTATGGCAATTAGACAACAGAAAAATACTGTCCTGAGTTAAAAAACTAGTGAATGCTATGACGTGTAAAGAGTTATCTCTGCTTTTGCCAGAATGATTCCTAAAAACTTTAGAAGGAAAGAAGCATTTGCTGCAACAGAGAAAAGATGTGGGGTCAACTATCAGGTAAGTAGGGTAAGTTAGAGTGTCTGGGCCTTTTGCTTTTCTAACACATCTTCCAAAAATTCTTCCATTATTCACAGTGCTGGGTATCATAAGGGAAAAGCCTTATTTGAGCCCTGAGATATGGTATAAAGGACTTTGCATGTTTAATCCATGCAATGGGGAAAACAAAACTTGTGATTCTTAAAAAAATAACAAACAGAAACAAGCAACCTGAGGTCTATGTGCCTTTGCACTTAGCAGTCATCAGGTGGACTCCTGTCAGCCACCTCAAGCTGATGTTGAATTGGTATCACATCCTTCTAATCAAAATGCTCCTTTGTGTGTATCTCAAGCACTGCTGCCTTCAGCCCACACAATGATTGCTTGTTTGCTTCATGTTTACAAAATCCTTTAACAAGATATGTAGAGCTTAACCAAGGAGCTTTGGCCAACATTTTCCAAATGTCACTGCCTGAAGCCTGGCTTCTTTTCAGAGGTGCTGAGCATCAACACTTTCTAGAGACTTGGGACAATGAGTTGTTGTGCTCAGTATTTTGTGGCTAAGCACAGATTTAAGCACCTTAGTCCAGGCACTCCGTATCTTTGTGTTAGGGTTAGGGACTAGATGTTACAGCACTGAGCTACAGAGCTTCTACCATATGCATACAAATAAGGTGAATATGTAGGGAGGACTAATGATCTGTTATGATGATGAGAACAGTAATACTTTGTGGACATATTATATATGCATAAGGCTAGTTTGTCTTGCAGGTATTTTTCATTCTGACTTTCTTCAGAGGAAGTTGTAGGTACTGATGGTCAGGAATGAGTTCCTGCATGAGGACATGAATTCTGTTGGCAGAAGGAGTGACTGGCAGTGCCCTTGCCTTAAGTCTGCTGACTTGGAAAAGTTACTGTTTTAGGACCATAACTATTGTGCAAACGAGGTTGGTGCAGGGATCAGCGTGAGAGTTATTTGGTTTTTTTCACCTTACTCTTCCTTGACTGGATAATTAGGAAAGAAAAAAAAAAAGACTCCTGTCTGCGCTGATTCCATGGAAACCTAAAGCAAATCACTAATAGCCAGCCATATGTGCGTTGGATCAGCACTTCATCAATCAAACTGTGCCAGAAGTAGGATGTACAGGGGTCAGGTCTGGATTAACTGTTTTATGGAACAGCATTAAGTAACAAACTTTGCTGTTGAGTCATTCTGAAAGAAGTGAGGCTAAGTGAAAGGGGGTCCAACTTCAGATTTCATGTCTGAAGCCATCAGAGGTCAGGTTCAATGTGAGAAATGTAAAGTAGAGTTTGTGTAAGTGTGATTAACTTCCAGGATTCAAGCATGTTCTTTGCAGAGGAGTGTAAGGATGGGGAAATGTTAATTGCAAAATATTATTTGGTTCTGATTTCAAAGTTTGCTTCACTTCTCTGACAAGTTTTGATTTCCTTTTTTTGTATCTTCCTACAAAATTGTCTTGTGTTACATGAAAGGAACATCCTCTCAAAGTCACAAAGTAGGAATAAGTCTTTCTAGAGACACAGATTGTTATTTTCATATGTTCTTATTTTCACGGAACTTCAAGCATCACTAGTCTCCTAATAAATTTGTCTTTCATGTTCTTCTAGTCAAGTGGCCCCATCACAGAAGAAAGTTCTAGAGGTAAGGCATCTTTGAAGTTTAGGTCCCCCCATGCTTAGGTGGCAGCTCTGTGGTGGTTTCAGGGTTACAGTTTCAGTCAGAAATGCATGTTGCAGTTAAGCGTCATTTTATTCTCTAACAGGCAAATGAACAACTTTTTGTAAGATAATCTGAGATTTTTTTTTTCCCCACACTGCCCCTGCTAATATATTTATCTACTCCTGTCTTTCAAAAATAAAATCAGAGGTAATGATTCCTTATTTTTGCTGAGACAGAAATCATCTTACGTTTATTACAGCGCTTATGTATGGGCAGATATCACAAACTAGCCAGAGCACTGGAGGTTCATTTCCTAGCAGGCTACCAGCCACTTCTCTGTGTGCAAGTGTCCTGACACCTGCATGAAATTAGGCCTAAATTTACTCAGTTTCATCTTAAGAGATAATTTTCAGCTACTTTCCAGGAGCTTATAGAAGCTTGTTTAGTTCTTAACTAGCCTTAAATATATTTAATGACTTGGACCTTGTACAAGATTTGAAAAACACTAAAAAATGTTCTTGATACTGAATAAATAACAAGAGCAGACCATGAAAAACTCAGATGCAGGAAGAAACTAGCAGAATTGTGATGATAGAAAACACTTGCTCGCTCCTTCAGTGCAAACAGAACCTTGGTACTGAGGTACACCTGGTCTCACTTAATCCTTCACACAGCTCGTTTTCTGTGGTGTGTTATTGCCACCTCCCTGTCCTTAGAGTGCTTCAGAACCTGGATGCAGGAGGATTGTTTAGATACTTCGTGCTTGCATTTCTATGTAAATATGTTTCAATCAAAAAAATCAGGGTTCCTTGGGTTTTTTTCTAAATGCAAAAATCATATAGTCTCTTGAGGAGATCTAGCTCTTAATGAGAAGTACCGTATCTGAAAATTGGCAAGACTGCAACGAGAACTTTTTTCTCCTCACTGTGCTTCTTTTGTGGCTTTCTCCTCGTTATTGGTAGAGCCAAGAAGCTACAGCCCTAGCGGGGCCATTTTGGAGCTGGCTGCAGTTTGCTACACCTCCTTCTTCCAAGTGGTAAGTGCTCTTGATTCCTGCTCTATTTTTTAAATACTCTTATTTGTTTTTCTCTGCCATACTTAAGGAGACAGTGAAAATGGAAAGATGCATTTCTGAGCCAGAATGAAATGCTAAGGCTTTTGAGGTGGGTTTATATTTGTTGTTTAAGTGTCATTCTTCTGGGGGAAAAGTAATAACGAGTGTGCATATTTTTATATATATAAAAATGGTTTTAGAATTCATGCTGATAACATATCTGCCATACCAAACTTTGAAAAAATAGCACTAACTGAGGAATGGTTTTCAGTCTTTTGGCCTCTAAAACGTGCTGTGGTTTGGTTTTGAAATTTTTTGGGAGGGAGGGGAGGAAGAAGGGAAGGTAGGATGAGCATTTAACAATTTCTGAATTAATTTGCCAACTTTCCTATTCTCTATACATACACATTCTCCATCCTGTATCTGTTAATAAAATGAAGGCAGAGATGTTATAAAGGTATTGGTTAGGTCTCCTGAAAGGGGAGGGATTACTTTAGAAGTTTACATCTTATTTAGTAAATCTGCTTGTGAACCTCATATTTCAGGGAGGCTTGAAATAACCCTGAAAAATATGAATTAAATGTAACTCAGATGTAGTAGGTTTTGAACAGGTTAAAAAATACTTTTGAAAATGATCAACAGCTTTATAATTTTAATGGCATATCAATCTCAAACACTACCAGGGCCACCTCAGCAGGTGACTGTAGAAGATGGAGCACAGGGAGCTAAGCCTATTGTGCTTACTTGTTATGTCTGTCTCTTCCCAGGCCTGGGAGGGAAAGTATCTTGTGTTCCTCCTCTGGGTGGATGACTTCTACCAGCTTATAGGCAAAGTTATCTATCTGGTGTTTCCCATGTTTTTCTGGACTATAGAGGTGCATTTACAAAACCTTGAAGCACCATGTTGCACCAAGGGCTCTTGAAATGCCTTGATTTGATGCCACCCAACTCCCTCCTTTTATAATTTTGAGTTTGATAACAAAAAAATACTGTGATGAGGAAATGAGGCATTTATAAGAATGATGGTTTTGTTTGAAAAGAGTTAAAGAGCATAGTTCCTGTTTCTATTTTTCATTCTAAATAACCTTCAGCAGGAAAGCACCAGATATTGTGGATATTGTGAATGGTGTCTATACTTGACTCATCTTAAGGAAAGCCCTGTTTTCAAGAAAGCAGGAGTGTTATCTGAAGGCAAAGTGTTAAAATGGGCCCTTATGTGGATGGTTTCCATATTTTAGTAAAAGTTTAAGAACTTAATGCAAATGTTTGAAAATGGTGAAGTCTGAAATATGACTGCAGTGGATGCTGGTAAGATTCTAAGCCACAAAGGTAAGAGAGAAGGGACTCTGACAGAGTGTTAAAAGAAAAGGTATGAATTTCTGTAAGAGGCAATACTGCTTATGACAGGCTGATGACCACTTATCTCTTTCCTGCATTCTGACTAAGTTCTCTGGTGATTTACTGTTTATTTGTAGACTTTAACAATTTAAAGAGTGTTTTACTATTTTATAAGGTGTTCTGTTACTAATTCATTTTGCTTAACCTCTAAGATTATGAGTAGGACTAGATAAAAAAACCAAAACACAGAATCTGGTATCTCAATAGTAGTAAATATAGTAAATACATGGTAAGCTTTCAGGTTTCTACTATGTGTACATCTCTTCTCAGGCAAGGCTTTTTTTTTTTTTTTTCCAACAGTGCAACAATTCCTTCACGCTTTCTTTCAAGCAAACTTAGTCCTCTTGCTGGACACTGGCATCTGTTTTCCATCCTGTGGGACATGTATAGATCAGAATGATGGTTGCTCTGTTTTTCTGTCATCTGGTTCATTACAAATCTGAAGTGCTTTAAATTGTCCTCCAGATTGAAATATGTTGCTAAATGGAAGGTTGTGCATAAGGAAAAAACAAATGAGCAGTGGAAAGGACTCATTCTGTTTTTAAAAAGGTAGAACATCAGGCTGTTCTCCTTCTGCAAATTCTCTGTTTATTTTAACATTGGTCTTGTACCCAGGTAATGGGTGTCCCTGATTTGCCATGGTGAGGATGAGCACAATATTCAAAAGAATTTGCATATGGAAAACTAGCTGAATCTCATTGCTGAAGATGAGTGGGCAGTGGAAGGACCAGGCACTAATATGTGCACTGCAGAAGAATAAATAATTAAGAGGATCTGAATAATTATCATTCCTCCTAATCAATTCAGTGGGACACATGCCATTGAGGCAGGATGCTGGATGCAGGCAGTGCATGGGAAGGAAAGCTAGACAGAAATGTGGCTATTTCAGCGTAATAGCAACAGTCTGGTGTGTATGTTGGCTATGCCATGTTCAGTGGTATTCTTAACATGGCAACCTATTTTCTCACTCAGCCACCCTGGTAAGCCTGTCTTTTTCAGCTACCCTGGTAGGCCTGTCTCTCTGAACAAACACTAGCAGTAGGAAAAAAAAAAAATGCAGAAATGTTCATCTGGACACTTAGGCTTCTTTGCTCAAGTTTTAAATGACAAATGTGTTTGTTGGGCATGTTCTTTTTAGCAGCCAGTTCCAGCTGAATTCATCTGAAAGCAGGTTTTAAACCTGTAATGGCAACTTCTGTCCCTTAAAATGTGAGGCTGAGCATTCCCTGACTGAGTCAAGAAGAAAATATATTTTAAATATATGTGTGCCATAAGGACAGCTCATATTTTGAACATCAAATATCATATGCTAAAGTCTGAATCTACTTAAAATTCTGATTACAAACTGATTACAAACATTTTATTAAGAGTAGAATATGACACTTTAGTACAAATGAAGTGAAAAAAACCCATGTTTCATCTCTTTCTAGCTAAGATTTTTTATGATCAGGATTCGTATTTTGTCATAGGGTTTACACAGAATCTAACAGACCTATAGAAAAAGTTTTGAAAATAAGCAGTCAGATCACTTAAGCAGTTTTGAACACTTCCTTCCCCACAAGACACAAGCTATGGTAGATCATTGTAACTTTTTATTCAAGGGAATATTAGCTAACCATGTCAAAACTAGGTTAACTAATGGACTGGAGTTGGTAAATTCTTCCATCATGCTCAAACTCAAAAAATAATACATTTTTTGTGAATCACTGATGTTAGCAAAAGGTAGTTTCAAAATGGGATAGAAACTCCTATCCCTGTCTGCTTTTTCCTAATGGATTATTCCTAGAGTTTTTGCCTTTAAGACCAGCCTATCCCTGTCTCTCCTTTGCTCAGTCTACAGCCTAACCAGGAAAATATCTTCTTTGTTAGTGGAAATTACTGTTAGATGACACCCCAAGAGCTGTAGTCTGAGTTAGCCTACAAGGGAGTCCTAGCTTGATTTTACATGACAAGTTAAGCCAATGAAAAATGTTGTAATGTATTCTGGTTTTTTGCCATGCAGATCACCCTGAAGCAGAGTGCTTGCTGAAACTGAATTATGTGTTTATCATTGCTATTTAGTATCATTAGTCTAAACTGGGTCCTCGAGGAATAGTCTCATCAAGCAGATATTCCCTAAAGAAAAATCCATTATTCTGGAACATGTAACTGTCCTGTGACACTTTAAAACAAACAAACACAACACAAAAGAACCCAACCAAACAGGCTCATGTTTGGAAGATTTGGTGTTGGAGTGGAATACAGGAGTAAGTTCCTAAACTGGATTGTCTCACTGTATTTCTACTGATGTTCCCTTCTTGCTGCAATCAATAATTGAGGAATCAGGATTGGATCCCTAATCATTTGTTTCTGTATCACCCAAGATAGCAAGATTTGGATTTTCCAAGTTGCTATGGGAGCAGCAAAACCAATGAATTTTGATTTCTCCTGGATTTGCATTCTTTGCTTTCCTGGGGCCAAACTGAATGACTAACAGATGAATCTTGTCTGCCTTTCCATCTGTGAAGATGCCAAGTTGCGTCTCTACCCACTGCTCACCCACTGACTTTCAGGAACTTGTGCAAGGATACAGTTTTCTTTTAGACATCTTCTAGGATGAGTTTCAAACTGCCCAGCAATCTCAAAAGTTATTCAGGGGAGGAATAGATGCATAGACCAGGAAACATCATTCTAGATAAACACTGCTTTTTAGAAAAACAAGCAAACAAAACAAAACAAACAAACAAAAAAAAAAACCCCAAAACCAACCCTAGCCCAAACAAACCAATAAAAGAAAGGTAAGCCCCCATGCTTTACTTCTCATGAATAACACAGCATTAGGGACTTCTTGGATACTAAGTCCTACTATTCATGCAGGAGTCTAAAACCACTCAGGATGGCGTCTGGCACCAGTGAACACGCAGGCTCAGCCAAGGTAGTACAGACTATCAGAATCCTTTAGCATTTTTGGTAGGATGGTGAGGAATTGCAGATCTTGCTGTTGGAAATGTGTGTACACTGTTTTGAATCACACCTATGTGTAGATGCATTCCAGGTCTTCAGAGGTGCCAAAACTTTTGCTATCTAACTTGGCAAATACATCTTTTCACTTTTCTCTCCAAAGTAAGCTCTTGGTTTAGCTTGCATATCCTATACAGTGATTTAGCACTTTTTAAAAAAACTCTGTTTTTTAACATATTGATGTAATTACAAAAGCATATGTGTATCACTTAATCCTTTAAACCTTTCCACTGAACTGAATTACATAGCATTTCTACAGCCAACCATATGATCACTTTAACACTGCATGTATATGAGGGTTACTGCAATAAATCAGATGACTTGTTGGATAATTTTCCCTTTCCTTCTGCTTCAAAATATATTCCTAGCGACTTGGAAAAGGTGACAGTATATGCTTGCAAATGCAATGCATGCAGCAAACAGCTGTTCTAGTAATACATTCAAAAGAAAGGTTGCTTCAGGTGAAAGATTACTTTGGTCCTGTTTCTGATTCAACCTCTGCTATGTAAGAAAGCCCTGCTTTGAGGCAGAGATGAGTAAGGCAGTGTTTCTTGTGACAAAGGGTGCAGGCCTAACTCAAAACCTTTCAACTGTTGGAATGTATTTAGGTAAGGAAGAGACATTTGGAGCCAAACGCTGCCAGAAAGTTACTTGTAGGATGTCCCTTACGCCTCTGCTTTACAGAGGAACTGGACTGTGCCTTCCTACACAGTTCCTACCCTGGCCAAAAAGCAGGGATGGCTTGAACACTCAGAATTGCAAGGGAAAGATTTTGAACACATCAAGGGCCTTAATTTTGACAAATTAATTGTATTTCATGACGTACTGCAACCTTTTCTCCTTTTTCCTTTGATGTTTAGGTGTAAGTGTGTAAAGAATACCCCTGTGCAAATAAAACCCCTGTAGGTATATAATGATACCAACAGATTGTTGCTGCTTGGCCTCTCCATTTCTGCTGTTCTAAGTGCATATGCAATTCCTGCTTTCAATTGCTGCTTCATGACAGGGGAACCTGTATGATGCTGTGTGTCTTTTCTAGACTAAAGCACTGGCTAATTATGTTAGCAAGGAACTCTGAGATCTGAAATGAAGTTAGACATTAAGGGCTGTTGATAAGCTAGAAGCTGCAAAGGCAAATACCTTGGAGTCTCAGCCTCTACAGCCTTACTCAGCTGAATACAGGACAGCAACACCAATTAATTCTGTTGCTTTTTGTCCTTCTTAAAGATGTAATGTCATCAAGAGAAGTGATTTTCTCCCTTCTTTTTAAGCTGGGTAGCAGAGGAAACATCCTGAACATGGACTAGAAGTGATTGCGAGCAGGACTACAAAAGGTCTGCTAGCTCAGTTAGTGTTTATTTCCAGATATCCTACTATTATTGCATTTTTAGCCATTTATCTTTTTCTTTTCCAAGATGTGACTCACTGAAGTATGTTTCCTAGCTGCACTGCAATCTTTGTGGTACAAAACAGAAACAGAACATGTCTGGGTTTTACTTCAAACTTCATCTCATAAACATTGTGCAAAGACCCCATGTAAACACCCTAATTGAGTTAGCATTTGAACTTACCATCGATTCATCCTATAATAAATTTAAGATCTTATAGGTGCCAATAAACCAGTCTGTTTCATTTAGCACACTGAAGTCTGAGTAGAAATAAATGCTATCATTTTTTAAATTTCATATCCATAGAAAATGGTGAATGGTGTCCCAACAAATAATGTTGTATAATCTGTCCCTGTCACACTATGAAGAGGACTTCTGCCTTCTGTCAGGGAGCACTTGTCATAGTGGGACATTTTGGCTACATTTATAATAGGATATTACCTGAGTATCTTGTAACGGGATATTTTGGTTTAAATGCAGAATTTTCTTCACTTTGAAGGGTGGATTGTAACACTGACAGGTTTGTGAATCCCACTGGCATCTGATGGAGGACTAGAGGATCTAGCTTGGAATATAAAGCCCTTTAGCTCAGAGGCTGCTTTCTTATTATGCCTTTAAAGTGCATAAAGAAGTGTTGATCCAGGACTGAACAGTCAAGTATTGTTGGGTTTGAAATATTTCCTAGAATTTTATGCATTAAGTTAACTCCTTCATGGAATACAGTACATGTGTGCTTATGCATAGGAAGTACTTCTACTCCTTTTGTTGTCTCTCATAATTATTTCCTGCCCTGTCTTGTATTTAGCAGCAGAGGTAGAAAGACAAGTTTGTTTCCTTTCTGAGGATAATTTTTTTTTTGGTCTGGCAAAGAAGTGGCTCAGAGCAAAAATGTGTTGGCAGGTCCAGTGACCTGTGAAATCAGTCAGAGATCAGATGAATCAGCTAAGGAATTAACTGCAGAAATAAATTACAAAATATTAAAGCATCCTCACTGCTGCTTGAGCTGTGTTTCTGCCTTGGAATCTTTCTATTAGATATTCATAAGAAAAGCAGAAGCTGAGTTCCCCTACTAAACCAATAAAACAAATGTGAACTATCACATACAAATTTACATATAGCTTAACAGAAACACTTAGTTTGAAATGTTCAATAGAACATTGCCATGGAAGTGGGAACCTGTTTTAAGAAACCATATGTCCTATCTCCAAAATACAACAATTGTAAAATTTGGATGAAATCATGGGATAAAACCAAAATAGTTTAAAAGGAAGGAAGGAATGAAAGAAAGTCAACAATTTAGTTGCGTGAGAACAGGTTTGGAATTCAGGTCTGTATGTTTTTATTTCTTTAAGTTTTTTAGAGAATTTGCATCTCAAAATATCCTTAAAGAAGGGAAGGCAGTGAATGTGACATAATACATCTTCCTGATTTGAATGTACTGTTCATGTAGCATGGACAACTCAAAGAGGGAGTCTGAACGTCGTGCAACCTAGCACACTGCTGTCTGGGGAAATTATTCTGCAGAGACTGATTGTGTTAAATTAAATAGTGTCACTTGTGTCAAACTCACTGGACAAATATTATTACATAATGTGCAAGCTTTGATAATTTAAAGAAAGCAGATACAAAATTGAGGCCTTCCTTCCTTGTAAAAAAACCAGGGATTCTTTTTCTTTAGGAGAAACTTGACAGCATGAATGGGGGGAGAAACAAGTGGAAACAGTACCTGCTAGTAGCACTGCATATTTATTTTAGCAACTCTTAGGTGGCTGGCAGAGCTTAAGTGTCATATCTGACAGAGAAGGGAGACCAAGGGTTATTAGCCAGTATGTTTGCTTTGTGTGGGAGCTGAAGTCACTGGAATTTTTCCTTAGAGGACTTGACTGTGATCTCCACAATCAAAACGTGCCCTCTGCTCCTCACGGTGAGGTGCTGTCAGCAATCATTCCCACCCAAAGAGCGACAGTGGTTTGTGGAGCTGTGTGCAGAACTGGGAGGGCTGTGGTTTTCGTGGCATTGCTGAAATACCTGACCAAGCTCTGTGGGCAGAGCTGGTGCTGCAGTGGACAGCACCAACAGCAGTGAGCTTTTCATCAGCTTTCACGGCCTCTACTGCCTGCCACAAATTGCACTTCTACTGGGTTGGGTTCCATGATGCAGAGCAGCTAAAGGAGCTGCGATGAGGCAGCATCCATGAAATAAATGGCATGGAATTTCAACTGAAACATAAATGGAAATGGTTTATGTCAAGCAGGCATCTGTTGGAAGACCCATACTGACAACTGCTTAGCCACAAAGGTTTTTAATTGCTCTGTTCAATGTAAAATCCCCAAGGCTTATTAGAGAAGGTGGTTCATGCACATGCAGTGATAGAGAGTCATAAAGCTGCCCACAACTGAATTAGAAGTCTCTTGCCTTACAAGAGTTCTGTCTGGTGAACAAAGATTCTTTTGCAGGGAAAGGGAATGAACCAGTTTGTAATCTGTCCCTGCTGTGAGTCTTTCCAGGAACAACATAATTGTGTTATAAAGAAGTTATTTTAGATGTGACAAAAATACTATAAACACATTACAGTTTGTTGTATTTACTTGATTTCATCTTCTTCACTGGACTGTTTCAAGGCAATGCCATCACTGAGCTTGGAAGCTGTTGTGAAGTATTTGTGAAGATGCTTGATGTGCTTACTCATGGGAATTTGGACTTAGAAAGCTTTTTTCCTCTGCTTTTATCAAAGTAGTAGCTCAGGCTGTGGAATCATTTGTCCCAGCATCAGCAGCTAGAGAAGGAAGCACCATCCCTCTCCATTCTAAAGAATAATGAGAGGAAAACAGGAAATGTACCTCAAGAAAATGTTCTTCCTGTGTTCTAAAAGATGATGCTCATTAAATAGACTTCATCTATTTTGCCAGGGTGCAAATCAAATAGCTTTAACCAGTGTTATATTGCTCACCCACATCTGTTTTATACCTGCCTATCAAACTGATTGTGGTGTGTTTGGGGATGTGTGCTGTCTGGGGTTTTTTTGTGGGGTATTTGGGCTTTTGGATTTTGCTTTTTTGTTTGTTTTTCTGATGATAAATTCCTAAATGAGCAGATACACAAGTTCTTGGGTTTCTGTGAATTAGGAAAAAAAGCTTTTCCTTTTTGTGAGTTGGAGTGGAAGTGGTGCAAGTATCTAAAACGGCACCTCCTTTCAATTTTAAGCACCTCGCACAAGGGCTGACAAATACGTGATTGTTTTGGTGCTTATATAGGAGAAAAAAGCCTGTGAATCTGATTTCTCTCCCCTCTGACTCTTCAGGGGAATTGTGCTACTTTTAGTAAGTTTTATGACTGACTGTGCATTTGGTTGAACAGCTGGAAATACTACAGACAGTAACTTCCATGCATAGCTCTAAGGAAGAGGATGTTCTTTTTTTCTTTTTTGCAGTTGCTGTGACTGTTGATTCAATAAAAAGTATTTTCTTCTTTAATCTCATCACAAATATTGAGTTGATCTTAAAGTCTTTGCAGTGTTACTGTGCTGTCTTTGCCCTGAAGCTACTACCTCGAGCTCTAAGAGGAGGAGGCTTGCCCAAGCTGCAATCCTGTCCATAAACATAACCTTCACCAGAAGTGGATCGTTGTTCTTTACTTCACCTCCTGTCAGGGTGCAGATTCAAATTTAGTTTAGGATACCTTATCATTTGCTGTCAGAAACATTCTGTGGCATGGGAGATGCTTCCCCACTCAAATGGGACAAGTTTTCCATTGCTTTCCTGGGAACTGCCTTTCCACAGTTTACTAGGAAGGAATTAATTGAAAACCTAAATTTACCACCAAATGAAGCAGCACAGATTTGCCTAATGGAGCTTCACTGGCCCTTCCCAGGGAGTGCATGACTGAAGCAGGAAGCATTGTGTGCTGGTGGGACCAGTGATTACTGTGTTGCAAATTAATAATAATTCAGCACTGCAAAATACCCTACATTATTTTTCCCTCTTTTTGAAGCAGTAAATATATATTTTTCTACTCACATCACAATTTTAAAAGCCCTTTTTTAAAGACTGACTTATCTTTTAAAATATAAATTGGATGTCAGTTGATGATCATCCAGTTTTTGGTAGTTCAGGACAAACATCTTGCACTTCACAGGACTCTTGTTCTGCCTTTCTCCTTTTTGAATGTTCTTACAGTTCTTCAAATGAAGTATATAAAGATCTAGCTTTTAGCATGTTTTTTTTTTCACTCCAGGTTTGCTTGTCTTTCTTCTCACTAATTAACTTTCACTGCTGAAATTAAAGCTGCTGAAGTAATCAGCACCCAAGACAGTTTCAGTAAAACATAAAAGAAAAGGATGACACTTATTTAGCTCTCTGAATTTTAACTGAAATAAGGTGCCAATGCACCTTTTCTGGCTCTACCTTTTTTTTCTAAAAGAGCAGAAAAAGATTTATTAAAATTACATTGCCTTGTATAAGTTATAAGTTATAGATCCTTTCCAGATTACAAATTACTTGTAAAACTATTTCCTTTTCTCTTTTGGATGCTTTAAACACCTTCAAGAACAATTACATTAAAAGAGAACTGTTGAAGGGATTCTGTCAGAGACACTAGAACAAAGTGGGGCTGAGACAGTTTGAAGGAAATAATACTCCAACTTTGCCCTTCCATTTGTAATCAGCATAAATGTGTCAAAACAAAGGACACATCCAAGAATATTTCTATCCCTTCAAAGACACAGGACAAATTACAACCAAATTCTTTCATCATTTTTGTTTTATATTTGGCCAGTCTTTTGAGTTAGGTAATGGAAACTTAATCCTTCCCTGCTGCAAACTGTTTTGCAAGACCAATGACTACGAAGTCCACCTGCTCAAATCTGAAGAACAAAAAGATATTTAACATTTGTTGTTCTAAGAAAATATCCCTGAGTACTCTGGCAAGGCTCTTTCAAGACGAAGCTAAACCTCTAGTTCAAGAATGATATTTATCATGACCTGTAGTACAATGTTGTCATCAAGGTAGCAGACTTGGACTGCTCAGGTTGAAAGGCTGTATTACTCAATCTGACAAGCTTAAAAATTCCACTCAGCAAACCACACTTAAATTCCTGTCTTCACATGACTCTTCAGATGTCTAAAGCCCTTAGGCCATATTTGGCCCGTGGTTCCTTAGGAACCACCCTTTTGCAGGAACTACAGAGGGATCTCTTCACAAACAAGTGTCAGGATTTCTTGATGCTGAGTCTGCACACAGCCTGCTGAGTGGAAATAAATCTTTTCCCACAACTACTCTGTCAATAAGAGAACTGCTTGGAATGAGTTGCTGTGGGCTACTGTGTCTGTAGCATGACTGTGAATATTGTACCTGTATGTGATACTCTCCTGAGCACAGCCATCCAGCACAGATGGGTTTGTATTCCGTCACCACTGGGCCAGTATTTTTCTCCATATTTTTCTGCTTTCCTCAGGCCTCTTTTCTTATGTCCACGTATTTTAAGGGACAAATCACTAGTGACAGTACTTATTTTTCACTGTAGGATGTTCATTCAGCAGTCCTTCTAACCTGATCTGAGGCAGTGAACCTTTGGTTGTACCAGATACTCTGCCCAAAGTTCATACTGAAGAATTGAAAATGTTCCAAGGTGGTTAAGTACCTTTCAGATGCATCTTGCCCAGCTGGCACACAAGGATCAGTCAATAAAAGGAACCTACTAGAATGTTCTCCTAAAATTATCTGCTATAGGTTTCCATACTATGGAATACCCTATTCTGGGAAAATCTGTTCCTGTAGGCAGTGTGTCCCTTCTGCATTCCTGAAAGGCCCTGGCACAAAGGAGGAGGAAGAATTCTTGAATGGAAGATAAAATAAGAAGAGACAGGAAATGCTTGGTTGAAGAGAGGGAGGATAAACCTGCCTGACAAAGTGTGCCAGTATGTGTCTAAAGGAAATGCTGGAATCTCCCTTCTCAAGGGGCTTCAAAAACTAAGCATTAGAAAATGTACTGCAGGGAACAACACTGCATTGGCAGGAAAATGGGATGGATGATCTAATTTTCCATCTTGCCTAAGTCTATGAATAATCCAGATCTCTTTAGCTGCTCTTTTTCTCACTAATTTCCAAAATATTGTAAGATGGGAGTTACTTATTTTGAAAGAAATCATATTAGTAATTATTTCTTTTAATCCATCAGGTTTGAGGGTCAGCATATTCTGTAACCTACTTTCCAAATTTGTAGCTAGGTGTAGTACTAAGCTCAGGCAAGTATGTATAGATACAGCTTGTTTCTACAGTGTGTATTTGCAGAGTTTTGGGGGCAGTCCTACTCAACTGTTTGGTAGGGTATTATGAGTAATTCTGTGCAAGGAAACCAGTAATGTTTGCATGATAATCTTTGAAGAGACTTGATGTAATTTCCTTCTTTCTCCCGCTACCACAGATTTTTCCTGATACAATGACAGCAAGTGTCCCAGTATCTATATGGATGTTAGTTAGCATGACAAGCATACACCACCTGTATGTCTCTAGCAGGCTTGGAATATTCATTCATTTAATAAGAGAACAGAGGCATAAATGATATTTTTGCTGAATTGGACATTTTACGGGTTTCGTTGTGCTGTTCACCTACAAGGTTTAAGGTGATTTATTTGTGCAAAGAGCCTTCATCTTACATTTCCCTTATTTCTATAGCCCAAATACAGTGTAGTTTGTATTGTTTCTATGTGACTTTTGATTTTACTTCCCTATTATGAAAATTGTATCTATAAGCACGTGTATGCTTGCCTAAATATTAAACGAAATATCAGGGAGATACTTAATTCTGTCCCCAGTGTGGAAAGTTACATTGCTTTAACTACAGCCATTCACAGACTGAGACAGCTGAATCAGCATCTCAGGACACATACACAGATTAGATAAGCAATGTGGATGTCTCTTAAACAGCAAGACTGTAAGTTCTTTAAGGCAGAATTCATATAGCTTTATCCTTGAGTTCAAGGAGGTGAGCTAAGCAGTCTTCAACATGTCATTACTTCACAAGCAGCAACCAGTTTATCATCCTCACTCCTATATTAAGGTGTGTATCACCAGTGTGTTTTCACGCAGAGGAACCAAGGCACACAAATAAAAATTGTACTCAGACTTACACAAGCAGCAGGTGGCCTTGTTGCTGATCAGTGGGAAGTATTCAGGGAAAGTTATGTGCCCCAAGAGGGTGGATACAGATCTTGCATCCAGGTCCTGCACTGAAATGTACACCTTGGCACACGTGGTAACTTGACCCCAGAAATGTCTTGTTTCATAATTAATCATCAATCAGTAAGATATAGCTCATTCTAAAACCAAAATACCAGCATTAACTTTCTTTTAGAAGAGGTAGTATCAAAAAGCTACATCCATGTAAGTATCTACCTGTAAAGAAGAGAACTGATTCTCTTTTGGATCCAAGGCATTACAATGACTTGTTTAGGATAGACTTCAAGGCTGCAGTTAATGCTGAGAGCCAGTTACTTTTGCTAAACTCATAAAATTGTTAATCCCTTTGTGAATCTATTATGTAGAACTTTTATTAGTCATCACAATGAGAAATAAATTATTTTGGAATGTCCAAGCTAGAATTCGTGATGCTGTTTAGTAATTTGAGAATATGGGCTTTCATTTAGCTCCTGCCACAGTGAAACTAGTACAACACACTCAAAACAAGAGCATCCAGCAGTAACACAGCATGTTCTTAATCAGAACAAATTTACTGTGAGCCAGGGGTCAGTCAAAAAAAGGAATAGGAAGCTTGCAGCTCTCTTTGTGAGCGTCGATAAACCTGTCCATCAATATCTGTTCAGCAGTTCCCTATGTTGCAGCAACACTTAAATGAAATATCAGTCAATTTAAATTTAGCCTGTAAACTCCTGTCCCATGTGCCATTACTGTTCATGATTCAATTATTTTGTATATGTTATAACTCTTGAAATAATGTTGTTTTAAATAGATATAGCTGGGAAAAAAAATCTTGGGTTTAGGACAAGAATGGCTAAACTAATGAATAGTTGATAAAAAGGTGAAATAAATGTTAATTCATCATTTACAGTCAGTAATAATAAAGTCGTACCTGGAAGAGCTAAAGGGAAATAAAATTGCTGAGTCAGTTTCATCTCTGTCTAACACTTGTTTAAATCACTGATCTTTTTCTGAGAGACCTGACTGATGCTGGGATAGTCAGTCCTTTGGGTTGGGGAAGATTCTTCTTTTGAATTGAAAATATTTTCAGTCTTTTTAAACTTCCTACTACTTTTGTGCAGTAGAAGTTTAGCTATCCTGAAGCACTTCAGTCAGAACAACCCAATTCTGTTTGGTTTCAACGTAAATGAATTTGAAAACTTGTGCCTAGCAACCATAACAATAAAATGCTATTGGTTTGGGTTTGGGTTTTGGGGTTAAGGTATTATTTTTTCAGTAACACAAATTTAAGTCTGAATATGTGATGGAGGGAGTGATTCTTCTTTTCCTATTAAAAAAACTATCTTTGAGGCTAGCCTCACTCTAGAAAGGGGAAGTTTTCAGGCTGTTTCAAGCTGTGTGCTTGAATCTTCAAGCATTTTGACAGTTATGTATTTTCTCCCTGCCCATGCAAAACCATGAATTTCCTATTGAGGATGTGATTGCAATTTCATTGAGTGAAGAGGCTTTATTTGAGTATAAATGCAAGCCCTTTAAAAAGGTATTTACCCTAAAGAATGTGCAGAACCTTTCTTAAAATATGCTTATGATTGCCAGAAGAAAGGACTTTTAATGTATGCATGTGAAATATTCAATAGAAATGAACTGCTGCTCCAGCTCTGAAAAAAGACTGTACTGAGGAACTTTGCCAGATGACACCAGGTCGTGAAGTGCTTTGTGAGAAATGTCTTGGCCTGTTCTAGTTACTGATGAAACTTGCTTTCCATTTCAATAAGGCCAAAATTTCACAGTTGGATGATGCCCTAGAGATTATCAAGAACACTAAGAAAAATTTCCCATCACCTCTGATTAATTACCCAGAATAACAAGTGTTCCCCTGGGTCACGTTGTGTCTCAGCTATAGATAAGCACTGCTGTGTGAATTTTAATGAAGTGCAAACTCTGCAGCAAGCAGGATAAATTCACCACTGCCAACACCGTGTGTTCCTGTTGGCAACATAAATCTAGAATAATGGTAACTGCTCTCTAATATAGTAGTGCTAAGAGCTTTAAGGTCACTGATTCAAGTGTGTTTTGAGGTGGGGAGGATGAAAGGAGGGAAGAAACACACTAGAAGTGCTTCAGTGGAACTTAATGTATAAGAGTTATTTGTAGAGGAAGTAGTGGAATATTGGCAAGAGCATGAAATCCATGAAAAATCTCCAATCCTTTCTACAGTATGAATACTGATTTTTTTCTTTTAAAATATTTCTTCTTTTAAATATTTTTTCCTTTTAAATGTTTCTTTTTATATCTTTCTACCAGTTAGTGCATTTAAAGTATTTACTAATGTCCACAAGAATATGTAGTACGTTATCCAAAACAGGCGTGGTTTTTCAATTAAAATAAAGTGCTCCTTTGTTATAATCAATATGTTACAACATGTAATTAACTCACAAATACCATGATCACATCAGGATAGTACACTGAGAATTATTCATAAAGGTTAGATCTATTGGCTCATCTTCACTTGGTTAAACAAAGTCATTGCCTTTCCCAACATACCTTGCCTTGCTTATATTCTCACAACTGAAGAAAAAAAGATATTTGTTTAGCTATGCAAATAAAAACTCATTTGGATTTATTTTTGTTTTGCCAATTCACGTGTTTCAGTATCTTTCTCCCTTCTTTTTATTCCTAAGCTGAAGAACTGCTTTTCTTAAAGTTGGAGTGGAGGGTGTACATGTTTTGAACCTTTTTTTTTTCTCCTGTTACTTGTTTAGAATGCACATTTGAGAGAGCTGGAATAATAGACACACAAGTGTCTCTTAAAAATCTGCATAGTTTCAAAATTTGTAGGCTTGTTTGTAACCCTGCAAGAAGTCCTCTGTGAGTAGGGAAGCATAATTTGTCTCATTTTATAGACAGCAAACACAGAAGTGGAAAAGCTACACAACTGTAAAAACAGACAGATGGTCCCTAATCTTTGATACAAAAAAGGATCAAGGGTGGTGGTGGAATAAAAGAACAACCCAAAAGCAAACAAACCAAACCAAACAAAAAGAACCCAACCCAAAAAATTTGCCAGAAAACCTATCAGGTTTACTACTGAGTTTGTCCAGGCAAAAGCTGTGATGATTCACAAGTGGCTCTCGAGCTGCCAGTCTTTTCACTTTGCTTGCTGTGCATGTAGTGGTGCCCATCACCTGTTGTTAATTATAACATCCTATAAATCTCATGTTAGAAGACCAGCAGTGGGACACAGTGCCTGCCCTGGCTTAATGGACACTCTAGGAAAAAAATAATTTTTCAAGAATTTATTCCTGGACCAGCTTCTATGAACCTGGCATTGTCATGAACTGATACTTCTATTAAGAAAAACACAAGTGAGTGCCTTTAAACTAATAAGGTGCTGGCTTTGTAAAATCATTGTGGTTTCAAGCACTGTATCAAAAAACACTATGATGGGAAGCTATCATTTAATAAATCAAAGTAACTTGCTTGGTAGTAAATATTTTTCTTAGAAACCACAATATTCTCTTTTCTATGGATCAAATGACTTTCCAGTTCCTGATTTTTTTTCACATTACTGGAGTAACAGTAAAGGAACGTGGGAAATAACTCTGCATGGTGAAATCATTCCATTAAGCTGTGCCTACACTGTGGTTAGAACAACTTAAAAATGTGTGATTTCAGGCATAGGTGATCAAATTCTTTTTTCAGGTAGCCACAGTTTGGCTGAATTGGGCAGTACTGCCTTTCTGAGATGAGGAACGTGCTTAGTTTTGACTAAACCACTTAAATGTCATTTCTCAGCTTTGTATTCTACAAAGGGGTGAACAATTTCCATTTCACAGGGTGGGAAATAGTTTCTTGCCTGTATGGGCTCTGAGCATTAAAAAAACCAAAACAAACTGAAGAAGGCCATGAATCTTTGCTATTGATTCTGTTCTATGTTGGCTGCTGTTCAGGTAACTTCCACTTGTATTGATAAATCAGACTTTGTAGTTAGCAGTAAAAAGAAAGCCAGTATTTAAAATAAAAATAAACATGAAAGAAACTGAACAAAGATGTATATTTTCTGTCAGTGACAGCAGTCTAAATTCAGATTTGGTCTAGACACAAGTCTTGTGAAGACTTGCACATAAATAACATCTATAAGAAATCTGCTGTTGCATTTACACAGATGTATTCTCACATGCAGAATAACCTGCTGACATGAAATATCAAATTGACTGGCACCTATCTATTGACATTACCAAAGACTGTCAGGTGGTCCTAAATATTTAGCACCAGACTTTGCTGAAAACATAGATGCACTTTCATACTTGCATGTATTTGTATATCAATTCATACGTAAGTGTCACGTAAAGAATACAAGTAATAAATACTTCTGTAACTAATACTGCTCTATACAAAATCCCTCAAGTTTTCCAATGGCTGCTAAGAAAGGCATTAAAAAAGTTTACACAAAGCCTGAAGATTCACCTCGTTTTACTGGAATCCCTTTATGATGCACTTCTCATGCAAAGCCACTGTATTCTTCTATTTTTTATTCCACAATTATTGAGTGTTCTGAATTTTTGTGTTCCTGGGTGTGAGATTCTTTTTCTAATGAAGTGCAATGTGGATATGAATTTATTTGTATAGCTTCAATGACTTACTGGCTCTGCTTGCTGGTAAAAATATGGTTTTGATTATCCTTAAAACTCCTGATTCAACTTACTTTGGGAAAGGGAAAGTTGAGCTATATTGTTTCTTACTGTCCACATGACATGGTGTGCATTCTAGCTGAAATCCAAGGTACTGTACAGTGGACTCACATCAAAAGAGAAACTGTTGCAGCAAACCTTGATTGGAAGCTGAAATGTAACTTAAGGAATATTAATAACAGAAAGGTATTGAAATCAGAGTTCTGGCTTTAGGCAAACAACTTCTCAGTGCTCCAAAGTGCTGGTTTAGGAGATGGATAGGACCAAAATTGCTGAAAATATATAAGAAATATGATGCCTTGGGAAAAAAAAAATTAGAGTATCATTTGTTTAACAGGCAGGCTTTAAATGACCTCAAAGAACTATGTTCCATGTTGGTTACTGTTTTGTAATGGAATTTCATTACTTTGAAAGCAAATGTGGAGCCTGTGGCAGCTTTGTTAGATACATTTATAAGAATATATCTGTCCTCTAGCTGATCTTCCTTTGCTCCTATCTCTGCATTTTGTTTCTTTTTATCTGGAATGGTGACTTTATGACAACTCATTTAAATATTCAGGATTCATGTTAATACACTATGAATGTTGTGCAGTGCTATTAGGGCAATGGACAGAAAACTGACAGTATGTTGATTATTGATATGCCAGGAAAGGAAGAGATACTTTCTGAAAATCTTTTTTACATAGCTTGGTTCTGAAGTTAATTACATCTCTGCATGCTTATGGGTGAGCCTCAGAGCCACCTGCTTAGTTTGTATTTTTTACTCAATTCTGCAGCTGAATGCCTTCCTGTCTGCAGTCTAAGCTACATGTTCCTGTAACACACTGTGCCTCAGCCCTGTGCTGTGTGCAGTTCCCTTCTCGAGGGAAAACGTGACACTGTTCACCAGTGACTGGTGGGCTTTCAGAAAGGCAGTTTTCCTGCTGAGTGAGCCATGTTTATGAACTAGGCCACTGCAAGGATGCCCATCCCAATAAGCAGAAACTGATCTCAGTTTGTGTCCGAACAGAAGTTGATGTCCTCGGCAAAGCCTCCCTCTCTCAGAATAATACCCTGACATCTTCTGCCTTGGTGAACAGAGAAGTTCTAATCTCTAGCTGGGGGTTAGCATTCTCATGTAGTTTCTAGCCTTTGTCTGTGACGATTTTTGACAAGGTAGATCCTTTCCAATGGCAATATTTTTTCTCAGGAAATGAAACTTTAAAAGACGTATTAATTGCGTTGTTTCAGCATTAGACTTTTTCATTAATTATGGCAGAAAATTACCTCAGTTTAATAGGAGAGTACTTCACTATACCAATTCTGATATCCAGGCTCAACATCCAGTAATGAAGAGATCGTAACAGTGCCGAATATCAAATTTGAAGGATTCTGACAATCTGCATTTTCTTTTCTAGAAAGAGAAGGAAGAAAGAATGTATCTTAATAGCCTTCAAAAAGGCAGGAGAGCAAAAAGATATTTTTTGCTTTACTTGAATAAATAAGCTACAGAGAGTTTATTTTATTTTCCTATTTTAATATTTTTTGATGTAATGAGACGTTAATACATGAAATAAACATGAAATAGCCCAGGAAAATTGTATTTAAAACTGTTGCTCAGGTTACAAAGACACGATTAAGGGCTCACATTTTGGTTTGTACTATTTTTATGAGTTATATCGTCTGCATTCCTCCACTATGCTTTGGTGCAGCTCTGTAATTCACAGAAAACTACGAGTTATTTTCTCACTGGACTACTTTGTATATTACAAAGGATCATTATTACTAGTTGTACACAGCTGATTTTTCTCTTCTCAAAAGCAGTCAGTTTCAACCTTGGTCAGAATTTTGAACAAGCAAAAGCTGGAAAGATGAGAGAGAAACTTTAAATACTTCAGTGTACAGTGTAAACTCTGGTTTATCATAAAATACCAGACAACAAATTGCATCAACCAAAGCCTAAAACCAAAGTAGTTTTTCCCCTGCCTCATAAACGAGTAACAGTCGACAGCTCTGGAATGCACACTCCTCTCCCATGAAAACATTTTTCCGCTCTGCCTTTTCCAAAACTCAGAAGTTCAAAGCTAAACTACTACATGTTATAAAAGAACAAATTTACCATGACACTTAAACAAAGACATGAGTCAGTGTATTCAGATTTCTTGAGGGAGGAAGGAGTTATGTTTCTTGTTAAGGCAAGGTTTGCAGTAAAGAAGTTATTTTTATAGTTTTATATATCTCCTTAAAATTATTTATTCACGCAGATGTTCTGTTTTACTGCACAGTTAAAGTTGTAATTCATGCCCTTTTTGTAATGGATATATTAATTGAGGTTTACAACATTTCTCCTCAGAAAGCAAAATATTAACATCCTTCTTAAACAAATGGGCAAATGCAATCACAGACATTAAGAAATTTGGTTCACTATTATTTAGAACATCCATGGCAGTCTGGGAACCTCAGCAGTTGCTCTTTACTCTGAAGAGTGCTACTTGTGTTCTTGGGAATGGCACAAGTAAGGTGGCCAGCATATATGCTAACAACAGAGACAAAACGAGGTGGCTATGGACTGCTGTGGACAAAACAACTTATATCTGGAATAAAAAGCATGTGATTTTGTGCCCTCTTAAATGTGAGACGTAGAACATAATAGATTAACCAGCTGAATTGCTGTATGTAGTTTTTAAAGCTGTCTAGGAAACTTGGAACACCATTTCCATTTCTTTGGAACAAGTGGCTGACTCATTTGTCTGCCTTGAAAAACCTCTACAACTGTTCCTGACTGAAGTGAATATTCTGAAAGTCACTGATTTCGTAAAACAGGAAAGAAGTACAGAAGGTCACTGAGCCCCTGTTAAGACTGAGCCTCACTGAATGTAGTATCACTTCAGAATACATTAAAGGATGCAAACTTCTAGGTACTGTAGCAGCTTTAATGTTTCCACTCTTTCAAGCAGATTGATGGGGCCAAGTCTTGTCCTTCGTGGATACAAAATTTGGGGTAGCTAGGTCAAAGGTCTGCTCTAGATTCAGACCTTTGACACTGAATGTTATATTCAGTAGGATGGAACCAAAATAAGAAAATCCTTGAGCATGGAGAAAGGTGACATATCAAACTGTATCCAACAGCCCATGCACACTGAATCAGGATTCACTTTTCCCTTATTCATATGTACAGGTTTATTAGGTCAGTCTCTAATAGAGACAATACGCTCAAATTGAGGGACACAATTTTTTTCCTTCAGATGCAATTTTTTTTTTTTGCCTAGCTGGTTGCTTTACCTATAGTCGTAAGTCCTCTTTAGCCTTTTAAAAATACTATACTGTTTCACAGGGGAATACAGGGAGGCTTTAATGCAATTAATAAAAAGGGGTTTTAACTTTAACTTTCAAAATGGAAATGTTTTGTTTTTCATTTGTCCGTTTTTAGAGGCCTTTAACCAAGTGTACCATTGAATTTAATGTTGGTTATGAAGGAGATCACCTGTGGCAAGTAACGTTTCTAATAAGGGAGAAGTCACAGTCAGTTCTGTTGGATGCAGGCATATCACACTGGTGAC
The DNA here is from genome assembly GCA_026261815.1 of Monarcha castaneiventris obscurior. Classification (NCBI taxonomy): domain Eukaryota; kingdom Metazoa; phylum Chordata; class Aves; order Passeriformes; family Monarchidae; genus Monarcha; species Monarcha castaneiventris. Next base: position 26,498,347 of record JAMPIT010000575.1, read on the forward strand.
AATGGCCAGAAGCACCAGCCAGCTAAAGAGGGGAACCTGCATTAAGTGGCCCACCAGGTAGATGAATCATGTTTTGATAACTTTTGGAATACGGACAGAAGTGAACTCTGCTTGAGAGACAATAAACTCATTTAATTTTCAGTCATCATACCTTAAACTTTCAAAGTTCCTAAGAACTAAGAACACCAGGATATAAATGTCATTGAGCAGTAGGGTGCAATTAGGAGGCAGTGCCTTGATAGAAAGAGAGCAGCTGATTGGTAACAGGCCAGTGGTAGCTGTGCTGGCCTCCTGTGTGCAACCAAGGGTGAGAAGGGGTGCACTCCCCCCTTTCCCAAGCACAGTCCTCACCTGTGCTGCTTTGTTTGGCTACATGGGCAACACAGGCAGCAATGGCTGACATGTTCTGCAGCAAACAGAGCCACAGCTTGGGCAAACTCGGCACCAAGCAGTGTAATAAGGATCACACAGGGCAATTATGTATTCCCTGGGCCCTCGCTTCCACCTCCCACGTTACGCAAGTGAGCAGGGAAGGGACTTTCACCAGAGGTTAGGAAAACTGGGATTTATAACATTGGTGGCAGGTGGAACAGGGGAGATTGTGGGACCAAGGGAGCCAAGTATTTTAAGCATCTGTTATAGGCCTGTGCCAGATGGAGGATACCAGACAAGATGTGCCATTTGTCTGTTCTTGAATGGAATTTCCTATGTCCCTAATACCAAGCAAACTCTGTTTATTTATAATATAACTACTTCTGGTTTTGTAGAGATGATATACAGCACATTTTATCTTTTTACTTTCACAATGACATTTAAACACTTGGAAAGTTATTTCTTTAGCTGTGTAAATTCAGTTAGGAGGGTTTTTGCTTTGTCATGGGTGGATCTGTAAAGGCTGGACAACTACTCAGTTTAGGAAGGCTGCCTTGTGTAATTTCCAGAAGTACAGTTTTCTCTAACACTTGTCTGGGTTAAAAATGGGACTCAGGTTCTTACAAGACCTGTGTCAGGCAGTGATTTCAAGTGATCATTTGCATGGCACAGAAAGAAGAATTATTTGGGAAATGCTGACTGTTCTCTCCTGACAGTGGATTTTCTTCCAACTCCAAGTGATTATATTTAATAAGTAATTCCAATTATTTCCCAAAGGAATAAGCAGGAATTTCTAAGCAAAACATTTTCTCAGAATATGTCAATTCAAAACTACAGCTTCCTAGTGGAAATGCATACATTAGTCGTAAAATGAAATGTCTCCCATTTCTTGGAGTGCATTTCTTGACAAATTGTGACAGAAACACAGACTTCCCAGAGTAACAGCATCTCATAATGAGACTGATTATCTGTAGTTGATTATTCTACCTTTAAGTCTCTCTGCTACCTTGTTAGTACAAAAGACATAAGCCACAAATTACATTTAAGACCAGGAGAAAAAGTCAGTGCTGATATATCTAGCTCTAAAAGGAAAATGGAACAGCCCCACTGTCCCAAGACCTGGACTCCAGAGTAAGCCAATTGCACAGAAGAGTCCATCTTCTGCGTATCAACCTTGATTTCTGTCAGCACCCTTCCTGTGACCACTGAATGCTTTGCTCTTGCTCCAAAGGCACATCAGGCTGGACTATCAAACCTGCCAGCCTTTTTCATGGGCCCTTTCTGGTACCTCTGCTCCAGTGTTGGATCTCCCAGTCCTTTACCAGCAAGCTGTGTTCTGATTACCTCACTGCTCTCTGAACTATGACCTTTATTTGAACTGTTGCTAGATTTTGAGTTTATAGGAGGTGACACCCAAGACAGACTTCTTGACCTGGGCTCTCAGTTGACCCTAGCTTTTTCACTGAAATGCCTTGGTTTCTCTTGGACAGGACAAGAGAAATTAAAATAAACAAAAATCTGCAAGATGGAAGAAGTGAAAAGTTGTAGCGACAAATTTACTAACATAACCATAAGGCCCACAAAAGAACTAATCATAATCCAAGTTCCTCCAGTGATAGTCCCTCCAACATTTTGGGTCACAAAGTACATAAAAGTATGTGCAGTTCACTGCCTGCATAAATGTGCTTCAGGAGCTCATCCCCTCCTGCCTCACTTGTTCGGTTTGTAAAGCTGTGGCTGTATTATTAGACTGAGGCAGTGCTCTGAAGTCCAGATTCTGTCAAGAGTTGTTGTTACAATAATTACTGTAGCAGATGTCAGGAAAAAAAGCAGCCATTCAACAATCAAAAGTACAAACCACAGTCATCACTTGTGTTGTGTGTTATTGCAGGTATAGAACCAACAGAGCAGAAAAATGTTCACACTTGCTTCTAGATGTAATCCTCTGTTAGGAGAGTACTTCCCTTCCCACCCCACAAAGGTTTTTCCAGTACACTTTGCTGTTTTTAGCTGTAGCTAGAAAAGATACAGCTGCATTTTTTGGCTTATACAGCTTGAGCTCAACATTCAGCAACAGCTTAGTCTGAGCTGTTTTACAAAACTATTTTTCTGTAAACATTTTCATTCAATAGTTACCATGCAATATGTATGCTGCCTTAAAACACACTAGTGACTGCGTGCCTTATCTTTGTATTGCCAGATTGGTCAGATACGTACTTGGGAGGTGGTCTGAAAGCTGGGGACAGAGGTGAAACAAAGTACTTAATGAAAGCTGGATTCTGACACAGAGTCCTGTGATAGACAGTCTGACAAGCTGCTGCTGAGTGACACAAGAGAGCAGCATCTCAACTGGCAGCTGAATTAATATAGTCAGTTTGAATAAGAATTTGTAAGTTAGCCTTTAGCTCATGGCTTTGGAAACTGTCATTTGCAAATGGACCTCACACAAACAGAGGGTCCAGGCTGGGGCTTGGGGGTTTTGCACACATTTACACTTTCAGGTACTCATGTCCTTGCTTGAGGTTCAGGACAATCATAAATGTAGCTAAATCATGCAGTGTACAGAGGCTGCTTTAAGGACGCTGCTGCTTCCCACAGAGGTAAAGTCCGGCCAAGAATAGCATGTGTTTCCTCCTCTGCATCTAGCACAACTGCAGCTAAGTGGTTGCTTATGTTCAAAAATGAATGAAATATTCAATGAAAACAAGAGTCTTCACTGACACGACCACTGCTTCTTAATCATTACACAGAATAGTGTTGTCTTGCCCAAGCGTGCCTGGCTCTCTAAGAATAATGGAGACAGGACAGTGTTTGGATAGCTGCTGTTTTTCTGAAGAGTGGGGAGGGTGTGCCTGTTTTGGGGGCATGTTCACAAAAGTTTTAGCCTAGAAAGAAAGAGATACATCTGGAAAGAGCATAAACCAGGTTGCCAGACTCTGGCACTGCTACTAGAAATAATTCTTTCTCAGGAAAGTACCAAAATGTGGCTGTCTGGTTTGCCCACAAGTATCTGGGCATTTTTCTTGGCAGGCAGGGATACTGGCGGCTGTTTGGCATTTTGATTGCTGCCCCAACTAGTGTCTATTCTTTCTCTGCTGAAGATGGAAGAATACACTTGTGGTTAAATCACTGGCCTAGGGATTAGGCAAAGTGGCTTCTGCTCAGATTTTAGTCTGCATCCTTGGCCAGGTCACTTAAGCAAGAATTTTGAGAAGTGCTCAGCACCCACAAACGGGATCAGATTTTTCAAAAGCTTTCTGCTTCCACCGAGGCAGTGGCCAGATGATCAAAGGAACTTCTTAGAAAATCTGGCTGCAAGTGTCACTGCGAGAGCAACTGGGTGCTGATCACTCGTGAAAATCTGGTTCTCATTGAGGTGCCCGGATGGGAATCAAACTCTCCATCTAGCTCCCATCATGATGGGAAGACACTTGAGAATCTGGCCAGGAGCAATCTCTGGAAATGCTACACCAGCAACTTTCTCTGTGCCTCAATTTCCTCTAAAATGAGAGTGATGTTGCCAGGGTTCTTGTAAGGATAAATTTATTAACCTGCTGTGTGTGAGGTTCTTGGATACTTCTGCAGCCAGAAGAGGGAGGTGAAGCATTTGTAGCATAGTATCTTTCCAGACATACCAATCATCTGTGTAAACAGGAGTGTGTTAAAGTGACTGGAGCAAGAGTCCAGGAGTCAGCTTTGCTCTGTGTACAATTTACAAGCCTTCAAGTTCAGGAGCTGCTGCTCTTCGTCTCAAATCCTTGATCACAATTCAGGGCTTCACCATGCTAGAGGGTGTAACATACAGATGAAAAGGACTCAGCCTTAAAAACCTTTGTGCTGAACAAAGGGGGGCCAGGAGAATACATTGTTAAGAAATGATGAAACTGTTCCGTTCAGCTGTTTGCCCTCTGAACTCCCTGCCTGTTGAGTACAGTAATTTTATAATTTTCTTTCCTCACATGATATTTCTTTCCTCACGTCCCACCCAAGTATTTGGTATTTCTGGGGGGAGTTTTGAGGGTTTAGAATTTTAGCTCTACAGGACTGGTTACTCTTCCTATACTAGATACCCATATACAGTAGTATCTTTTGCAGGTGGGTTTTTGGATTTTAAGACCCAAGAACATTAACTTCAAAATGGACCTTTTTTTCCTTTCTCCTTTTTTAAAACTCACAGTGGCTTCAGTTTCACCTCCAGATGTGGAAATCTGCAAGGTCCTGAACCTCCTGTAGTGTGTGCTGGAGCAGTCTTCCTTCTCTTTCTGAGCAGCCACCCCTCACATGATGCGACATTTTCTTTCCAGCTGAGAGTGGAGCCCCCCCACTTCAGCCCCCCTCATTTTTGGCCTTCCAGCACTGTCAGCATCTGTGCGAGCTAATGCTGCCCAGATCCTTCTCCAAGGGGCACTGAGGGCTGGCACGCAGAAGCAAAGCCCCCAGGCTATATCTCTGAAACCCAAGAAACCTCAAATGCATTGTGTTTCCATAAATGCTCCTCAGCTGACTGGGCTGTGGGGAGTTTCTGCTCTCCTCAACCCTTGCCTCTCCTTTGGGAATGGCAGGCGCAGGTTGTAAATGAGTTTTCTGACTGCCCCGTGCAGAAATGGCGCCGACATCGGAATGTGCGGGAACCACAACCACCACATGAGGCGGGAGGTGCTCCAGGGTGAGGGGGGCCCAGCCTGACTGATGAAGGCCCCAAGCCGGGGCCATGCTTGGCCTGGCACTTCCCTCGCCACAGCCTGGTGAGGGTAAGATGTCACCACAGCCTGCTGAGGGCGAGATGTCACCACAGCTTGGTGAGGGCAAGATATCACCACAGCTTGGTGAGGGCAAGATGTCACCGCAGCCTGGTGAGGGCGAGATGTCACCACAGCTTGGTGAGGGCAAGATATCACCACAGCTTGGTGAGGGTGAGATGTCACTGCAGCCTGGTGAGGGTGAGATGTCACTGCAGCCTGGTGAGGGCGAGATGTCACCGCGGCCTGGTGAGGGCGAGATGTCACCGCAGCCTGGTGAGGGTGAGGCGTCGCCACAGCCTGGTGAGGGGAAGATGTCGCCACAGCCTGCTGAGGGCGAGATGTCACCACAACCTGGTGAGGACGAGCTGCCACCACCCCGCTGGGCCATGGCAGCTTTCCTCAGGACCGTGTTACTGGCAGGTAATGGCCGTGGAGCCGGGTGGAGCCCTCAGGGTGCCCTGCGGTTTGACTTTGTTTTAGAGTAGACTACAACAAGATTGTCGTTAAATGCAATCCGCTTGTTGCAAAACGTGGAGTATGGGAAATTTTCTTAAGAAAGGATGCTCTTTAATGTTTGATCTTTGTATACTCTCAAGCCTGATCAACAGGAAGGGAGATTTAATCCGTGAAACAGAGAACAGCTAAGAAGCAAGTTCTAAGTGATGTCCAGGAGATAGAAATCTAATTACTTGTTGGTAGAATCGCCTTGTTAAGGTTTAGGCCTTGATGTTAAGGTTTAGGCCTTGACATGCTTCTGTGATCTTAGACCTGGGGGAAGGTTAACAAAGCTTGGGAAGAAGGATGTCCACTGATAGTGGACACAAAGAATGCAGAATTTACAGAATGCAGACACAAACCCCTGCTATCTCGAAAGCTTTTGGGCATTAGGTACAACATTTTGTGTTTTCCTGAAGCCTCAACTTAGAAGCACTTGAGAGAGCAAAAATATTTCTCCTCATCATCGCTGGTGGCAGAGAAGGAGAAGGCAGGAAGGAAGGGTTGCTGCACCCTGAGCTGAGGTCTGTCATGCTGAATGCCCCCAGAAAGTCCCATGTTACTTCCTCAGTCAGCTTCAGGTTTGGGGGGAATTGCAGGAGCAGCTCTCGGTCTCAGATGCAGTCATTGTTTTGAAGGATGAGGCTGTGTGTATGTTGTGAATGTACATCAAGCTAAAATTCCAGCTCTTGAAACAAGCTTGACAAATGGAGCATTGAAAATATAATAGGTTTCTGTTTGCTTATTTTTGAAATATTTGTTTTCGTGAGATAAGCAGTTATTAGAAAGTTTGAAGCACATGTAGCAGAGAAAATATCTGTGAGCAGTCACAAATCAAACTTATTTTGCTTTTCAGTCCTTTTGTATTGAGTTCTTGACAGTGTTTAGCATAGGAGTGAGAGATGCGATGTCGAAAATAGGGTATTTCAAAGAATAATATAAAATATTCATTGTAAGTGAATTCTGAACTCAGTGAAAGGCAGTTTTTGTGCTTGAAATTTGAATTGAAGAGCTATTTTGTCTTGACTGTGGACCAGAAATAATCCATAAGAATCACATACCAGAACTAGCCACCATTGCTTGGATTTTAGACACTGAGTATTTGCAGCTAGTTGCTTAATAGCAATCTAAAATCTGAATGGAATGAAGGTGACATTACAAAACATAGCTGAGACAAATGGATTTCCTTTAACCTACAATTTAAAAGCCATCTGATAATTCTATACCAGTGCATAAATTAAAAAAAAAAATACTCCTGCAAATTACTCTTTAATCAAGTATGAGGACTGAATGTTACACATACAGTTTTCTCTATGAACAATGTTTTTAACTGAGACTAGTAATGCCAGCTTAAGAAGAATCCTAAAATGTTTTCCATGTTTGCTTATGTAATAAGTTATGCTCAGATATCCAAAAAATAATAATAATCTGTAGGAGTTCCTAAGCATAAAAACTAAAAAAAACCCATCCTTGCAGTGGCAGCTTGGACTGTACTGCATAGAACTCCTAAATTTAGGTAGGGTGGTTGAACTGGAGGAGAGCAGGAATTCCTGTTACAGACAGAGAATGTCCAACTATGGCATCACCTTCTTCTGTGGAAGACAGAAATTGCTGCTGCCTCTGCACCTATAGGAACACACAGCAAGACAGTCTGGAGATCTCACTGCCTGGCTTGGCATGCAACTTGTGTGCACAGCAGGAGCTCAGTTCATCATGAATGCCTTCAGCCTTCACTGCAGTGTATTTTTTGAGCTATTCATCCATAAGGCTGGGATAAGATAGGACAGAATCCTTCCAGTGGTTAATTCACTTAGGGAATTGCTGCTTAATAAATAGGCAGGGTAGCTCTTCTGAACTAACACTCAGCCAGTGAATTACACATTAAAGTACTGAGGCTTGTTCAGCAGCCTACAGCAGCATATCACAAGGTGTACCCACAACAAATATTGCAGTCCTGGAATATCTTCAATTAGAGCCTAATAATGATTACAGCCTTTTTTGAAAGCATATCTGGATTTTGCTAAGCTCTGCCTACCTTCAGCAAAAGTCTGTCCATTCATTGGAGGGCTTATGTTCTGTTCCAATGTTCTTTTTTTTTTTACCCTGAGTTAACCAGAACTTGGCTTTGATCCTTTAAATCCTTCTCCCTATCAATTCTGCAACCACAGAGGCAGTTTATTACTGAAAAGAAATCTAAGAATCAGTTTTGGCCAGCATTGTCTTGGAAAGTTCATTTTATTAACATGGTTTTGGTTTTATTTCAAAAAACACTTTGACAAGTACTGACATTTTTGGAACCAGTAAAGCACAAGAGACTTACTCCTAAAGGCCTAAGCTTTGCATTTTTCTGCAGCAAACAATGTGATGTGCTACTATGGTAAATTCAATTCAAGCCACTGACTGAAAGGAAATAAGTAGTGAATGTTGTCCTTTTTTTCCCTTCATTTTCTAAAATACGTTTTGTGTGAATGTTAGTGCTTGTGAGATATACTTCCTTAACTACTCTGCTTATTAGCTTTTTATCTATAGTGCAGGTGACAGATCTATCAATGCTGGCAACATAAACTTTCCTCACACATCTGCTTTTATTGCTCAGCTTTGACCTAAAGCAGCTACCTCTTGACTTTTTGCTGAGCTTTGCCAGCAAGTGTCCCAGTTGTGTGTTTTACATTAATATCCATCAACTGAGAGATCACCTACTTCATTTAAAAAGGAATACTAGGAAGTATCTGAATAACTTTTTTTTTTTGTTGCTGCTTTTCTTTAAGGCAAGCTGAAAGAGAATTTCTGGTCTCCAAGCTACATAAAGACTCCTGTTCTGATACTATGCATTCGCTGGAACTCCACATGTGATGGGAAGAATGGAAGGGCAGAACAGAGGTGAGTTATGTGCTGGCATAAGCAGACTTGACAGCTAGATTTCTTCAGTGGTAAATTGATTATCTTTGGTTTGAGTGTCCCTGGGGTTGTGCCACCTTCCATTCTGTCCGTTTGAAAACTATGTTGAGTAAGCGAGAGGCAAAGTAAGCACCTCCATTTCAGAGAGTATGTGCTACATACATGTGTTGTTGCTTCATATAAGAGTGGGTTTTGTTAGAAACTTGTTTTACTCTCCAGAATTTTCAGTTGCAAAAATGTTCAAATGCTTTGCTTGAAGTTCCCAGTGTGCTACTGTCAACTTCTTACTTTCAGAGTGAAGAATGCAGCATTGTGTTGGTCTGGAAAGAGTGGTTGCTTTTTTAGTTAGCAGGAAACATATGCTGCAGATGTTTCAAAGTTCTGGCTTTTAATATACCTTTGATATCTACTATGTCAAGCTGTTAGTTTTGACTCATTCTCCCTTTAATGGGGTAGGTTTTATGTATCCTATATGTTGCCATGCTAGATTCCTAGGAGCTGAAGTAAACTGGCATAGCTGATCCAGGACTTTGTGATTTTTAGTGCTGTGGATATTTATTTAAAACAAAAACTCTTTCTTAAGTTTGCAGTACATTTTTTTTTTTCATCTCAACTTTACTTCAAAGTGACTGCATAAATTGTATGACCTGTTTCTCCAGTTGTGTAACTAGGTTATATAGGCCTTCTCCTACAGGAATGGAAACAAATAGAAAAAGACATTCTTTTTCTATCTTGTTCTGTGGTGGGGTTTTCTGTTAGTTTTGCTTTGGTTTTTTTTGAAGGTTGGAGTGTTCTTTTTGGTACCCTTTCCTTCTTACTTGCAAATGTGGAGTTTGCAGAAGCTGACATTCTGAAGTGTTAACACTTCAGGATTGCCAAGAATATTTGTGCTTAACTGCCCAGATGTCTCTAAACTGAGTGTAATGAACACACACACACATTTTTCTTGAAGAGGTGGAAAAAGCAAGGTGTGCATATGATGCAGAACAGAAGGAATCTCTAACTGTGTAGAATTATGAATGGCATAGCTGCTAACATGCTTCTCAAATCCAAAGTGGGAAGTTTCTTACCTACCAGGAAGTCCGTATTATTTTTGAGCGCCCTCATGTTGAACTCAGTGTGGCTGTTGATGAAACCCCATAAAGAATGATGTCCACAGACGTGCACAGACACCACAGTCATCAGTTTACCACAGGCTCCCAGCACTGGGAATAGAACCTCAGACCTTCGCCTCCGCAAACACAGCTGCTCATCTGGCCTGGGCTTTGTAGCCAGCAGAGGGAACTGATAAACACTCTCATAGGGCTGCTTTCTGTGTTTTTTCTAACCAAGAGAGGGCACTGATTCTCACTCCTTTTGAAAAGGGTCCATTTAGTGTCACCCCTCAACAGTTTCACCTGCCATTCAGGAAGCAACGAACTTACATTTATATTGCTTTTGCTGTAAAATATGGACTTCCATGAAGTTCTAATCACCTAAAAATGTCCCAAGACTGCACATTGGTATTAATTCCCTGCAGTGCAACTATGAGACATTAAATTCATTGCACATCAAGACAATTACAGAAACACATCCAACATTTCAGGAGTGCAGGGAGAGCAAGCGTAATTGCTTACTGGTGAGTACAGAGAATAGGCACAGTTATTGCTCAAGACCCACAAAAGGCTTCAGAACCAGGACTCATTGTTATCTTTTTGAACATATACAGCTCCACAACTTTTGCTGGGATTTCTGTTTGCAGAGGGAAAGCCACAAAAGAGGCAACAACACTACACAAAACTCTAGAAAGTGTAAGTGGCAAAAATAATAAACCTTTGTGCTGTTAAGTACAGCTGTTCGCTGTTTTTTTAACAGGCAAAACAAACCACCTCTAATGTTTTTGTCTTGTCTTGTTCCTCACTACATCACCTCCACTGAACCATTGCTCTTTCAGAAATATGACAGTAGTGAAAATTAAAAATTAGCTTCCTGTAGAAGGAAAGAACCCACAGCTTACAAAAATTGGAAGGCAAAAGAAGTAAGGGAAAGTATAGGGGTGTATTTAAGCATAAGAGATAAAACTTAATCTTACCTCCCCCGAGATGTATAGCAAGACATAGTGTAAGTGGGCAGAAAATTCTGCCATGCAGATATACTCATAGATACATAAAAACTGTCTTCTGTGGCAGATACTGAGATGACCATTAATGGCTCTTTTTTTAGTTCTCCAGTTACCTCTCACACATTCACTACTTTATCTATGAACAATGCATGCTTAGCACTAATTTTAAGTTAAAAGAGTAAGAGACAAGGCCTCCATTGCTAGGGTAATAACTCTAGAAATTGAGCACTGGAATGTGTTGGGTGAGGTGGTTTTTTTGTTTATTTGGTTTTGGTTTTGTTTTGTTGGTTTTGAGGGTTTTTTGAAATGCAGTATTTGCAAGGCCACAGGAGCAATTATGAGTCTGTACCCTCATAAATTAACTCGAGGCTAAAAACTAAAAGGATAGGACAAATCAGTGGTTGGGGTTTTGGTTTTTCTTTGTTTGCTTGCTTGTTTGTTTGTTTTAATGGGTATGAAGTTATATCCTGTATGTTTGTAGAAGTGGCACATGATAGTGAATGTAGAAAAAAATGGAAGACTAATATTAATGTCCCCTGATCCTTTCAATAATTTTGCTTAAACACTGTGAATTTCTCTTTGAGCTCTTTACTGCTGCTGAGTTACCAAGACTGAGTTCTTATAGTCAGATGTTGCCCATAATTTCTGGTCCACAGCAGTGGCTCTCTGCTTCCTCAGCCTGCCAAGAGTGGGTTGGTCACCTTCAACCACAGAGTGTAAGGAAGCAATGAGCATTTGTTTAATTTTTTATTTACACCCTCCAAGAAAGATGTATTTGTAAATCCTGTTAAGGGGTTTGTAAAGGGTCTCACAGGAAATTTGAAAGTGTTAGGGGTAAATGACCCCTCTCAAGATCTGTCACTGGAATGCTCAGCCCTGAAGAGTCATGCAAAGACAGGGCAGCTACAAAGGGGTGGATTTCATAAGGCTGAATACAAAATGAAATATGGGATTAAAGTGCTGGCCTAGAAACCAGAGGAGCTGAATCTGACACTCTACCATGAATTTTCCCTGTGACCATGAGTAAAATATTTCATATATTTAGTGACAGCATGACCAGGGGAAAACATAATCTCGCCCTACAGAGAGGTGTGAAAATAAATTGCTGCAGGTAAGAATTTCTCCCAAGCAGTGGTAGTGGCAGAACTATGCATAGATAAGCAGAGATATGTTTATCCTCTGTTTCTATGTATCTAGTCTAGCACTTTAGACAGCACTGGGAGCTACACTAGTGGCTTAAGTAGATATTACTGCCCTAAATAAACACCTGAAAAACCTAAGCATAACTGCCAGGAGAAGTGGCTTAGCATCCCTGCTTAACACTTAACTGGTCTGTGGCTGAAAAAATTAATATAGTGTCTTTACCTTTATTATTTTTAAATGTTATGATCATTACTCAAAAATTCTGAATTCCTTGTTTTCCCAGTGATTCCCTTTTTCTTCCTTTAATTCAGGCAGTAGCATTACCTTAAAATTGAAGTATTTTTATTTTAATATCAGTGTGCTTTGATCTTGTAAAAAGGAGCTTCAGACCAGCACAGAGGTCAATAAATGCATTCCTCAACTCCTGAGTTCTCTTGGAGACCTGCTGGGTGCAGTTTCCCTTCATCCCCTGCTGCAAAGTGATGCTAAGCTGAATTATCTACTCAGCCTAAGAGAGAAATTGCTCAGAGGAGATTCTGCTCTAAATTAGATGCATTCCTTTGAATAGAGCTTTCTTAATATGTCCTGCAATCCATTTTTCAAATGCCAAAACATTACATTTCACAGCAGGCTTTAATAAAAGGTATTTTGTTATATACACATTTCCTGTGGCAAATGCATTATTTATTTTTTTCCCACAAAATTTGCTCTATTAAAAATTTTGATTTATCTGATCGAGTAAAATTCTGTGTGAACAAATGAGGTTTTACTGCCACACTGTAGACCTAAATTCTGTATGCATTGAACTTAAAGTCACATATCTGTGTTTTACAACAAGGGTGTTTTTGGAAAGGAGAGGTTTGCTGTAAAAAACAGATGTTAACTAAGAAATAAAACTTTGTAGCTCAGAATTAGTGCCAGTTATGAGGAAAACCATTGAGCTCTATTCCTGTCTTCCATGGGCAATTGATATGAACTACCTGGATGTAAAAACAGTTTGACTGTAAGTTTGCTATAGAAAGCACTGTACTTTGTTTTTTGAATAGTTCAGTTTATTTGGGTTTTGGATTTTTGTAGTTTGGGTTTTTTTTAAAGATACTTATGTAATCTTGCAGGCAAATAGCTGAAGGCAGTGTTTTCCTTTCCCCACTAGTTAGAATAAATATAAAATACAGAAAAAAAAATCTTAGATACAGTATGCAGAAAAGGGTACTTTGAACAGAGTTCTGCTGTTACACAGTGCTATAGTTTAAAATATTGCAGCTAATGTGAGTACAGTTAGATGTGGACATAATTCCTTTTTAGAGAAGACTTTCTATTTTTAAAGACCAAAAAAGGCTCAATTTAGAAAGACAATTAGACATTAAGAAGAAAGTATCACTATTTAACTGAAGAATGTATTAGGCATTTACAGACAGTGTTAACTGCTTGCTTTTGGTAGCTCATGCTTTCCTTCCTCTCTGAGCACTGGAGAGAGGCATTCTAGGATTAGGATTTCTGTGATGGAATTTCTTCAAACAGGTGACTGTGTGTTAAAAGTGCACTGACTCACACAACGTAAGAAACTGCTACTGGTCACGAACAGATTCATCTCTGTGAGGATGGAGAGATGCATGGATGGGAATGCAAATACAGCTTTGAAACCACTTTTAAATGTTTTAACTGTTCAGTAGCTGTCTCTGAGGCTAGGAACTATTCCTTCCTCTAATGCTAGAAATGCCTATCTAGGAAAACTGTAGATAAAATATAAACAAGCTGATCTAAAAGTTTCATAGAGACACAAGGTCTGTTGTTCGAAGAAACGGAACTTTGCTTGTAAAATATGTACTTTAAACATATTTGGTACCAGATAATGAATTCCATCAGTCTTATTACTGTGCTTCTGTGAGGGCTTAAGTTCCATCACACTTTTTTTAAAGGCAATGAAACCTGTGAAGATGCACTTCAGTCCCATGATTGTCTCAACCTGGCTAGTAAATGATATTAGCAATAAAACCCAGCTCCTTCCTCAAATTAGCACTAAGCATTTTCTTTTGCTCAAACAGAATTTAAGGAAGCTTTACAGTGAAATTTTTTGGATAACTTTGACTGGACGGAGAAGGAGACTATTAAGAGGGATAATGAATTGTTATAATTGGTCTGGGTATACTAATCTCTTAAAAATCAATCAGAAAGGGAGAGAAGACCTTTTCCCAGCCACAGTGTTTCCCAGCGAGATCTGTTTTTATTTCATTGCTAAAACAACAGACTGTTACTAACTTAAATGTCAGATGACACTACATCTGAAAAAAAAAAAAAGGCGGGGGGGAGCCAGCACCACCCAGCAAGGCAGTGCTAGAGTTCACATTAAGACTTCCTCACAATAGCTGGTTAGAACAGAAACCTGAAGTAGCAGTAATCTTACCTTGAGCACACAAGATCCAAGGAGAGAAGATCACTGGCTCAAAACAGTGGAGGACTGAGAAAGTGCTCTGATCTGCTGCTGGTAGCATGCACTTGGCTTTTATGTGCAGGTGGGAGGAGCTGCTCCCTACGGTAGGTGGGCAGTGAGGATAGCAGGCAGACAGCCTTCAGAAGGCATTGTAGAGTAGGTTTTTGCTCTTTGGGGACAGAGAGAGAGTGAGGAAAAGCAAGCTGGATGGCATTTACATGGGAAACAGTGTTGGATTTATTTGCTGATTGGGGTTTTTTTTCTGTAAATCTGTAGTTAACTAAAGATTTTCTACTGTATTTATTTTTCTAAATCTGAATCCCTGAATTATTCCAGTTGCAGTTACAATGTTACTAGGTCTCACTTTGTCTTTTGGAAGGATTTTTGTAGCAGTGAGATACTAATGCAAAGTCTTTATCAGAAAAGTCAGTGTTTCCCTTTCTGAAAAAAGGGTAGCTGTGAAGAATCAGCCCCTTGATCTTTGAAGTTGTCTGTTTTCTCAGGGACAGAACTTCCTTTATATTCCAAATGTCTACTAGATCTCAGCTCCGGAACCCTCCTAAGTTTCTGTTTTGCCGAGCTACACAGCTTTTTCTTGACACAGCTGTAACATGTTCCATCCACACACTGACTTTCTAGCAGTTTAGTTTAGAGCAGTTTTATTGTTCACTGTGTCTGAGTTCTAAACAATTTTCCCGACTGGTATTCTCAAAAGGCAAATGTAGCCAAAAAGACAAACCAGTAGGAATATGCATTCCTGGTGGTTTCTGTGTAAAATCATTCATTGTTCATTTTAACTCATTCATTGCTTTCTGCTGAGAAGAGTGGATGGCACAAATTCCAGACACTGGCTCCTGCAGGTGAAACAGTTGTACCCATCTCAAATACACTAATTCTCTATTTCCACGTCTTCCTGCATGAGGCATCTGGGCCTGCATTATTTTCCATAATACACGAGTAAATCCTGTGTCATATTGGAACATTTAGTGAGTGGAGAAAGCTGGAAAGATAGAACAGGAAGGGGAGAGCAGTAGTGTGCAATTAAGGGAGATTCTGGAAGTGCATCCTGACTTAAAATCTGGAAAGGACCAGGTAGAAAAATGAATGAGTATCTCAGTTACAGAGTTGAGATAAGCAAGTTTGTAGCAGAGCTTGTGGAGATGAGAGATGATATCTACTGCATCTTTCACAAAAGGGCCAAACTGATCACTGGTTAAGGAGTTACACTTTAAAAAAAAAAAAAACAAAAAAAAAGCAGTACTGAGTGAGTTGATCAGAACATTCTTAGTTGCATACGACTTTATTTGGTCCTGTCTTTTTAGAAAAAGGCTTACAAATCAAGCACCCATCAACTTGGATGACAGTGTTATGTGGCAAAAGAAGCTGCATAGCCCTGGTGATGTAGCCTCTGAGATCTGGAATTGTCAAGCTGAAAAGGATTGGTTAAATTGCTAATATTTCTCACAGGTATTGATTTTCTGTTGGCTAGGGCATTTTCTACATTATTGCAACTAATTGGGAAAAGAATTTGTGTTATTTTGTTATTTCTGTAGCACTCAAAGTATTTTTACAGTTGTCATTAACAAATGAGTTTCTGCTGTGAAGAGATTACAGCGTGCTTTTAGGAAGGCTACACGATGTAATTAAAACATGGGAATAGGGAAAGAAAGGGTACAATTTACTGCAATAAGCTTATGTAATTAGTTCAGTTATGGCATCTGGTAGTGGTTCAACTGACTAAATGATATACATAAAGCAGAATTCTACTCAGCTAGCATCTAAATAATCAGATGATTTTGTACTTAAGACAAGTGTAGTCTTGAGAATTTTCAGAAATTAGAGAGTAAATAGGTACCCATGTCCTTACGTGATGATTAAACTGCTCTACTGTCTCAAAATTGCTCAGCTTTCTGTAGGTCCCTTTTAAAAATCAGTGGATACTTCTGTAAACTCCATACCTTCAAGAGATCAAGTTCTCTTTTTTTATTTTCTTGGGAAGAAAAGTTTAAACGTAAAGGACTAGCTGTATGTTGATATATTTTTGTTTGTTTTTTTAACTCCTGACCATAAGCTTCAGGTGCTAAGCACCACTTCAGTTCTCAGAAGTGAGTCAATGCTCTTCCCTACTCCATGGGTTGTGTCCACTGCTCACGTGTCCTACTGTACTGCAGACTCAAGGATAGCCTTACCTTTTTATACTGCTAGAAGAGCATAATTAAAGAAGTTTTCCTTATTTCCTTCCTTTGGGGACTCCTAAAGCACTTTACAAGTGTTAAATAGACTTACCAACACATAACACGGATAAAAAGTATTAGAACTATATTAATGGTTATTAAAGCACCATCATGATGCAATTATATGGAAGATTACCTAATGAGGTTACAACATTATGCAGAGACTTCATAGAATTATTAATACTAATTTCCTGAGTTGGAAGGGACACACAAGGATCATCACTCCAAGAGTCACACCATCTGCCTGAGAGCATTGTCCACACACTCCTTTAGCTCTGTCAGGCTTGGTGCTGTGCCCAGTCCTTGGGGAGCCTGTTCCTGTGCCCAACCACCCTCTGGGTGAAGAACCTTTTCGTAATACCCAACCTAAACCTCCCCTGACACAACTTCAGCCCATTCCCTCGGGTCCTGTCACTGGTCACCACAGAGAAGAGACCAGTTCCTTCCCCTGCACTTACCCTCGTGAGAAAAGTCCCGTCGGTCTTCTCCAGGCTGAACAGACCAAGTGACCTCAGCCGCTCCTCTTACGGCTTCCCCTTAAGGCCCTTCTCCGCTTCATTACCCTCCTCTGGCAGGTCTCTAAGCTTTATCCTTCTTACATTGTGGCACCCAGACCTGCCCCCAGCACTCGAGGTGAGGCTGCCCCAGTGCAGAGCAGAGCAGGACAATCCCCTCCCTTGCCCGGCTGGCGATGCTGTGCCTGATGACCCCAGGGCAGGGTTGGCCCTCCTGGCTGCCAGGGCACTGCTGACTCAGATTCAACTTTCCCTAGACCAGGACCCCAGGGATCCCTTTCCACAGGGCTGCTTTCCAGCATCTTGTTCCCCAATCTGTATACACAGCCATGGTAGCCCTGTCCCAGGACCTGTGGGTTTCTGGTCCCTGCAACACTTATCTTCTCTAATGAGACTTGTAGTAGATGAAACTTTACCAAAATATCTGTGGGAAATTTGAATTAGGTCATCATACGATCAACTGAATTTCACGGCACACTGCCAGACTAGACAGTAAATTCAATGTGGACACATAGCAGGAAAGATTGTCATGTTCTATGGCCAGGAGTGATGTCCAAACATTCAGTTTCCATCTGCCTTTTAAAAATAAAGTTACTTTTTCAAGAAGACCCTCCAGTGCTCTAGCCTTCTTGCTCCATTCTTGCCTCAAAATATCTGGATTGGTTTGCCATGAGCTTCAAAGAATTGTTTGAAGTGGCCTGTCCTTTCCAAAATCTGTATCAGGTACTTGCTTTACTTGATGGTAGGGCTATACCCATAGTGCAGAACAGAACTGTTAGTAAGGGAATTGACTTCATGAAGTACTGAAACTTGGGTAGATGGTTTTATCACACTTTTGAGAACTGTGCACATTTTCTTTTCAATGTGTCTTCTAATAAATTTGTTTAGTAATAGAGTCTTCTATTGAATAAAATTAGTTCTGGCATACAAAGTGTATGGCAAAGAGCAATTATTAATATCATCCTAAAGAGACAGGTTAAATCTATAGCTGTACAACTGACATGCATTTCACTCTAGGTCTTTTAAAAAGACATAAGCCAAAATTCCTGCATTTGTTCCATAAAGGAATGATTACTCCCAGTTGGTCCTGAATGTGACAGAGCTAAAATAATGTGGCCTAATGTGTTGGCAGTGGAAAGAATCACCATGGATAGATTGGAAGGTTGAACCTTTGGAAATAAATGGCCATTTATGTAGCATCACAGCAGTAGCTCGGGTAGGTGGCTACTTGCTGCTTGACAATATTGTCACAGGAGGAGGGTCCCCAAACAATTGGATAACATGGTGATGGCAGAAGATTAGCTATAAAATCAAGGTATCAATGTCGTTTTTAAACACAAACCAAAAAGTATTAGGAGACCTCCTAATATAAAGTGAGATAACACAGGCAATAGCAACCTTGTGAGGTAGAAGTTAAAACTTCCAAATTTCAGTTGTAAATGTAAAAACTTCATGATTCAGGAAAGAGGGAAACATTTCAGAGTTTTGTTTTGATGGTTGTTAATAGAAAAATATTCTGAACAGCATAGATTTCTGTTACTTTATGCAACCCTCATGTAAATAGATTCTTCTTTGCATCTTATTTGACTGTAGGATTGTAGGACCACAGACACACACAATGTCTCCATTTCACCAGTGGTATATTTTATTAACCTGTGGTTTCAGGCAACGTTCTGTCCTCTGTCATGCTTCCCATCATTGTAAGTTTTATTCAAAGTCTTTCCAGCAAGTTTGCCTTTTAAAGAATTAAATGTGACAGTATTGCAGTTTTTATAGAGTATTGTTGGCTGGTGGTTTTTATTTTAATAGTAGATCCATAAACTTAGAGGGGAGAGTAATGGGAGAGAGTGAACAGTTCTCAAAGTTTTCTCTGCATGATGCTGAGAATCTGTCTGATACTGCCTTTCAGATTTGTATCTGTAGTTTAGTGCCAGTCGGATGGTCTGGATACAAAACCACTGTGTGCCATCCAGTGTAGGATAAAAAATCAGGATATATTCTGAAAATGTGGATCTTGCATTGTAGATGAGCATACACCCAGGGCCTGACTGCGTGTGGAGGAAGCACATGTCTACCTCAAACAATGTTTGCTCCAGTATTACAAAGTTCATTCTTTAGCACGTAGCCTGATAGAGGCAGAATTGAAAAAAGAAGGAGAAAATGGATACAGACCATACTGTAGCTGTAACTAATGCCATTTTGGATGTCCTGACTCTGCTGATTCTGTTATGTCCACCAGTGAAAAGGGAATGCAGTCCAATGCTATTAGTATCAGTTCAATCAATCCAGCCTACAAATGCATAATTTGTCTCCTATATTTTCTGAATTCCTTTATCTGTGTGTCAGCTCTGGAATTTCCACTGGGATTCTCTAGCTGATGTTGATGCTTGCCATACCAAAACAGAAGAAAAAAATAACATATTTTTTTAATGGAGCAACTCTTTGCAGTGTTAACTTAAAGACTGGTAGTTTTTCTGGAAGGTGTATGATGCAGCATTGGCCAAACTGAACATACAAAAGCTATGAGCTCACTGACTGGGGAAGCAGTTCTGCTAAAACTGGGAGAGTCTTGCTAGACAGCAAGCTGAACATGAGCCAGTAGTAGTTTGTGGCAGCAAAGAAGGACAACATTATCTTGGACTGTAATAACAGGAGCACAGCCAGTAGCTTGGGAAAGTGATTATCCCCCTCTACTCAGCAGTTACTAGGCCATGTTTAGAAGGCCATGTCCAGTGTTGAGCCTCCTGGTGCAAGGAAGATGCCAGTGAACTGCATCAGGATAAGTGGGGGGCCACTGCCCCTATCTCTGGGGCTGCTGCACGTGCTCTTGGAAGGGACACTGCGGGAATGGGGCTCATCCAGCCTGGCAACAGGGAGGTTATTAAGGTGGAGACAGGCTCTTCATGGTGGTGGAAGGACAACTGACTGCAGGCCTAAGCTGAAAGAAAGGAGGCTGTGTCTGGATATAAGGAAAAGCTTCTTCCCTTTAAAAGCATCAGGCAGTGGAACGGGTTGTTGATGAAGTTGTGCAGGCTCCATCTTTGGAGGCTTTCAAGAGCCAAGTGTATAAACCTTGAGCAGCCTGGTCTGACTTCATGGCTGACCATTCTTCAGGCAGGAATTGACTCAATTAAAGATCTTCTAAGATTCCTAATTATGCCACATTCCTAGTACAAAGACACTGAGTAAGTTTCCGTTCAGGTGATATCGTACAAGAGTTCAGATTAGATGGGTGTCAGTTCATCTGCGTTTCAGAGATTGAGACACTGGCCCAGAGGATGATCAAAGCTGATAAATTGTCCCTATATTCAAATCTAGAGCTTGTCAATTCCTGAGAAGTAAGCAAGATAAAACACAGAAGTCATAACCTTTAACACATGATTGAGGATTAAATAAGACTTGTCTTCAGTTCCACCAGAATGTGCTTGGTGGCAGTATTATGCATTCTGTGTGTGCATTTTGAATATTTTTCTTTTAAATAAGCTTCCTGAAATTTTATTTAATGAAGCCAAGTGGCACATGTTTTGTCTCTAATATATATATTCTTTTAAAACTTTCTGCCAAAAGATTGTATAGGGTTTGGTTTTTTTATTATTTTAGAAAGATAATTTGTGCTCTGTTTCAAATGAAATATAGCATCCTAGGGAAAATATATTTATGATCAAAGAAAATGCTTGGCCCAGTGACACTGAAGTTAAAAAGGGAATCAAACAAACTTGAATAAAAATGTTCATGTTTTCTAATCCAGCTCTACCACATGGGTCTTATGCCTTATCTCACAGATATTGCTCATTTCGTAACTGCACAATTAATTAATTTTGAAATAATACACTATTTTAATATCCTAGTTACATCACTAATAATTTTTTTTCTCTTCTGCACAAAAAAAAGCCATATAGAGACAGAATTAAATTTTTCATTTTCATTAATGTTCAAACTGCCTAATATTATGAGAAAATCGCTAAGCTATAGGAATTTGATTCCAAACATCATAACAATTTTTTCTTCAGGACTGGGGAAACGTAGTTTTATTGCATATTTAGTCACTGGCAAAAATAGATTGTGTAGCAACAGCCCTCATTTTCTTTAAATTGCATAAAATTTTGGTGTTGGGGAGACACAGTATTTTTTATTCTAACTCCTGAGAATGTGGTGTGAAGGAAGCAGGCCACCTTCAGCTCTCAGCTGTACTGTGGAAAAATAGGAGCTTGAGCAGAGACATGGTTGGCAATGCTCACAGGTTTTGGTAGAGTTGCTTTTCAATCCTTCATTCTATTTCCATCTTCTTACTTTGCTGTAATAGATCAGAGCATGGCCTATGGAGTGTTTAGCAGAGAAGCTGTCAGCTCAATGCCATTTGCAAATCTTTCATCAGTTCCATTATTTTTATTATATATTAAGTTGCAATCAGTAAGTTGCAAGTTACTGATTTTGGTTCACAGTTCAGTGTTTCCAGTGCTCTCTTTTAGAGACATTAAACAATGTTAACTTGTTCCCAAGAACCATAGGCTAAGTTCATGTAAGTGAAGGACAAACACACGGTTTTTTTCCCCTACTTTAGTTTTCTTCCTGCCCTCCCACCCCCCCTCCTTTTTTTTAAGAGCAAAGTACTTTAGTGAACTTCTAAAAGAGCAGTGAACTCTGGAAACAAGTCCTCTGAGTTCATATTAGCAAGATGATGAAGAAGACATGAGTGCTGTGTCCAGCTTGTGTCTCTGAGCTTTCACAGAAAGCCACTGAAATCATTGCTACTGGGCAGAGCTACGTCAAAAGAAGTTCTGATATGGATGAAAAGTTTCTCTGACATTGCTGGTGAAGAGGTACAACACCTGAGTAAATTTCAGCACTCTTAAGGTTTATTACTGAGTAAGAAATTTGCTTGCAACCATGTTCAACAGCAGGAGAAAAGGAATAAAAAATGAATGCTTCATGACACATCAGCATTTGTGCATGCATTCCCAAATTGATACTTTGATCTATTTTTTTGCCATGGCATTTCATCTGGAAAGAAGCCCTCTTTTCTTGTGAACATTCAGAACGTTACCTTGAAACAATGAATCGAAAATGGTCATTTTTATGTGTTATATTCTGGACAAAGGCCTTTACCTAGCTGTAGAAATTCAGACAACTCTCTAAGTTCATAACAATTTCTTTGGTTTTATAAACTTGTCTCATTTTGCATAATGGATACATTCTCATACTGTTCATGCAGGTGGAGGAGTTAGATCAGTATTTAGTATTTTTATTTAATCTATCCAAAGTTCTAGGTAGCCTTAGTTAATGCATTCAGTAATGTTAGACCAATGACAGGAGAATAAGTTCACCACTTACTTAACCAAGAGCTTTTGCATTTAAGATTATGCTAGTAAGCTTGTTTTTCACTTGTGTTTGTCTCTTGGGGAGACTTCAGTGGCAACGAACCTGCAGAAAGGATTTTCCAGCTTTCCCCAGCTCCAATCCTCTTTCTGCCTAGATATTAAGATATCAGTAAAAGGAAAGAACATTTAATGTTCTTTCACAGAATTTTTCTCCTAGTGCAGACCAATGATATTAATGTCAGGGGCGGTGAGGCATCCATAATTATCTTATCTTTTTAAGAGCAGTGTGCTTCCACTGCCAGAGAGGGAGAGTAATGCATCTAGTACAGACCCTATATTCTCCTATGGGAGATATGTAGACTTGTGCTATTCTAACAATGTGTCTCTTTTGCACTAGAATACTTTTAGACTCTTTATCAAACTGTTTATAGTCCCATCTCTGTGTCAGAACTCAGTGTTACAAATTTTTAAAAGTGTAGAGAACTTGACATTGTTTTATTTCTGTGAGTGCTCAGTTCAGGGTTGTTTATTTTACAAAAGTACGAGGACTCTTCTAGCATCTGTCATTCATGCACATGCAACAAGAAAAAGCAGGCTGAGCTACTGAAGCTTTAGCTCTCAGCATAGTGTGTTATGTGAAAGCCTTTCTATTCCATCCAAATGCAAAGGCCCTTCATATCTTAAAGCATTTATTTCTATTTATGTTGGACTGGATGGAGTGAACAAGTGTTATTTCTTTTCAAACTGTTAAATATTTGTATGTTACTGTTAACATTTGAATAAGCTCTAAGCCAAAATCATTTTGTCCCACAGACATCGGATGAAGTTTATGTGAATTAAAGAAGCTTTCTATTTGTATATTTTTGGTTGGGTTTTTGTGTGTTGCATTTTGTGCTGTTTTTCTGAATTGATGGAGTCAGTTCTCTGTAGCTCCATTAGGCTTCCCAGCAACAATTCCAGAGGTCTTCAGAAATGAACTGGATGTACACAGTTGACTATAGAAGGAAGTAATTTGTTTGGCAAGTCAGCTGCTGCTTGACAACTCTGCATATTCTTACCATGCAGCAAAGCTGAGGTAGCTCTGAACAAAGAACCACGCAGGGAAGAGAAATTTGGTGTAAAATGCTGACAAACGTGCTATCCTGCATCCCTATGCCTGTGCCATGGTTTATCACAATTTTTCCTGATAAAATGTTGTCTAACCAGATATCCATTCCAGAGAAACTCTGGGGGTAAGTCCTTGTTCACTTTTTGGTTTGGATAGTCAGTGGAAGTCAGAGATGCTGGAAATAACTTTCTCATAAGATTCTCTCTACTTTTCTGGTGCTGGAGGAAATACCATGACTGCATTCTTTCTCAGGCTGTTATGATGAGTAGTTTTGGATGAGGAGAGCATTGTTATATGTACTTTGCTAATGATTTGGAACTATCAGCTTGTTTTCTCCATAATTTTTCTTTTAAGAACATTTTCATATTAATTTGTTTGCTTAGTATTACGGAAGAAAGAAAATCACGACATAGTCATGTGCTGAGCTCTTCTTTTGTTGGAATCTCAGAAGATAAGGCACACTGGTGGAAGAACACAGAATCCCAGAATGGCTTAGGTTTGAAAAGACCTCTAAGAGCATCAAATCCAACCATTACCCCAGCACTGCCAAGCCCACCACTAAACCCTGTGCCCAGGTGCCACATCTACACGTCTTTTAAGTACCTTCACAGATGGCAACTCAGCCTCTTCCCTGGGCAGCCTGTTTCAGGGCATGACAATCCTTCCCATGAAGATTTTTTTTTTTCCTAATAACCAATCTAAACACATTTAAGGCACAATATAAGGCCATTTCCCTTTATCCTATCACTAGTTACCTGAGAGAAAAGACCGACCCCTACCTCACTACACCCTTTTTTCAGGCAGTTGCTGAGAGGGATAAGGTCCTGCTGAGCCTCCATTTCTCCAGGCTAAACATCCCCAGTTCCCTCAGCCACCCCTCATAAGACTTGTGCTCCAGACTCTTCCTCAGCTCTATTGCCCTTCTCTGGGTATGCTCCAGCACCCCAACATCTTTCCTGAATTTAGGGACCCGGAACTGGACACAGAACTTGAGGTGTGGCCTCACCAGTGCCGAGTACATGGGGACAGTCACTGCCCTGGTCCTGCTGGCCTCATTATTCCTGATCCAGGCCAGGTGCCATTGCCCTTCTCGGCCATCTGGGCACACACTGGCTCATGTTCAGCTGCTGTTGACCAGCACCCCCAGGTTCTTTTCCTCTGGGCAGCTTCCCAGCCACTCTTCTCTCAGTCTGTAGCATGGGGCTGTTCTGACCCAAGTGCAGAACCTGGCACTTTGCCTTATTGAACTCTGTAAAATTTGCCTCAGCCAATCAATCCAGCCTGTCCAAATCCCTCTGCAGAGCCTTCTTAACCTCCAGCAGATCCAGCAGATCCAGAACACTCACTGACTTGGTGTTGTCTGTGACCTGACTGAGGGTACACTTGGATGTATTTTGAAAACACAGTCATGTTGCCTGAAGCAATGAAATTTTTTAGTATTTCTTTAATTATGGTAAACAGCAGAAATTGAAGTGGGATGAAGTTGCAGGCAACTTGGAGGCTATGTAATGCACTTTTTAAAATTGAGTCTAGGTTTGTCACAATTTGCTTAAGATTGTTTTAAAGTTTCTTACCACTTTTTGTCTTACACTCTGATTCTTACTCTCAAATTCACTTCCTCTGCCCAGTGAGAAACATTTTATTTTTTTCTTCCCTCTATACTGCAGGTGGTGAACTAGTACAGTAACAGCAAAAACCACAGTGTGGTAAGAGCA
Source organism: Monarcha castaneiventris obscurior (assembly GCA_026261815.1). Classification (NCBI taxonomy): domain Eukaryota; kingdom Metazoa; phylum Chordata; class Aves; order Passeriformes; family Monarchidae; genus Monarcha; species Monarcha castaneiventris. The sequence continues at coordinate 26,523,419 of JAMPIT010000575.1, forward strand.
AAAAGTGATTTCATTTATTTTTTCATGGTGTTCAGTTCATGAGGACCAGTTTCCATCAGGTCTTTCCAAGCTGTGTCTCTGAAGGCCAACTTTATGATTCTGGAACAGCAAATTTCAGGGTGAAGTTCATGAGAACTAGTGAAGAGGTGGACTTGATCAAAGATTCTGACTATGGAATAATCCACAGAGGGAGACAAGAGAGAGCCAACGTCAGATAACACTCCAGAAATTTGCTAATTTTTTTTTTCGTAACTTTTTTTAAGAGTTCACAACTTTCCAAAATTACAGCTTGAGGATTCAAATATGGCTATACTTCAGAGACTTCTTATTAATTTCTTTTCTTATTAGGGAGTACTTTGTGCTCTTTTTTGTTGGTTTGTTGGGGGTTGTTTTTGTAAATAAGATCCCTACAATAGGTCAGTCCCATTGATGAAGTTGCTAAAATTTTGGTAAACTTTGCTAACAAATTTATTGATATCTTACATTAAAAAAAATCCCTATAAACTACTAGAAGGGCAAATTTTGGAAAGGCACTGTGCAGTCCCAATATATTTGCTCAAGTAAAACTGTTTCAGGCAGAATTTCGGTATAATATTTAGGTTCTGTAGAAATTCTGCCAAAAACCCCTAACATTAACATACCTATATAATAATCATTGTCAATCAAAAAAGAAGGCCTCATGTACAAATCTGAGCTCATGTTCCTTCAGCATATTTTTTTCCAGACTTCTGAGAAGAGGGAAATAGGAGGATCCTCAAGAGAGTTTTTTTTTTCCTTGTTTGACTGAACTTGGGATCTTTAGGAAAGGGAACAGCGTATTCCAAGCGTGACTGTCTGGTAGAGGAACTTCCAGCATATTAATTTATTTACTTAAAAATGAGAGTTGGGAACCAGTCATAGTCTGTAGATTGGCTAGTAAGTAAAATGGGAATGCAGTTATATTTAAATCTGTCATTTTAAAATATATGCACTGTGCACACTGGCTACAGAAGAAGGATCAAGGGCGTTTACTGAATATAAACATTTAACTTTCTTAATGCTCCCAAATAACGTTTCATGTCATAATATTTTCCACATTCCTAAGACAATTGAGAATAAATTATACTATATATGAGGAAAGAATCTGTGACCTTTTAATAAGAATGAACATAGGTTTTGAGTGTTGTTTCCATGTAATTATTTGATTTAGCATTGGGGATTGTGAGGGTTTTAATATATGCATTTACATATGTAGCTGTGCTTATACTGGGTTGATGCAAAATACTGAGTCATTAGGGAGGTGGCTTACAGCTCTTAATTTACCTCCCCAACTATTAATGACCCTGCTATTCTTTAGGTGGAGTATTTGAATTTTTACTCAAAAAATTCCAATGAAACCGGCATGGACTGATACATGTGCAGCAGTGAAATGGTTCAGTGCGTTCCTGTTGATTGATTATTCATTGTCATTCAGTTGGTGGTTACCAATACAGCTGGAACAAAATGAAAGCATAGATTATGGATATCCAGAGACAGAAAGTTAGTTTATTTAAACTAAAAAAGACCATTTCTGGCTTTTACCACCTTCTCTCTGTTTGCATTTGTTTGTTCACATAACACACGGTACTTTTAAAACATGCTGGTTTCTACATAAGAAACTATTCTCCACAGAGCTGACAAGGGCCCACTTCAGGCACCCAGATTCCAAAGATATGATTCTACAGAGGAAGAGGATTTAGAATACAGCAAGAAGAATGATCAGAGCTCTGTGACTTCTTACCTATGAGGAATGTAGGAGAGCTTGGGTAGCTTGGTTGAAAGAGAAAATTTAGGGGGCCCATGAAAGCCTTCAGAAGTATGTAAAAGCACATTACAAAGATTAAGAGGCAAATGAATAAGAGGTCAAAATTTGGATTAACAAAAAGCAGAGTTTGATGTCATGTAAATTCTTTATTTGCAGAAGGATCTCAACAAGTCTGTTTGTGTTGGAGCATTCATACAGTCAACTTCAGAGACTTCTGTGTTGCACTGGGAGTTATCCAGTGTGAGAATCAGTATCAAACACTCTAAATGACATTGCATGCTTTGAGTAGCATGTACTCAGGGCCATTGTGATTATGAAAATTTTGTGTGCAGTCTATAAAGTGGAACATACATAAAAAAAATACTTAAATAATTTTGAATGTTGATCTGTTCAGTGATCAATTCTGAACTAAAAGGGTCTAAGTTATTCCTATGAACTGTCCAACCACACTCAGTATTTTTTTTTTCCTTCTACATCATTCAGCACTAACATTTCCAGGTTCTCCCATGTGTTCAATCCTCATGTTTCATTTAATTCCTTCTCACATTAATTTAATTTTTAAAAGTATGGTTGTTTTCTGCTGTCTCCCATGTCTATCTATTTCTATATGTTTCTGTATGCTTCCAGTTGCCCCTTGTTTCCAGTTTATGCCCTTTGTTGGTAGAGCTGTTAATAAAGAGCAATGTGGTTCTTGGAAAAAGAAAATATGTGCTGAAGGTCTTTTCCAAATTATATTTTAATATATTACAGAAACATTGTGCCACTTCACATTATCTTTCAGTATCACAGAAATCAGATAAATCACATGATACTAAGAAGAAAAGAAAAAAAAAAGTTACAATTTCTAAATGCCACTTTCCCCTACCTTTCCATTTCCTTCTTCTTCCTGAAGTGATTTCACCCCTCCAACAAATCAGATTACTATCCTGGTAAATTAATGAAATATATGTTAGGAGAGAAACTTACTAACCTTCTAGATAGTAAGTTTGATTCTAGTTTGCTTTTAGCAAGAGAAGAAAGGCTTGGTATGCAAGTCCTGGGTCTTAGCTAATGTGAAGACTTTCAGTAGATGAGTGTGGTACTGCAAAACCTGGCTTTTCACATTAATATCCTAATTATGAGGCATACAGGTGTAAAATGGAGTATCAGGGCCAGTATCAGAAGTAAACAATTATAAAAACTTTTTACAAAGCCCTGTATTTGTTTCTGAGTCATCATCCAATACTTTCTTAATTTGTAGAATAAAGTAAATGATAAACGGCTGTGGTTCAGAGTTACTGTGTGCATGTGTGTGACTGCTTGTGGAGATCTCTTAGCAGAACAAGATAAGTTGGACATTTTTTGTTTAATTGAACTGTCTCATGATTTGTCTGTTGCCAATCAAACATTGGCAAGGGAAACATTTTTTTTAAAAATGAAAACTTTTTGCTCCTTTGTTTATGCCGTAAATTTAGACATTTCTTTAGATAATCCATCTCAACCCCTGTTCAAACTCAGGTTATTTGCAAATATATTTGAACTTTCAGTTGTATCTGCAATTCAATTTTTTATTCACTTAAAACTGCTGCTTATTTCCTTATTGCTGCCAGAGCCACCCAAAGAATTTGAATTTGAACAAGTTTGCCCTATAATTCTTGTGTGGAAGAGACAATGAAGAACTATCATAATTTCCCTGTAACAGTCATGATTTTATGGGCCACTATCATAACCCTTCTTGGCTGTCATTTTCTCCAGATAATAATTTGTGGGCCTCACCCAATATCCATTGCTCTCTGGGTGAAATATTCTGGTCTGGGAGGCAAAGTGCAGGGTACCTGATCACATCCATAATTGCAGGCTTGTGAAGTGGCCTGTGACATGTACTCTGACTTACACCTGGAGTTTATATTTGTGCACAGTGATGTGTATAGAGGCCTGATTAAGGTAGGGGAGAAGCTGACAAAACAAATGCTGAGTCAATGAATTCATCTGGATATAATTTTTTGTGTTGCTGAAAAGCCTTGTAGAGAAAAAAAACTCAGTGCAGGACAGTCATTCCTGACCATCAGGCAGTAAGAAAGAATAGTACACTGGAAAGTTTATTACAAAAACAAGCATACACAAAAATATTCACATGTAAGCACTTAGTGTTAGAAAAGCCCTGGCAAGAATCCTGAAAATGTGTTTATGGAATCATTACAATAGTGAAAATGTCACCGAAAATATAGTTAAACCAGTGAGTATTTAGAGGAGAGAAAAATACTTGAGCTTCTGTACATTTGGGGGTATTTGCAGAGCTTCTATCACGGCTGCAGTGCAGGTACCCCTAGATATGGATGCTCACTGCCCAGCCTGAAGCACAGAACTGAGCATGTAAGAAGATTATATTTAAGGGCAATACAAGATTGTTAGTAAGGGGGATGATGTAATATTGTGGCACAGTTACAAAATAAATAGTGTTTTACACTTCTCTTGAGTGTACTCTGGCTTCTCAGTGGGCCTTGCTCTGGGCATAACCATGTGTCCCAGTTGCTGGGGGACTGGGGATAACAGGGCAGCCTTTCCCAGCTTGTCCAGTTTGGCTGTGGGACCCCTCACTGTTGGAGGAGTTCCCTGTCACTAGGGAACCACCTCAGGGCACTTGGAAATATTATTAGTTTTATCCTTTTCACATGTGCAGGAAAAACTGTAGAAAGAGTAAAATGCTCAATATGCCTATATCGATCTTGTACCTTCATCCTTCCTTGCCTGCACTGAAATCCCTTCCATGTCAGAGATTCCATGTCTATTTAAACCTCTGAGAGCCTGATACCCTTATCTACACTGAGCTACAATTTCCTAGCCCCAACACAACAAATTGTTGTAAATGGTTAGAGGGAAAAGATGACTTTTTCCTTGTGTCTGAATGCCAGAGATGCCACCAAGCAAAGGCATCAAGCTGACCCCTCTTGCAGAAAGACTAACTAGGCACTCCATGTCTTCTGGGTAAGAAGTAGAAATACTCTGCATTCTTTTCCTTGTTGGTCTAAAATAGCCCATAAAGGAAGATTTTCCAGGCCCAGTGTTTATAAAAACCTGGAGAGGATTGAGTGGCACTTAAGACTTTAGATGGTTCTTGAAAGCTGATACCTGGCACAGTCAAGGTAAATTTGAATTACACTGTATTGACTGTAGCTGAAACTCTGTGCTACGTGTGCTAGGGGCAGAGAGGTGATAGAAGGCATGTGTGGTTAGTCTGAGGAAATGAAAATACTTCTCAGAGATGTGATTCCTTTTGCCCCCTTTCTGTAAAATGGGTTGCAGAGATTGTGGAATTTCTTTGTCTTGTGTGATAGAATTGCAATATCGTGGTGGATGTGGAAGAGGGCTTTCTCTGGGAAGTTTCTGTTGTCTTGATAGCTGGATATTAATGTAGGCTGTTCCCATGCATGATAAACCCTCTGCAAATGAAAACATCTGTGGTGTTAATTCCAAATGATATATACAGGAGTGACATGGTAGGTAGATGTTAAACTCTCCATGATGGATAAATTATAGTCTGGGCTGTTTGGTGATCATCTGCAAAAGTTGTGCTTTTTCTTATGAGGGAAAATCCTGTGCATTCTTACATAATAAAAAAGGTAATCTTTAGAGTTTTTCTTCTAACACAGATTTTGAAGATATGCTTGTAAGCAAGAAAAGAGTGAGGGAAAGCAATCTTTTTTCTGATGTGATGAGTGACAGCACCTCTTTTTTTTTTAGTCCACTTTCCCAGGGATCTCTTGTCCAAGTGGCCTTACACTTTCCCAAAATAATTTCCTCTGGCTGCAGACCAAACACAAGAACTTACGGCAAAAAAAAAATTTTTCTTAAAAAAAAAAAAAAGACTGAAAGGGTATCTGTTGTGTGATAAAAATGGAATTGTATGTAATAACGTTGCTTTAGCACTTAGGGCTAATAATTATGTGTTAAAACCAGATTCTGATTTTTGTATGGCTGCCATAGATTTTTCTTCTGTCTAGATGTATACATCCAGTATGAAGGAAATACCAGATGGAAGGACCTCAGTGATATGTCAGACTTGTTCCCAGCCACATTCTAGCAGCTCTCCATCCTGTCACCATTAGCAGAACCCCTTCCCAAGGTCTCTGGTGGAAGGAAGTGGCACAGTTCAGGGCTTGCTGGCCCCACTGCTGTTTACTTACAAGGGAACAGCAGCTGGTCCAGTAAACATAGGGTGGTGTAACCCTTTCATTCCATTATTTTGATCGCTGGCTGTCTGTCACAAGTGTCAAATTCTAAGCCCTCGGTGGGCAGAGGTTGCAGCTGTTGCTTATTTCATCAGCTTCCACAATAGCTGCATCCTCAGTACAGGCACGTGCCAGTGGCAAAGGTGAGATTTATGTTTGGGTTTTTTTCTTGTACAATAATGCCTATGTTCCTTAAGCTAGATGAAGTCCTCTTTGTCTTTTGCCTTGTACAAAAAACATAGTAATATGAAAAAAACCATCCCCATGGAATTTAAAAATCTTGACAGATTTATTAGTCTAAATATCTAAGAGCACAGCAATTGCACTCCTTTAGAGATTTGCTACAGAATGAAAATGAAATAAAACACCCACATCCCAGCCACTATTTTTTTTCAGCTGGGGAAGGATGAAGGGAAGGATCTCATTATACAGAAAAGAAGGAACTTATTGTTAGATACTGATTGAAATAAGAAGAGAGCCAACATGTAGAATTCTCTTCACAAAATACTGGATGAAGTTGCATGTCACTGGACTTTGTGTAGTCTCTGTATATCAACAATGTTAACCTTAAAAACAGCAACAAAACCATTCTTTTGATAGTTGCTGAATCTCACATAGAAACTTTGTTTTTTGGAGATCCAAGTGGACACAAGATTTCATTGCTTGGATTCTCTTTGCCTTCCAGGTTTAGCTTTCATATGACCTGTAGCTTTGTAGGAACGACATCTGTATCCCTTTCCCACTTGTGGAGGGAAAGATGGACAAACCCTGCTGTCTGTCAGAGCAGGCTGTTTTGAGGAACTGCACAGGTGAATGTTCAGCAGCATCAGAACAGTGTCAGACTGGTGCATGTGTAAGGTGTAAAATGTGGAAATGAGTCATGTGGCCCTCATACTTCCAAAACTTTTCTCACTTATCAGTAGACTTGATTATTGAAAGTTTGAATGGGGTAGAGAGGACTTAAACCTGCTGAATACAAAGGAGATTCCATTATCTAAGGGGTGCACATACATTGTGGCTTAGAGTAATTTCTTCCACGTTTAAATAGTGCTCTATTAAAATGCATAATGTGGGTGTTTGCCTGAGCTTCTGACAACAAAATTTATTACAAATTACTCGTTTTCTGATAGACACATGCTACTTTCCATTTAAATTTCCTACAGGTTCTGTCTTTGGATTCAGCAATGTCCTAATCTGGGCATAAATACCTTTTCCTTTTTAAAAAAGAAATTAAATGAGCCAGAGGTGGGGTTGTTTTTTCTGTGCCTAGGCCAGCCTTATGATGACAATAACTTGCAAAATGCCTCAAAACCTCACAGAACATAGACAAGTGATGGTAGTGGGATTAATTTCTAAGTTTGTTGGAAGGGGGTTTTTTTGTTTGGTTAGTTTTTTGGTTAGGTTTTTTGTGGTGTGGTGGTTTTGATTTTTTTGTTTAAAATTGATTAATAAAGTAGATCAGGGCATGTCACTTCCCTGAAAACAGATAACAAACTGAAGGAGGCATGATGACATATTTCACAGATCTGAGCATCTTCCCTGGGGATCTTTCTGCAGTTGTAAGGCATCAGTGGGGCACTGTTGCTACAGGAGAACCAGCAGGGGTAGGGAATTGGGAGTTTTCTTCCAGCAAGGAGGCAGACACTGGAAGAAATGCTCTCTGCACAAATTCCTGGAATTGTGCAACCACCTTGCCAGGAAGGGAAAATATCTGCAGCTCATGCAATCCCTGCCATCTCTGGCCGACTTATTACGGTGGGTGTTGTGATGCAGGCTTTTGTTCTCTTACAACTGGAAGGAGACATTTAAATGATAACTTTTGAATGTGGTATTAAAAAACTTTCAAATAAGTGATTGTTCAGAATAGCTGTTCCAAAAGTAGCTTGCTTTCTTTAAAAATCTCCTGGGACTTTTGTTCTTGTTTGTTTGTTTGTTTTCTTGAATGCCCACATTTCTCCTCCCTCCCCCAAAAGATTCAAAATTACTCTGTAGTATAGCAGAAAAAAAACAGTCGAGGTAGAATTCCCCCCAAAATGCCTTTTTGTCTAAATCCCAGTGAAAGTCAGTGGTGTTGGTGCTCCAAAACCAGTTACTTATTTTAAAAATCCTACCTAATTAAAGCAATCTATCACCTTGGTTTTGCTGAGTAACATTTACAGAGCCTGCACTGTAATAGATTGTCTCTTCATTGAAGGGGGAGGACAAAACATTTTAGATATCTGGTTTGAAGGTAGGGCTCATGCCAGTTAGAGCAGCAGTAAGCAGTATTTTTCACTCTGGTGTCTGTTGGATGAGTGAGGCTGAAGATAAAGCTGTGGTGTACAGTCAGCTAAATGCTCGTAGCCATGGAGAGATGCAGCAGCTAATTGAAACTAATAAATCTTTTTGTGTTAGACACTTCTGTCCAAGGAAGTAAAAGGCATGTGGTAACAATGAGTATGACTACATTTCATTTTTGTTGTGAGGTTACAGTTACAGATAGAGTTATGCCATTAGCTGTTTCATCCCAGAAGTGCAGCAGGGCATGGTGTGAATGAAGCAGTTTCTTTACGTGCCTAAGTGACACACAGGAACCTAATTCTTGCTGTCTTTCAAAATTTCTCCTTCATTGTATGCTTCCTGTTGGAGCAGAGCTTTTGAAATCTGCCAAAGGCATCACAGTACTGATTAACAGTTGGACTCAATGAGCTTAAGGGTCTTTCCAATGTAAATGTTTCTATGATTCTATCCTATGGTTCTATCTAATTTCTCTGTCAGGTTTCCACTTCTCAGTCTGGCTCTGCAGACCCAAAGTGCCTATTCAAACTCTGTGTGTGATGCAAGAGAGCAAATATTTGCCCCATTAAACAGAAGTTTGGGAGAGGCAATTGACTTGTCAAGTTATAGAGTGGAATCCTTTCATCTTGGCATTCTTGAATGGCTTGAGGACCTAAATGTTGACGTTTTGATACTGTGCATCTACAGAAAGGAGTAAGTGAAAATGAAACAGAACTGAAAAAATGTCTTGGTCAGAACTTTGCTCACAAAAACTGTGAAAGGAAGCATTTCATAAATATATGCTAGTATAGGTAAGGTTTTCTGGTGAAAATAAATAGCCTCTTATTTCTGGAGTTTTGTATTTGAAACACTTTGAAACAAAGCTTTTCAGATAGGAAAAGAAACCCACTAAATATTTGGAAGTATGTTTTCAAAACTATTGTTTTGAAAATAAATTAAGTGAAAATAAATGAAACAAAAATAAATTAAACACGTCGTCCCTTTTGATTTGCTAAAAATTGAAGACATGCTTTGTTTTAGATTGTTGTGCTGTAACTTTTTTTTTTAATTGTCAGCAACTGCAAAAGGTATCTGTACAGCCTTGATCAGGAATTCCTAGATCTGTATGAGAGCTCCCTGATACAATGATCTCTCAGGTTAATATTTCTGTGATACACCGTGTTTTTATTACTGCAATGGTGCTACCTACATTTGCAGACTCCAGCTTGGCTGTTGCACTGTTTCTCTGAAGTCGAAGTCATGTGGTGGTTAAATTATAAATGGGAAAGAAATTGAATAGTATTTTGATTTTTTGTCCCCTGGATTTTTAAAGGAAGTAGGCAGCTATTGAAATATTCCCACAAACTGATGTACCCTTTGAATATTATGTAATTCCTGTTTTTAGAGCTAAAGTAGAATATGGGTTTCACTGGTTATTTTGCATGGAAGTCAGCTTTACATTATTGCATGAAGTAGTCAGCTGCTTCTGGTCACTGACAGTACGCAAATTATCCAACTAAAAGATATTTTCAGTTTAAATATGAAAGGAAGGAGAAAGCCTGAAGCAGAGCTCCTTCATTTTTTTTTCTCTTGACAGCATTTAATTGCATCCCTCATTATTTCTGACAGTATTTAATTTCCTTTTTGCTTTACCTTGTGCCTACAAAAATAGAAGTAGCAAAGTACCTTTAACATAAGACAATTGATTTAAGAAAAAAATCAAAGGGGGTGCCAAACCAAACCCCTGTATTCAAATGCACCCACACAATGAGTTTTAGGAGAAGTCGAGAATGAGACCTTGAATTCTGTGGCTCTGTTTAAGCTCTAGTTTGTCCATACTCAAAATCAAATATCTGGTCTCACAACTACACATGAAGTTTTAATATGGTAAAAGGACTGACTGAAAATACTATTTGAAGAGGTTATGAGAAAAGACTTACCTAGGAAGCATGGCCAAGATTTAAGCCATTACTTCAAATGTGAAGCATTTGGCAACAAGAGATTATTTTCATCAAAAAAGACATCCTAGTTCATTATTTTTGGTCTGAGAATAATTTGGTTCTTTGCTTAAAGCTTCTCAGTGTACCAGCAAGCAAACATATGAATACAATCAAAATGCATTTTTTCTTTAATCAAATAACATAGCACCCTAAAGAAATTAATAACATTATTTTACAGCCATATGAAGTGTGAGATATGACCTGTTAATATACAAAATTGATGCATCTCCTCCCATGCTAAATCAGCCTATTTATGTCTGGGTTGGAACTGGCACAGTTGGCCCAAGTGACTGGAAAGCTCAGGGGCTTTGTTAGTTTATTGCTGCAGTGCAGCACAGTTTCCACTGGATAGCTGTGCTAAACTGATGTAACCTCAGACAGATGGACATACAAATGCACAGACACACTCAGACTTCCTTGGACTGTACATCCAAGTGTTTTAATCAGAGCTTTTTCACCTATCTGAGCATCAAGCCCTCCCTTCTCCTTGGTGCATGCTTCTACTGATCCTGTCATGCTAGGAAGTAATTTGCTCCTCTTTCCTCCCTTCCTTCCCACAGTACAAGTACTACAGATTCGAGTCTTCTGACAATTTGTGGTATTTAGGTCTCCCTTCCTTTGCCAGTTCTTTTGGGGAGAGAAATGTTTCTTTGCTGGGCTCTGGTGCTTGCTTCAGGGAACCATGGAAATTCAGGAGTATTCTTTGGCTTCTCAGAGATTCAGTTCTGTTCTACTGGATTTGGAGGATTTGACTGCAGTAAGAGCTATGCCTGTGGAAAAGCAAACAGACCTCAGAGGTCATTTTTTAAAGCAGGAGCACTTTTGGAACAGTAACACAAGCTCTGACAGGGTGGGCACAGAAGAGGAGGAAAGAAGGGAGGCCAGAGAGATCCATGACTAATGCAGCAGTAGTCCAGACAGATCTGAATCTTACGACAGATTTCAACTATGCCACGGACTGGCTTGACTCTGATCCCACTGAAATCAGACTTCAGGGAGGGGCAGAAGGGTACCACTGATTGATTTGATATCATTCTACATTTCATTACTGTTCTGATCAAGTGTTGGAGTGTATTTAATGTACCCACGAATTACTTTTAGGAGTATCTCACTGCTACTGCTGACGATAAATTCATGAAATAACATACACTTCCTGTGCCTTGTGTGTGCCAAGTTTGTGCATGTCTGCATTCAAATACAGATGAAAAATGAAATTTGTTTGGCTTGAGCAGTTTTCACTGACAGCATAACTCATTCCTCTTGAGTTCCTGGATAAGCTGAAGCTGAAACTATTTGTTCTGCTTTCACTGCCCAGTGCCTGAAAGCTGGGGTTAGAGCTGCCTTGCTTTATATCAAAGCTGTGCTGAGGCACACCAACAGCCAGGGCAAAGGCAATAGGCTGTCACTTTCCCAATCCTCCCAGTTCACCCACACTTTAGTATGAGACCTTAGAGAAGGAATAGACTTAGTTGCAGAAATACTGAGAATTCCACATGACTTTTAGTAATTACATGAAAATGGGTTTCTTGATACTATTTTGTTAATTGTCTGATACTTGACAATAATCGTATGTCTACATGTCCTTCCTTTTTCATGTTGGAAATACGGGTAAGTTCATGTCTTGCAATAATGATAATTGCAGTGAAAGCATAGTTGTAAGATTAGAACTCGTTTTTGTTTAACACGTCTATTTTATCTTGACAGCTAATTTACCTCAGCACTTTTCCAGGACCAAGAGAGTGTCACTCCAGTTAAATGGAGACTCCTCCTGACTGATAGAAATGTTAGCTAGCATTAGCAATTGCACCAATACCGAATACCAGCTTGATTTTAGAAGAAAATGTGAAGTTTTTAATCCTGCCTATTGAATAAATAGGGTGACTGTCCAAGAGGGAAATGTGGGGAGACTTCCATCTTAAGAATCTGTCTTTAACAAGTGTTTAAAGATTTTTCCAAGCATATCTAGTAAATCTAGGACCAGTTCTGATTTACAGTATGAGTAGTGCCATTACTCTGGATGCATGAGTCGGCCATAAAAATGTTACAAATCAGTTAAGTCCATGTTCCAACACTGTAGGTTGCTGCTCATTGAAAAAGGAAAATACTCGTAAATGAGAGTCCATCATTAGAACATCCTGTAGCTGGATTATTCTTCCATTGTTCTCGACCAGTGTATATATAATACATGAAGATACTAAGCATGATTACTGCCTTTTTCATGTGTTATTAGTGCTTTGAGGTGCCTTAGTTTAGGACCTACTCCAAAGAGCACAGTTTTCAGCAGAATCAGAAATGTGTATCACTTCAGGCTGTATCAAATCAGTATGAAGTATCAGCTGTCACTTTTGAAAGAGTGGGCAATGTAGCAGATGGAGGCACAATTTTGAATTTTCAGAATTTGTATTATGAGTGTACTAGAAAAACCTGTTTGCAGCCTCAAATACTATGTCTTCTATGCTTACTTATTCCTTCAGAAAACACCTTTTTAATGGCTTATTGCTTCCCGTGCATTGAGTACAAACTTTTTCTTTGATATTGCAAGTTTTCCAAAATACCAAAGCAATGTGAGAGAAACATCATCTGTATGTTTTGCCAAACAGATTGACTTTGGCTACCCACATAAATTTTCTGGATCTTTTGATCAAGTACTCCACCCTGTTGCAAATTTGGAATTCATGCCAAATATAGCATCCAGCAGTGAGATAAGTCTGAATTCCTTCATGTGAACTACAGTGGAGTTTTCAAATTCTTATTTGTGATAAATATTCTGTATATAGTGTGACAAATGCTGGTCAAATAATTTATTCCTCATATTATTCGAAAATACTGTTGTAGCTTTTGAATTCAATCAACTTAACATTCATTCTCAGAAAGATCTCATTCCAATGCTGGTACAAGTACTGCTGCTTTTCATTTCATAAATGTTTGCAAATACATATTGCTAGCTTTTGTTATGATCCAAAATTTAAATAGTTGGGAAAAATTACATTTTTACTGGAAAATGATGTTTGTATATTGGAAAACAAATAGCAGACAGGGCTCACCCACTGAAAGCAGTGGGACTTTTTCTGAAATTTCCATTTAGTATGTCTGACAGAAGTGGGCTTCATGCTGCTTCAGTTCAAGATATTTCCAAAAACAGTGTTGGGAAACATTATGGCTGATGGTTTTCTTCAATCAGGAATACTCAGTACAGTGAGATCCTGTTACATAAGAAATCTTAATTAAAAAAGAAACAGGTGTAAAAATGTGCTCAGATTGTCCAGGATTGGAAGTACCCTATAAGGAAGAATAGAAAGCTTAGCCAGCATGTTCAGGCAAAACAAAAAGAGGGATATGATTGTATTCTATAAATACATTAGAAAAAGTGCTATTTAAACCAAGGGAAATGCTGACACAAGAACAGATGGTATAAACTATTTGTGTACAGCTATTCTGGATTTTTCCTAATTCTAAAAGAAATGAGACTCTATGAAGCTCTCCCCTAAGAGTACCAAGAGCAAAAACACCAAAAAAGCCCAACCCCCAGACCAAAAAAAATCTAATTGATTATAAGCAGAGCTATCATATGAAAAAGATTATATGGCATGGTTGCCTACAAAAATAAGGGACTGAACTCAATGACCCAAGAGTCCCTTCCAATCTGCTGTTCTTAATTAGATATATGAGTATCATGGGAGCTCTTCTAGCCTCCAGCCTGTTCCTGCAAGAAGATCCTTTTATTTGTGTAACTTCTCACTGGTATCCCTGCAAATCTGCAGATCCCCACTGACATGTAGGTGATATGGATTCTTGGATCAAATTCTCGGGAAGGGTTCATGATCCCACAAGGAAATTCTATATCTGGCTTCTGTTTTCCTTCTTGATTTTGCATGCAGCTTCTGTTTCAATTCCCGAAACTCCCTTGTATTCATTGTTTCGTTTTTCTTGTGAAGATAACATTTCTTCTTGAAGAATGAATTAAAAACTCATAAGTAATACATTCCTAATTAAAATCTCTATGGCTGGGAATAGTTTTGCATGCACAACACCTGTTGCCAAGACCCAAGTGTCCTTGTCACAGTGAAATCTGTGCAAGTGGAGCATTCAGTGGCTTTCAGACCCTTGAACCAGCATTATAACTTCCATTACTGCAGGTCAGGTCTTGTGCCATAAAAATTGAGGCACATACTTCTCATAGGATCAGTGGGTAAATGTTAAGGTAACCTAAGCTTCCAGTGTCTGTGGGAAAAAATTGTAGTGGGACCCTCTGAAAACGAAGTTCTTGATCTGATAGCATCATAGGTGATCACACAGATGCCCTTTATGGAGCTCCATAGTGCAGTAGTTTTTGAGACTGAATCCTTATCTTACCACTAACAGTCACCTCAAAGTACACCCTAAGGTCTTTCCTTTACACAGGATATAATCTGGCTGTTTCTGCCTCTGTTGCTTCACCTGTAAATCAGGACTGAACATATTTGCAGGGGATATCTGGAGTCTCTGATGGAAAGTCCTACTTGTAAATTGTTATGATAAAGATCTGTCCTAGAAATTATGTATCGCATTGGAAATTCTAACTTGCTATGATGGCAAATGGGAATGGAATGCTTCCCATTAATTTGGGATGGCTGGTAAAGCCCAAAAACTTCAGTGACTGCTTTGAATTGTTCAGAGGCTCTCTAAGGTGCTGTTTTCACAGGGAAGTTCACCAATGACAATAACCCCAGGAGTTCTTAATGTTCATGAGCTTGCTGTGTGAAAGCCACGACCTCCAAAACTCTGAAGGACCCATTTGCTCATGCCAGGAGCCATACCAGGTCTGCCTGCTAGGCACCCACTGCCAAGGGGGGAGTATGGTACCAGGGTCTGAAAGGAACACAAGCCAGCCTCAAACACTGAATAAAGAGGACTGAAATTTTCTTCGATTTCCATTCTGAGTGGAAAGGATTTGATTCTGGCTTTTTTCTTTAGCAGTGTTTTATCTTTGACTTTGTACTGAGAACAGTGTATTTCTTCCTATTCTGGACACTGTAGTCAATAATCTTAGAATTTGACTGCATTTTAAAAAATACTTTATTAGAGCAAACCTCTGCCTTTGACACAATTTGTGTCATTGTTAAAAAGTTTTAAAATAAAATCCTGACTACAAAACCAATGAAAAACCCATAATACCACTATTTCACTCTGCACTGCAGAAGGTAGCAGCTGAGTGTCTTATCTCTGGAAGTCTAAGACACAAACACTAATCTGTGACAAGCACAGACCAAGAACAAACTTGCAAGAAAAAGGCTGCAGCTCTCATCAGACACAGGTCAAGGGGTTTCTTTGGCCATGGGCTTACAAACTTCTGCAAGCATTTCTCTACTCAGAACCTTGTAGCCTGTGAATGGAAAAGAAAGCTATTTTATCCAAAGCAAGTCAGCCTGAAACCCCTGCTGCCTTTTAGCTGTAAAGTGGAAGCTGAAGTCTCTTTCATTATCATGTGGCACCTGAAAAGCTGCTCTTCAACTTGGCCTTTTCTCAATATTGTCTGTACACGTGACAATTTGCAGTTTCTCTGAATGTTTCTCAGTCCATTACAGGCAACAGCAAATGCAAGTTACTTAAATTTATACAGTTGAATGTTTTAGAAATGTCTTCATTTTTTAGTTAATAGATGAACTGAACGCATTAATATCATATCACCTTTGTTTATGCAGAAAATATGGGCAAAGGCAAGACTGCCTGTGAGAGGAGTCAGGAGAGCCTCCTTTCTTTATGATGATCATGCTCCTATTTCCCGTTTAGAAACACTATAATCTGTTTATCTTAAACTATGCTGTTTATCTTCAGGGGCTGTCCTGCAATTTAATTAGTTAATATTTTTTAACAGCATAGGGAAATGGAAAATACAGTATATGCATTGAATATTGTCATTTGGTCTGGAGGATATTTCAGTGCATGTTTGGGGCAATTTGATTTTTTTATAGGTATGTACTGGCTTTGCCTTGGTCCCATTGCCAGTGCAAGTGATTTGGAATTTGACTGAACAATTTTCTGCTTTGTTTCTTTACATTTAAGATAGAAATTGTTTGGTGTCTCCAGGAGTCCTAAATTCCAAGATCTGCAGGCTTTTTTTTTCTCTTCCTTCTGACTTGCAGGATATATTCATTGCAATGAAGTTTTGGAGGAAATCAAATCTGCCCATATAAGGAAACACATGGAAAGCCGTTCTGGAGATACAGAAAACATAACCATTTATCAAACAAATCAAATCTGTTGTTCTAGAAGGCATTTTGAGTTTACTTCTTTTCACCTTAGTTTGCTTCTCATAGAGGTCACAAAGCTTTATTATTTGGTGGAACTTGGTGGTTTTGAGATATTTTAATTTGGACAATTTAAAATGAGAAGTTAGAATCATTAGCTGCACTTCCATCTCTTCAGCTGGCACCTAAGAGCAGTCTTAGGTCAACGTCTCTAAGGGATGAAATCCCTACTCTGATCCTTTTACTTTTGCTATGACATCTGGATTTTCATTGCATTTCTTGTAGGATATTCAACCTTTTTAAAACACTTTGAGGTCAGTAACTTTGATTACAAAGTCCCCAGGCAGGAAGAAATCAACTTTACCTCGGCGTCCTTATGTTGTAACACAGGAACTCACCATTACAGTGGTTAAGAGAGTCTGAATATCCATGTAGAATCATCTGGATTCTCAAGATGAAGGTAATCAGGGTGTTCTCTTCCTTTCTTGGGTAAAAGCATATTCATTTAATCTGTGAGTTATTCAAGCAGCTTTCAAACATATTTATAGTTCCTGAAGGTCTTTGCTACTGTTTCTGTTGAGCTGGAGCTGAATTTATTTGCCAATTAACATAAACTTTGATTTTATGAACCACATTATGAACAGTACAAAATAAAGGATGGGGGATTAAAAATTATTTTCTGTAATTTGTACAGGTAGCGTTATCTTTTGAGAATGTGACAAAATCATAATTGCAATTTAAAACAGTTTAAACTCATTATGTCAAGATTGTTTCCCCCATTTCACTGGTTTGGAAAAACACACCAAAGAGACTGTACCCCTACCTGCTCAATATGTTCAGTTCCAGACTTTCCAGACTTTTATTCAGAAACACTGTATAGTTACATTTCCAGTTAAAGTTAGTATTAACAGTGGTGAACACCTTCTGCTTGTCATTCTCAAAATTTCAGCTTTTTTACATTCTGGCAATCCCTGTATTTGAGTGTCAAAGCAAGCAGTTTTACATTGCCTTGTATTCCAAAGCCTTGAGTACCTGCCCTTTGAGGATCCATTCTCCTTCCTTCGGTGCTACAAACACGAGGATTAAGATGTCTCAAAGTGGGACCCTCAAAATGAATGATCTTATTTGGGGATGAGACATTAAATGACTTACACCAGGATTCACTGTAGTTATGGTTAGACTTAAGAGAGCAAATCAGGAAATTGTCACTCCTTATATTGTGATTGTTGTCATTCCTTTCCTCACATGAAGCCAAATAGAATCTCTGTGAGCAAAGACTCTCATAGAAACTTATTTTCTGTTTGGGTCCAAGAGCAGGTGTCTGAGGCATGTCAGAGATACATCATCTGATCTGCTTTCTCTGTATGATCCAAAACATGCCTTCAGTATTCTTCAGGTTAGATATGTCAAAATGCATAATGATGCTGACCAAAACAGGAATTCTGTACTTACAGTCAAATAAAAAGAAGCCAAAGATCCCATATAAGAATAGGCTATAAGCTGGTGGTCTATTTTTCTTTGCAACCATTATGCCACCCCTACTGGGAGACAAGGTAGAAAGTGGTCTATTGAACAGCAGTACCAAAACAAGTCAGATTACTTTCTTTATACTGTTTTAGGTTGTTGAGGCAGAGGGATGGGTGTTTTTTATACTTTGGGGGGGTGGGGTGGGATGGACTGTTAGGTTTTTGGTTTTCTTGTTTGTTTTTTGAAAGGCAAAAATATTACAGTAGATGGAGCACAGTGTTTGAAGGGTGCATGGCTTTGAGACTGGGACTGGCTTCTGTCCTGCCTATTCAGAGTACAAGCAGAATGAGGTTGGGTCAATCTGCACCCACTGGGGTAGACAAGTTCTGTGTGGTGTTTTTAAGTGTGTGTTTGTTTGTGTTATGTAAGGATGAAAGTCTTGGCAAATAGTCTTGTATGTATCTTCCACTGTATAAATAATTTTGACAGCTTTTTTGAATACATCAGGATTGATTTAATATGTACAGCCCTTGAACACTTTTCAAGTGTTTTCATATAAATCTCTTGATTTCACAACCTGTTTATGGGGATCTCTTATGAGGCCATGTGGCTGCAGTGGGAGCTTCTCTCAGTGCCTTTGGATGAAACTTATCTTTTCACCATGAGAGAAGAGCTGTAACACTTACCAGCACACTATTGCAGCTTCTGTAAATGAAGTATCCTTTATACTTTTATACCCTCTGTTACTAAGGATAAGTTTACATCTTTTCTTCAAACCAGGGAAAAACTGCAGGAATTTGATGGAATGGAGCTGTACAAAAGAAATCTGCATTTCTTATATCACTACATTGGATGCTTTACTGTGTGTGATTTTAAACCAAATGCCATTTACCTGCACGTGAGAGTTTGTTGCAACTGTCATTTAAACTCATTTTATAAATGGAAAACTGCAGACAGCTGTATGAACCTTGGCTAAAACATCTGTGTTGCAGTTTCATCTCTTAGAGCCTCAGCTTTTCCTAGACTTCTGCAGTTTGTGGCTGTGGAGAGAATGAAAACATTTTTTCTTCTCTGCTTAGCTACAAATCCATTTGTGATAAGGTTCAGCTTTGGTAACCAAATCCCTTTTGAGAATGAAAGAAAATAATTCTTTCATTCTTAAAGAAGAAGTTTACAGTCTTTTAGAACAGCTGTACTCCTGAGGTGGGTATGGGTAGGGTGTTAAATCTGGTGGGAAAGTTGCCAGAAAGGGCTTTGTGCGTTTGAATGTGCTTAGAAAAAAATAGCTCTTAATTATTTCTTTTTTTTTTGGTAGGGTGGGATGATGGCTAAAGAAGAATATTATCAATAGGTTATTTTTCTCATAAGCTAAATGCTGTCACTTTGGCATGATTCACATTTGTGAACAATGCAAAGCCAACCTGCCTTTGAGGGAAAACCAGAAGCAATTCCCTTTCTGGACTCACAAAGCCTTCAGGAGGAGCCTAATGCATGAAAAGAGCTCCAGAGAAACTCTCCTTCATGCCATTGTTGCTCATGGGATTTACAGTCTTGGAGCCTGCTCTTTGTCCTTTTTATGGTAGGGCAAGCTTCCATGAAAAGAATTAGGAAACTGCTGTTGTACCATCCTGAGCTGGGAGGAAAATGCTTTTTCCCTAGAAGAGACAGCTCTTCCTTTCTCCCCATCCTCATCCTACAGAATGAGCACACATACAGAAACAAGGATCAGTGCTTCCTTCCAAGATTACTCTTAGGATTTTATGGCAATCAGGAATGACTACAACATGTTATGGCATTAAATTTATGCCTTTGCAATTCTACAGCACAGTGTAGCACAGTGCAACTACTGAACTTTTAACTTCATGTAGCATCTACCTATCCTTTGTTGACCTTTCCTCTTGTCACCCATCAAACTTTCTCATACCCTGGGGTAGCAAAGACATTTCAAAGTGAATGTGTGTGTGAGAGAGTTGCTTAATACTACAGTTATTTTGGTTATGTTTCACATAACCTAAACTTGAGTTATGGTGCATAAACCAGTGAATTAATGTGTTCCTGGGTTCTTTTAGGGTCAATGTTTTGAAGCCATGCACTTAGGCTTGGAAGATTGATTCTCTTGGACGACAGAACTTTAATCTCAAGAGATATCTTTATTAATTTAGTATCAGCGTCAAAGGGTTTGTTTACATGGAGAATTGATCAGCATTGCTACAGCAGAAATAGCTTTATTTCAGTGTAACTCCCTCATGTGGACATTGTGCTCTGGAATTAAACCGACTTCATTTTGAAATAATTACTCTTACTAATTGTTCCAGAATAGAGTGTCCACAGGAGGGAGTTATGCAGAAATAGCCATAACAGAATAGTTACAGCTCTCTGATTACATTCAGTGGGTAGGAATGCCTCGTGCAAGGGTGGCACGAGATTTGCAAGGGTAAAAATGTGGTAGATACTGTAATTTCTGCTCTTGTCAGCCAGCTGGGTTGCTGGTGTTAGCTTTTTCTCCTATACAAACATTCATTGTTGCCACAGTGTTCTGGGAAACTGCAGCAATTTTGCTTTGATAGCACTCTCCAAATAACTCAATAAATTTAATATAAAATACAGCTTTGTCTCTTCTCTCCTTGTCCCCCATTTATTTTCACTTTCTAAATTCAATTACAATTTGAACATAAAATTCTTGGGTGAAACCCAAGTTTTTATTTTTTCTTACAGTGTTCCCTGACCTGCTGGTATTTGGCAGTTCACTGACCTTTCATGCCTCTCATTACCTCTGAGCTAAAGAATACCTTTTTGAAAGACCTTTTCACCCTTGTCACCAGATGTCCGAAAAGGACATCAGGATGTCTGTTTTTCTTGGTTGCTTTTCTCACCTGTAACAGCAAAGAGCTGTTTGCTAAAATATATTTCAGATATATTGCTGATAGCTGCCTGAATTTCAAATGGCTGGGAAAAAAACTCCACAACAAACCAGAGAAGCAAGATAAAATTTTAACTTCTCCCATAAAACCTGCAGTTACAAAATATATTTTGTGACTCTTTGGAAATCTTAAGGAGTTGAGGTTTTGGGTGGTTTTGTGCAAGCTGTTCTGTAAAGGTGAGAATGGTATGTTTTAATCCTAGCTCTGCTAAAGAATCAGTCTGTGGCCCTAATAGAATCTCTTATGTGCCACCATTTGCTCTGTCTGTGCACAGAGACTCTGTACAGCATGTCTGACAGTTCAGACCAGGTAACAGAGGCCATGCCACTGCAAGTGCTGAACATTAATTTTTACTGCTTAGGTTGCAAGTCCTAAAAGAATCGTTCAGGGAAGTAGCTCAAGAATGGAAGCAAAGGTGCTGAAACTCTGTGATATATTGTGGGCCATAACGAGCTTACCCTTGCAGTTCTTCAAGCCAGTTCAATGTTAGATGGTTTCACTGCCATAGGGATGAATCCAAGTTAATAACCTTCTTTTCCAAGGTGTAGCACTGTCCTAAGACAGTTGCTCATGGTGCACAGTAACCTGGCTACCTGTAGGAGTGCTGGCTCAGCAGGCTGGCAGCCAGGCAGAATGTAGTGTAGACATTAAATACAAAGGTTCCTGTGTGAGGATAGCAACGTGTTTCAAATAATCACCCTCACTAAACAGGAATTTGGTTTCCAATTTGCAGAAGAGTACTCCTAGCCAGTATATTGGGAAGGAAGGAGTGAGTGGAGAAGAGGTCTGAACAGGAAGGAAAAGTTTAACTGCAGTTAAAAAACCTGATTTGGTAGCTAAACCTGTGCCAAATTAAAATCTCCCATGTGAAGCTGTCCTCAGAAGGCTGCAAGATCTGATCAAGGGGGTAAAATCAAAGGTAATCCAGGAAAATGCTGGCTCACTGCTCTGAGTATAGCAACATAGATGCTTCAAAATGGTGATAACTGTACTACAGAATCAAAGAATCTGCACTAAGTGTAGTGAGAGAGAGTCTGTAGTAAAAAGGACAGAATGCACCAAGGTTGAAAGAAATTCTCGTGGAATCACAGAAAAGCAACTAAACCAGATGGCTTCTTTCCCTTCCCTTAACAAATAGCCTGTCCCTCTACCAATGCTATTTCCAATGAGCATGAAAATCAGTGGAATACTCTTCAGTCTGCAACAGCCTTTTACATTTTGGAATATTGCTGTTTCTCCTCAGTTTGATTTTCTCTTCACTGAAGAAAATAGTTTCAGCTTACTCGGTTTTTCCTCATAGGTGTTGCTGTGTAGATCTCCACTTGTTCTTGTTGCTCTCTTCCAGACTGTTTCCAGCAAGTTCATATGTCATTCATGCATGGCATTTGAGGCCTTACCTGTGCCTCACCTAGAGGCCAAGGGACTACTTCATGTATTTTAAGTACTTTATATATTCTGCTATGTTTTTTATTTGCACTGGTTTTAATGTGAGGAAAGAGAAGCAAGTGCTTTTGCAAATAAACTAAACTTACTCATTCATATTTCGACTAGCACTCAAAGTGAAAGGGAGGAAATGGGCCAGACCTGGGCTGCTACCAAGCTTAACAGAAGCTGTGAATAAGGAGTGATTTCCTCCCACACAAACACTATAAGAGGAGCACCAGGAAAATGGCAAGAGCAGCAAATTAAAAGCGAAGTTATCTCAGCTATGGGCATCACAAAGACCAAGATTAGGTAAAAAAAATGTAGCTCCTGATGTTAGAGCCACAATTCAGATGCTTCCTCTAACATGAGACTCCTATGCATCATACAACAACTGCTAATTCAGATGGGGTGTTTCTAAATTGAATTAGGAGGTAATAAAGGCATTCAGTCCCACTTGGATCTCTAGAGTGACTGTTTGCATTCAAATCAGGCTAACTGGGGGGAATCTCATTAAATATCAATGTTTAACTGTGCAATGATTAATAAACGTGTTTTGGCTGGCTTGATGTGGAAAGAAAACAGAAAGTAGAGTGAGGTTTAAAGAGGAATCTCAAGCAGATCGAGAGAACCAAGTGGTTAAAGGGACTTATTTTTCTTTTCTGTTATGGAAGATGTATTCGCTTTGCCATGACTTAGACATCATGGCCAAAAGGGGGCCTGGTATTGTCCATGCTCTTCAAATGGTATATTTCATGGTCACTGGGGGTACTTTTGTCCAGCACACTCTTTCCAAGGCTTTACTTCGGCACCATATTTTGCTGTTTTCCTTCAAAACACTGTCTCAGCAATCATGAAGAAAGTATTAAAAAAATAAAAGTTATAGAAGGAGATCAGGCAGAGATGAGAAATCTTAATTTGGCCATGAAGTGCTGATCCATAACAACAGAGGCTTTGAGCACTGAAAACTTTTAATGCCCTTACTTCTAATCTAGTGCAGTGCCTCTGTGGAAAGAGAACCCTTAAATCTGCACTTAATTCTAACAAGTTGTACTGAGGCATTGAAGAGATTTTTTGTAAAGAAGAATGTCAGATCTATTTCTTCACCCTGACTGTTGAGTTACTGAATGGTGAATTTAATTGTCTACCTGTCCAGTGATATAATGCTTTTCAGGCAGTGCATAATTACCTCTGCAGAAAGAATAGAGCAGAGCATTATCCCCATCCTCCCA
Source organism: Monarcha castaneiventris obscurior (assembly GCA_026261815.1). Lineage (NCBI taxonomy): Eukaryota > Metazoa > Chordata > Aves > Passeriformes > Monarchidae > Monarcha > Monarcha castaneiventris. Next base: position 26,546,935 of record JAMPIT010000575.1, read on the forward strand.
TGTGTCCTCATTTCTCAGCAGATTTGTAGATTACAGCCTTTACCAGCAGTACAGTGAAGCCCACAAAAATGGGTCACCCATGGCAGTGCAGACTGCCTTTTCCAACATGTGGCATTGTGAGAGAGTGAAATATTCCCTGTGGGAATATTTCCTTGGGATTGATTATTTGGTAACTGTAACAGTTAAAGCAATGTGCTATTTATCATTGTTCTTCATTAAACTGAGAGACAGGATGTTCATTAAAAAGAAGAATGTTTCTTCTAAATTAAAAGAAATTGTAATTCAGACCAACTGCTTGCATGCTGGATTTCCAGAGCTGTTGTGCTCAAAGTGAGGGGATTCAGAGAGAATTGTTTCTGAGCAGCACTCAGGTGGTCAGATTAGTCTCCAAGGTCCTGTCCTGAAGTGTTGCACTGCAGTTGCTTCAGTAGCACCGACTCATGTTTAAAAGTATCTGGATATTAAGGAGAGGACGGTGGGCACACCATTCCATCTGTCTCCTTGGACACAGATCCTGGCTGACATACCTGGGATCCCTGGGTTTTTTTCTCCCCTGCTCCCTGTGCTGCTGGGGAAGCAGTCAGCCCTGTGCTTCTTCTCACCCTAAAGCTTGCTATCTTCTCTAAATATCCCAGTCCAACATGAAAACCTGATTTGGTAGCTAAACCTGTGCCAAATTAAAATCTCCCATGTGAAGCTGTCCTCAGAAGGCTGCAAGATCTGATCAAGGGGGTAAAGATTGGGTTTTCTATCCTCTTAGCCTGGCATGTGAAGCTGTTTCTTAAAGAATTTAAACTATGTGATTGAGGCTCTTTGTTTTGTTTTGTATTTTTCTTGAAACAGGACTAATATGGAAATTTAAAGATCTAAGTGGTCCCTTCTGAAAGTTCCTAACATTGCTATCAGTATCATTCCTTTTTATAAACAGAACTGTTACAGTTCTAAGAAATAAAGTATTCAAAGAATGCACTCATAAAAGATTACGCATACAATGGAATTTTTTAGCCTCAATGGGAACAGAAGGCTTTGTGAGAAGTGTTTGTGAGCAATGAACATAATGTTTAAATCAATTTTTAAGCTGTTGCTAATGAAACACCACCATTTGAATAAGGGGATTCAAGGCATGCATCCCACAGATGCACAATGTATCAGTTCCTGTCCTGGATATCAAAACCCCAGGGCTTTAGAGTGTGAAACAAGTGTTCAAAAAGAACCATTCTAGAAGGGGAGGGGAGGAGGGAAAAAGCCTTAAATGCAGCTTGAAGTGATGTGAGATTTATTCCCTTAGCTCGTGTTTTCTGTAGTTTCATCATATGATTTGGCAGTTCTGCAGAGCTGGTGTTAAATACATCACATGGGAGTGTAACTGAGATACTCCTGAGCCTTGGATAAGTGACAGACCTCACAGAAAAGAAGTTACATGACAGTTCCTACCTGTTCCACTTTTGTAGTTCAGCTTTTCTGTCTCTTGTGGTCTCCAGTCTGTTTCCCCCATCACATAACTGATCTGACCACACCTTCAGGGCTTTCCTTTCGGGGGGGCATGGCTGGTGATACTGCCCCTATTGAGAGATTTTTCAGTGAATGGGAAGGTTGGGGACATCATTCTGCTTTGTCCTCTCTTCACATACATTATCTGCTGCCAGAAGTCCCCCAGGCAGATACTCTTCACAACTCAACCCCAGCATTGCTCAAAATTAGTGATGAAGAAATAAAGATGATTTGGTTTTTCTGAAGGGTTTGGTGAATGGTTCAGATGGGTAAATATCTTCCAGACTATGAATTGTTCCCAAATAATTTCCCCCAAGAACCAAGAAAGTTTGTTCCTCCAGTCTGCAAATGGGTTCATTGCCAGACAATATGGGTGCTTGGTCTTGAATAGATAACTCTTGAGCTTAAAATTAATTTCCAGCATGATATGTGAATGTTCCTGTTGCCTTCTCACAAACATCAACAAAACCTTGCCAAACAATTTTTTTCTTGCACACGAATTTATCTCTATGAGCTTCCACGAATGACAAGCAAAATGAGACACACACATAAAAACCCACCAAGTGCATTTAGAAGTTCTTTATTCAAGTGAATGCTTAGATTGACTGGTGCACAATAGTTGCCTAGAATTGCGAAGAGCTGGGTATATCTGCTATGAATATATCTCTGGAATTTCCACTGCTTAGCTGAGTTTGTTACATACTCATTCCAGCAAGGATAACCCACAGGAAAATAAACCACTGGGAAATACTGCACTTAGCAAGATCTGTCTTTGGTCTATTTTTTTTATGGTGCTTTTGTTTAACTGTCACTGCATCTGGTGAGCACATTCAGACTGAGGAGACAGAAAAAAAAAAGCATAGAGAGCAAGTGAGAAGTTCTTGGAATATTACAAGCTGCTGTGTGATTGGGAATGGCAGGGCACGCAGGTTGAAAACTCTCTCCAAAGGTGACACTACAGTGGGAAATTTTGATATTTATTAGCTAGCAAATTGTCTGAAGCAATAACCTTGAAGTAAATGTTCAGCTGCAAACAAATACTGAATGTCCTGCTCTTCTTAATTTCTTTCCCCATTGATTCTTACACCCTGTGCTTTTCAAGATGTGCTTTCTGGACTGAATTACTTGAAATCTTACGGTCCAGATGGCACGTTTTCTAGATCTAGAGACTACTGTACATTTTTAAATTACTTCAGTTGTTTTTATTTTAAAGTGATGGTCCCCCTTAGACAATAAAACAGATTATTATCTATCTACAGATGCCATTTGGGATGAAGCAAAGATTACCTTGTATGCATTAAAGAGAGACATTAGTTCATTATTCCATCTGCAGTAAAGCTGATGTGCTGAATCTTCAGAAACAGCAAAGCCTGGTTCCCATGCTGTCCTGTGCACCATGTTTCCCAAAGATGCTGTCTTCTGGCAGCTCCATTAGCCTGCATGTGTGTATAAGCTGTCGTCTAAAACAAGAGGATGTATTGTCCTTAAAAAAACCCATGAGAGTAGAATACCTCTACCCTCATTCTTCACACATGGACTTATGCCATTGTCAGGGTTACATAAACAAATTGTGGTTTTTTCTACTCTTCCTTTTCCTCTCCCTTAGAACTTTGTTTTCTGAGAGGTTTTCAAAAGGGGGAAAAAACCAACCCAACACTCAGAGGTGCAGTTGAGGGGGTCTAATTCATACTGACCATTTTGAACCTTTCCTTACCCCACCCCTCAATGGCCCAAGCAGGACAAGAATTAGCTTTAAAGTGTACTCAGTTCTGGCTGTATTTGTGGTTTAAGGCCTGATTCCCAGAACCACTGCATAACAAAGGTTACCTTTCCTGACAGTTTAGGTATTCTTAATATGACTAGGTTGCCTGGTAAGCAAAAACTCTTGCTACATGACAAGCACAAGTGATATTAAAAAGTCAAAGTTGAACATGGGGAAAAAGAGAGGAGGTAAAGCAGTAATCCATGCTCACATACCTGCAGGTATCTGTAAGATTAGGACTTGGGTACCCATCCTCTTGTTATGAGTGCCAAACTAATAGATCCAATGAAGTCTGTAGGGTTCTTGTGGTGTGTAAACAAGTGCAGTCACTTGATCAAGTGTTGCTCCTCATCCACCCTCCACCCAAGCACTTGTAGCTGTTTCAGTGACTGAAAGAAAAAATGTTCTGTTTTTTAGCCCAAATGTGCTTTCTTTTTTTTTTTTTTTTCCTTTTTCCCCTTTAATGTTTTAAAAACCACAGCTGAGCTACAATGTTTTTGGGGTGTATCTGCATAGTGATGGAAGCTCCACCCAATCTGCGCCCATTTTGGTGCATGGCTGTGGTCTGGTGGCTCAGGCGCTCACGCATCTGAGCGTCTCCTGGAGCAGCGCACATCCAGGCATCTGGAAAGACAGGCAGCTCAAATTCACACTTGTCTGCACCTGAGTCTGCAAACATCCCTTCTGATGCTGTAATAGCCTCGAAATTTTCCGGTTTCAGTGGAGCTTAGCAGCTCATCATGAAAACTTTGCAATGGCTTTTAGGGAATCGAAGCATGCTGACTTAATTTTCACTTAGCATCAGCTGCGGGCTGGCTCGCCAGCTTAATAACTGCACTTGGCCGTGAAGGGCGGTGAGAAGGAGGCGGTGGAGCACTGATACAGGATGCTCAGAGTTAACTGTTGTCTTTGAATAGAAACCTTCCCTTTCTGGAGGTGCGTGCAGTAGCACGACACGCGTTATGCTGCCACAAATAACATTTCGGGGCAGAGGAGGTGCAGAGGAAAGCCTGGATGGGCTGGAAGTCGTTGCCTTGTCAGTGGCTCACAAATCTCCGGTGCTACCCAGCAAGGCCGGGTCACCCGTGGGGTTCAGAGAGACTTTCACGCAGGCAGTTTTGTGCCTGTCCCGTAGCCCCGCACAGACACGGGGACAGCGTGGGGCTATGTAAACGATGCGGGTTTAATTTGTTCCTTCCCCTGTTCTTACACAAACATTTGGTCACACGGGAAAAGTCGCCTTTCCGTACACGTGGGAGAGGCATTTACGCAAACAGCTCCGCCTGCTACCGAAACAGGCGCCGCCCGCGGAAAGCCGAGGGGTGGGAGCACCATCTCCTGCGCAGGGCGGTGAAACGGGGCCGGGGAGCGCGGGGTGACCCCGGCCCGGGGGGACGGCGACGAGCGGGGGGCGGCGCTGGCCCCGGGCACCCTCCTGCGGCCCCCCGCGGGCCCGCCAGGTGGCGCCGTCCCCCGCCCGCAGGCGGCGCAGCGGGTCTGGGGGCCGCGGGTTCGCGTCCCGGGGGCGGCGGGTTCGTGTCCTGGGGGCCGCGGGTTCGCGTCCCGGGAGCCGCGGTTCCGTGTCCCCGGCCACTCGTCCAGGCGCGTCCCAGGCGCTTGTCCCGGGGAAAGGCGCCCGGGAGCCACGGGCTCTGCCTCCCGCGTCGCCTTACCCTCGCCGTTGAGTCCGGCCCACGGGGAGGAAGGGCCGAGGAGGATGATCTGCCCTGGGGAAAATTGTTCCGTGTCTAGACAAATTCATGATGGGAGAGACGGGGGGAATGGAGGGAATTATTAGAGTAGCTCTTCCCCATGGATACGTCTAATCTCCTAGCACCCTCACGGCTTCAAGTCCTGCGGGGCAGAGGAGGGGCACGGAGCAGCAGGAGGATGGGGATGCACCCCTGCCGCTCCAGCTGTATCCCAGGAGGCTAGACCCGGAGAGAGGAAATTTTCAGCTGAACAAAAAGTGTTCCTGTCATTCAGGAAACACCGCAGAAATGTTTATATTTCAACAAAACTTCTCCCTGGGAAAACTTTGAAGATCGGGGAAGAGTGACTTTATATAAGGACTTGGTCCCTGTTGTCTGAATGAAGCCTCTGCTCAGAATCAGAGCAAGAGACCTGCACTGAAAGACCAAATTAAAAAAACAAAACAAAACGAACTACTTCCTAAGTCCTGTCAAAATTTCTGTGCAACACTTTGCTTACTTCTGTTTCTTAATGAAACATCAATTGGCTTTAATTATAAGAGAAGCAAATTTTGTTTTGGTGTTCTGGAGGGCTGCTGTGAAAGGGAATCATTGTCCTCTTGGCTGTCATGGTGGTTGATGGCATTTTTTCCTAATCATGGTGAGAGAGCTGCGGTTTCTTATCAGACGGCTGTATTTATGTTATGTTCTGGATTTGTTTTATTATCTGCTAGTTTTAAGAGCTGAAATCAATAAAGCTTGATTGCTTTACTGTTGCTTACATGCTTATGCAATACACTTTTCATATTTTTTAACAAGTGCTGTAATATATGTATAAAAAATTTAACTTTTACTCAACCATTTGGGTGTAAGGCCCTGAGAGAGACAAGCATTGCCCAATGTTGCAGGTTCTTGTCTGAGTTCACACTAATTTTACAGTGACTGATAAGCACTCTATTGTATTTCTTAGAAAAATCTGAACTTCCCAGAAATGTCTGAGGTATTACAGTGGCAAAACAACACAGTTTTGCAGACTTTTGATGATTCTGAATTTGATGACAAATACAGATGCAATTGTGTAATGCAATGCCTCATATAGGCTCTCTTTAGTTTAGCTGATTCCTCTGGTATGTTTTTGCAAGCCACCCTTCATTGCTGGGGTTGTCTTTCCTATGACCATTCACAGGTAGGAGACTTGTTAGTACTTTACATAATTAATAAATGATCTTCTTCATTTTGGCCAAGACAAGAGGCTTGAAAAAATTCCTGGAGACCCATCAGGATGACTCCCCACAGGAGTGTGAGGAAGTTGCTTCTCTCTGCCTTGTATTTGGCTCAGCTGTAAAACAGGAATTATGACATTTTATCTATGAGAGGGGTCAAGAATTGTAGGTGAAAAATGTGACTGTAAATTCAAACTTTTAGGAATAGATGAATTTGCCACATGCTGTCTAGAGAAATAGAATGAAAACCCCGCCCTTTTGTGGTGACTGATCCAGTTTCTCTGAAGTCTGTTGGAATAGAACTGAAGTATTTCACATGTACAGAAATCTACACAAAGGCTATCCAAGCTTGTAAAGCGTCAGATGGACAGAGCTAACTAAATATGTGCAAGATTCCAAAAGCACTTTGGAAAACTTGTTTTCCTTCCACTGGCAACATTGAGATCTTTGTATCTCTCCATAAAAATGTTTATCATGCATTAAATTGGAACTGTATGGCATCCATAAAAATTATTTCTTTTCTCTCTCTACTCCAAAAACAAAGATTAATTTTATCTATACCTAAAGTACACCTAGATAAACTTTATCTGTACTATTTTTTACCATTGAAGTGTTCTGCTTACTCACTATGAACATCATCTAATCAAAATAACAGGTAAGAACATGTGTGATCATGATAGAATTATTTAGCTAACAGCAATTTCTACAATGGTCGATTAAACAGACTCTTGCTCTTTACACAGGATTTTTATAATGAGAACAAGGGTGGTGATGATGGTGTCAGTTAAAAGTACAATTATTTTTGTAACTCAGCAAGCTGCTTCTTTCAGATAGTCATAACTTTCAGAGCACTCAAGCAGAATTATTACATTCTTGCTTATAGACCAGCAAAAAATTTGTCAGGAGATTTTCAACAGAACACATCCACCCTTTACTAAGTCATACTGATGCCAAGTGTTAGAAACCACAGCCACAATGAAGAATGCTTTTACTGCTCCTACCAAAACATAAATGTGCATGTGCCTATCTTGACAGTAATTTAGCTGCATATGCTGTAACTTGCCTTTTTGTAGCTCTCACTGAGTCCCCAAACTTTGAAAATAGGTTTTAAAATTATAACCACTTGCCTAGATTTTTCAGGGCCTTATTGTTTGCAGTGTCAAGGACACAGGCAATACTGTGCTTTAGCAGTATTTAGCTTATTTTAGCTCAGCTTGGTTGGAAAATTGCAAAAGGGAAAGAACAACTATAGCTCTTTTAAAATATACTCTTTATCTCTTGTGTTTTGATGCTGGCCTTCCTTCTGTAATACTGAGCTCTGATTTTCAGAGTGCAGACTGCCTTTGTGCAATTTAGGGCTTACAGGTTCTTTAAAACTCTAACATATTTTCATAAACACTTTAGGGAACCAATGAGTTTTGGTACTGCTGCTGATGTACTCAATTAGGAGGCTTAGAAAAACAAGAAAAAGTGTTAGGATGAAGGCTCCCAAGTTCTGTTTCCCACTTAGTTATCATCCAGACATACAAATATTTTCATTAACAGAAATAAATAGGCATCTCTTTAGGCTGGTTACTACAACCATTTCATAGGTGGAAAAATGGAATTTCAGGAAAGGATATGGGTTCATAGGCATATATGTGTAAGGGAGGAACTGGCATCTGAAACAGGATGCAGCTCCACCATAAGCAAAGCTCTAAGCCCCATTTGTTAGCTGTTTCTTTACCTTCAGGGAAATTGCTTCTTCAGTCTCTGCTTTCTTACCTGGAAATTGAAACAAAATCAAAAAACTCCACAGGTGCTCAAAGAATAATATCTCTCAGTTGTTTAATGCAAAACTCTTCCTTTTCTTATTAGCCCTTTTATGTTGACTATATGAAGAGGCCTAAGGAGGCTGCCACGGTAAATTGTCAGTTAATGCATTATATAATGCAAAGTTCAAGTGCAGTAAGTTTCAGTACAGTCCATGTATTTTTCCTATGTGGCTCTGTCCTCAAGTTTCAAAGAAATACGCATTCAAGCCAAATTCGAAGAAATTTTTTTTGGAGCTTTCACACTGAGAAACTTATTCAACATTTCCAGCAGCTTAGAAAGCCATGCTTTTGAAAGTTTCTTTATGTAGGTTCCACTTATATTGACTTTATTAAAGTTGTTAATCATTGCTTTTCCTTCTGGTCTGAATTAGAATGCTGCTGTGACTGCAGAGCTAGAAGGTGTCTCTCTTGAACATTTTTCCTATTTCTTTCTTTACTCTTCTGCTGTCTCACTAGTGTCTCAAAAAATCTATTTTGGCATAATATCTGTGCAGGTCCACCTAGTTTGTGCATGGCCTGCAAAAGATGAAGCGGGAACACTGTAGTGAGAAATTTGTTTCTTCTCTGTCATTTGCTTCTTGTGACTTCAGCTACGTATTAAATATGTATATGCCAGTTTAGTAGCTCCATGAAAGATTTGGTATTGTACATATCTTAGAAGAGCTGTCATAGCCTGTCCCTGCTTCATTTTGGTTATGCTGCGTGTGTAATTTCATAAATAAACATTTATTCACAGAATGTAAATTTGGCTGAATCATTCTGCATATGTGAACCATTTATTCTTGAACAGAGTAACGTTCTGTATTCAGTAACTTAAATATTATATAACCACTGCAAAGCTTGTTCATTTGAAGGGAAAAAGAAAACACAATTTTCTTTTGGCCTCTTTCCTTCATTTCCGTAGAAACCTTTTCAATTGTGATTCAGCTTTGAAACACAAAAACATTAGCTTCATTTTATTCAACAGAGCTTTAGCTTGTGTTTATCAAAGGCATAGTGGAAAAAAGGTAACCTTTTACTGCCTTCTGCTTCTGTTATCATTTAGACCTAACACTGCTCTGAAATGACTCAAGTTATGTTGTCATATGCAGCATCAGAGCAGATCACTGAATTTTAAGCATTTGCAATCCAGCATAAACCCGCTGCTAGAAACACAGCAAGTGTCACTGAGTCACAGTAGGAATACTGGTTTGTGTGCTCAGCCTCTCTGGTGCTGTCAGCAATATATGAGAAAATAAATACTTCACATAATTTGCATAGCATTGGCTGTGTTTGCATACTCTGTGAATGATTATGCTCAATTGTGAGTCATTGAATGCAGAAGCAAGGAGCTGCATGGAGACACTAAGGTCCATTTTGTGGAACTAACTGTGGTGACTTTCTGCTGCCATCCAGAGGGACCTGGACCAGCTTGAGAGCTGGGCCTGTGCAAACCTTACAAAGTTCAACAGGGCCAAGCACAAGGTCCTGTACCTGGCTCAAGGAAATCCCAAGCACAGATTCAGGCTGGGCAGAGAATGGATTGAGGGCAGCCCTGAGGAGAAGGCCAATTAACATAATTAATGTGTTGGTGGACAAGAAACTCGACCCAGCAATGTGCACTGGCAGCCCAGCAAGCCAAATGCATCCTGGGCTGCATCCAAAGCAGAGTGGCCAGCAGGGGATGGAGGGGATTCCCACCCTCTGCTCCACTCTCGTGAGACCCCACCTGGAGTGCTGCATCCAGCTCTGGGGTCCCCAACAGAAGAAGATTGAGGACCTGCTGGATTGGTCCCAGAGGAAGGCCAGGAAGATGAATGATCAGGGGGCTGAAGCACTGCTCGTATGACAACAGGCTGAGAGAGTTGGGGCTGTTCAGCCTGAAGAAAAAACTTTGGGGAGACCTTATAGCAGCCTTTTGGTACCTAAAGGGGGCCTGCAAGAAAGCTGGAGAGGAACTCTCTGTGAGAGGATGTGGATTAGATATAGGGAAGAAATTCTTCATTGTGAGAGTGATGAGGCACTGGAACAGATCTCCCAGAGAAGCTGTGGATGCCTCATCCCTGGAAGTGTTCCAGGCTGGATGGGACTTCAAGCAACCCAGTCTAGTGAAAGGTATCCCTGCCCATGGCAGGGGGGTTGGAACTAGATGGCCTTTAGAGCCCAACCTTTCTATGATTCTATGATTTGCAGATGTGAGGATTTTTATTAGGACAATAGCAACCAGGCAAAAAGCTGCAGTCTTAGATTGTGGAGGGCCTTGTTTGATAAGAGACAGGAAAAGCTGTTAGTTCAGTAGTACAAGCGTGATTCACCCACATAAACAGCAGTCACCTCTGACATCAGATTATAGGGTAAGAGGTGGAGGGATTTAAGTACCAGAGTGTTTGAATATGCTTTTCTCCGTTATTATTTCTCCTTCTCCTTCTCCTTCTCCTTCTCCTTCTCCTTCTCCTTCTCCTTCTCCTTCTCCTTCTCCTCCTCCTCCTCCTCCTCCTCCTCCTCCTTCTCCTTCTCCCCTTCTCCTTCTCCTTCTCCTTCTCCTTCTCCTTCTCTTTCTCCTTCTTCTCCTTCTCCTTCTCCTTCTTCTCCTTCTCCTCCTTCTTCTCCTTCTCCTTCTTCTCCTTCTCCTTCTCCTTCTCCTTCTCCTTCTCCTTCTCCTTCTCTTCTCCTTCTCCTTCTCCTTCTCCTTCTTCTCCTTCTTCTCCTTCTTCTCCTCCTTCTCCTCCTTCTCCTCCTTCTCCTTCTCCTTCTCCTTCTTCTCCTTCTTCTCCTTCTCCTTCTTCTCCTTCTTCTCCTTCTTCTCCTCCTTCTCCTTCTTCTCCTCCTTCTCCTCCTTCTCCTTCTCCTTCTCCTTCTCCTTCTCCTTCTCCTTCTCCTTCTCCTTCTCCTTCTCCTTCGCCTTCTCCTTCTCCTTCTCCTTCTCCTTCTCCTTCTCCTTCTCCTTCTCCTTCTCCTTCTCCTTCTCCTTCTCCTTCTCCTTCTCCTTCTCCTTCTCCTCCTCCTTCTCCTCCTCCTTCTCCTTCTTCTTCTTCTCCTTCTTCTTCTTCTTCTTCTCCTTCTTCTCTTCATCCTTTGCCTTCTCCTTCATCTTCTTTGCCTTCTTCCATGTAACAAGAAGCTTCCTGACAAAGGATCAGTTTTCCTGTGCTTTTTACCTACTTTGCCACCAGTTTGCTCTTCCGGGGAATGAAAAGTTTGGTAAGTCCAAGGAGAGAGGACATAACTGTTCCCTTCTGAGTCTCCAAAAGTACCCCCATGGCATGTACAAGTCCTCATTCTTCCATATATTTTTTGAATTTTCTCACAGAAGAGCAGCCTGTCAATCAGGTGAGCTTACCCAGCAGACTCCCATGTGTTTCTGGTAACCGTGGTCCTTCTCTTGGATGAGCAGATTTGTGACTGAGTGGGAATAAAAAGGCCAGTCTGTTTAAGTTAAACTGTTGTATAATTCTAACAGCAGGAGCAAAGCATAACATTAGAGAAACATGATATTAAAATTTTACCAGGTCTATACGTAGTTCACCTTTCCAAGGGCCTGACATTCCTCTTCCTGGGGTTCCTAAAAGGTAGACCTTTCCCTGAATTCTCATACAAAAGAGTCTCATTTCTCAGTCTTGAGACATAATCTCTCTCACTTTCTTTCAAGTTTATTTCTTGAAAACTTCTTGAATCCCTATATTCCTGCTCTCCCTGCAACAACAGCTTATCTCTTAAAAAAAAACCAAACAAAAATACCTGAAACAAAACAATCCCTCCTCCCAAACTACTCCAATTTGTCTATTAAAGATTCTATTTAAAAAATCCCAGGAAACAAAAACCAGGCTTTTCCCTTATGTCTCAGGTGTATGAAGAGTCTTAATCTAGCCCCACCTTAATTTTCCAGCCTGACTGTGCCACTATTATATTAGTTCAGTATCTGTACACGGTAAGTCGGTGCATAGGATTCAGGAATTTTCATGGGCAGCTTTGAATCGATTTAAAGGACTTGTTCTTTGCATTGAGTCAAAAAAAAAGTAAATGAAGAAAGCAAAATGAGATATTACTGATGTTCATTCTCAAAAATAAGTCATAGTTGGGAAGATGTAAATACTTATGTAGAAAGAAGTTGGAATTGCTTAGTCTGTTTGGCCTGCCTGGTATCTTCTAGGCTGAGCATGAGATTAAAAGTATCTAAGTGATTAAAGATCAAGGCTGTTTGAGACTTAAAGGGATTTTGTGCATTTAAGGCCTATCTGTACATTTTGGGCTATCCTTTCATGCTAATTTTTTCAGTCCCTAATGGTGGAAAACTGGAATGTAACAACTTCTGTGAGCTAAACTGTGTGTCTGCTATGGTACTGCTGGGCTGAGAAGAGTACCATAGGCCAGATGCATGTCTAATGTGGCTAGGCTCAGTGATCCTGAAAATAGGATGTGGTTTGATCCAAAGTGAGAGATATTAGCTTAATTTTCCATCTGCGAAAGAGTTCCACTGTTCTGTTTACATTAATTCTCTGAGCCTGAACACTTGTTACAGTTCTTTGAAAGGGAGTAATTTACCCTCTTCCTTCTCAAGACATTTATCTGCAAACTCTCAGGTCTCCGAGAGCCCCCTCCATCCCCTCTTCCTTTACCTTTGCAGACGTTGGCACACAGCTAACTAGTCTTCCTGGCCAAAAAGTTCTGGATGTGGCTCCAAGCAGCATCATTCAACACTGCTGTTGGCTGAATATAAAACATGTGCTCCTTCTGCTCCTTGTTACACAAGCTCTGCTTCCTGCCTCCACACTGCTCATCAGAGTTTGCAGTGCAACTCCTATTTAATGAGAACATCTGACCAAAAAAAAAAAATTGCCTGTTACCAACTTAGAACTTTAAAGAGGTTCTTTAGGCTGTTCAATGTCCCAGAGTCCACTGATGACTTTTTATATTTTTCATGTATTTGTGGCTTTTTACATTGCTAATGCATGGCTGTAGCTCCTAGTACTTTCCTATCCTCTTTCCCTACATTTAAGAACAATAAGCCAACCTCCTAAACACATTCCTAAAATACTGTTTAGTCGTATTCCAAGAAGAGAACCAACTACAAGGATGTTCTGTTTTCCAATCAGAATCTGGACCAGACATAACTGAAGTGGGGCAAAGAAGCCTGTGGACCACTTCCAGTGGGGTAGGACCCAGGGAATTATTACCTAACTAACTAACCTTTTAATTGGACAATATATGATAGGTATACTAATCAATTAACCTTATAAAATTGTAGAAGTACTGTACCACATGCTTTTTTGCCATATTGTGTACCTGAAAGCTTTCAAGTAAAGGTTTGCTTTTATATTATCACTGTAACATTGTTTGGGAAGATCCATTCTATTTTCCAGGCAACACCATGTTATTTTATCCTTTGCTGCTTCAGTAGTAAACCTTCTGTTTCTGGAGCCTCCTCCAATTTTGTGTGATCATCTTTAGGAGGAAGGAATAGGGAAGGAACAGGAAACCATGATTTTCCAAAAATTGTGTAGTCTCTGTTCCTGAAACAGTGGAGTATGGTATTGCAATATGTGCCATGTGTACTGTTGTGCAAAATAGTGCTGAGAGCAGTATCCTACTTTTGAAAATGTGGTCTGCTATCCAGCAGAAACTCGATACTTTTCAAAGGCAAACATTTGAAAAAAATACCTTTATGTCATTGTAAGGAAGGTGGTCTGTATGTCTTAAAAGAGATGGAGAGACTCATCAAAGAAATCTCCAAGATCTTCAGTTTGTGAGAGCAGAGGTTTGTGACTGGTGGTATTCCCGAAGAACTTAAGGCCTTCTGTGAGTGAGCCTGAGCACAATGATAAAATTTAAGCCCTTTGCAGGGATCTGGAAACAACCTGAGGAAAGGAGTTCTCCACCTGCTCAGGACCACGAAGGCCACAGGCAGCTCTGTGTAAGGAAGGGAGAGCAAAATTGCAGTGAAACTCCAGGAAAGGTCCAAAAGACAAAGTGAAGGTGCTGAAGGGGCTGTGTAGAGTAGGTAGTGAGGCATGATAGTAGCACAGAAAAAAATACCATGATATTTTGAACCAAGCATATGAATGGCATCGATGGGAGCACTGCAAGGAAGGGGAGAGGGCTCTCTGCAAGATGCACAGCCATGCAATTGAGAACACCTGACTTTTACTGCTGGCTCTGTGACCATGCCAGAATCTTCTCCTCGTGTCTGAATTATTCAGCTATAATCTGGGAGCTTGGCTCGTAGGGAGTATTCATATTATTTTGGTATTTGCCAGATAAGATGTAAGAAAGAAATACTTAGTGAAACCATATCTTCAGCAAAAGCCTTGATGAATTTGAGAATTATGCTGGCAGACACGTTAGTACTATCCTGTCACTGACAATATATTTTTTAATGCAAAAGCAATTGATGGTACTTACTCAGTAGTGCTCTTTATCAACCTCATTAATTTCAAATGCACTACATACATTCACAGCTCACATTCTGTTAAATCATTACTGAACTTTGCAAGGTTCTTGCTCAAAGCTCAAAGGTACAAGGAAAATCCTTTATATTTTCCATTGTGTCAGGTGGGGCAGACACTCTTTAAAAATCAAAGCTTTCACTATACCATTTCTCCTGCCAACCCCCTGAATGCTGAATGAGCTAAATTTCATATTTAGGAGCCAAAATAAATATTTCTGCCACTTACTGCTGGCAGTGTTAGTCTGATTCCACTCTAAGCTAAAGTAAAGATGTTCCTGGAAAAAGAAATCATTGGCCAATGGTCGTCTTTCAGAATGTATTAGAAAGCTGGATGTATTCTGACCATCAGGGATACAGGATTTAAGTGAAATTAGATTAATAAGGTTTCTCTAGTGTTTCTGTAGTGTGTGTATGTGAACTTGCTGAGGAATATTTATTTCAGCTAATATGAACTGTCTTATAATATAGACCATTAGTCTGGCTCCACATGTAGGCTTTTCATGGGGTCAGCAGATAAACAGTTCCAGAAGGCAATTATTCTATTTACCTTTGACATCTATGCTGGGAACTGGTGAGTTCCCCTCGAGTGTCTTGTCTGCCTTCATTGACGACAGAGGAAGCCTGTACAATCAGCCAAGCCTCAATGTGTAAGTGACTTAAGTGACTACAGGTATCTATGATAAATTCACCAGGTACTGTAAGCATATGTACAATATGCAGCACAGAAAACTTGGAGAGCCCAGGGAATGCAAAGTGGTTTGATGTGGTGTGGCATAAAGGATTTATTGTTATACACAGTGTACAGACAAATGTCTGCGGCTTATCCCAAACTTGTCCCATTTCTGCAGCCTAGAACCTTGCCTTCCAGGGTAGGATAATTGTTTAACCACACACTCACCCTCATGTGGATGCTGAAGGCTTGGTCATGGGGAGATTTTCCAGCTTTCTGCCAGGGTCCGTGTGAAAGGCCTTGCTTTCACACAGGTGCTGGCCGAAAACAGTTAGAGGTTTTTGTAAACCAATCCCTTCATCTTGCAGGTGCAAGATTGTTATGCAGTATTGTTGTGATACTGACTGGAGAAATATTTTGAAATGAGTGTTGTAGGGTTTAACCAATCAATTCTAAGAGGTAGATGGTCAAGGACCAATGACCTTATGCCA